>CM046044.1:15478593-16078593 GCA_025215565.1 Flaveria ramosissima | reverse complement strand
CATACCTTAGGTACTGTGACCACGAGGTGCGATGCACCGTTATAGAAGGTCTATGATAGGCCTAGGTTTAGAACCATGAACAGAAAGGTATTGCATAGTAACCTAAACTTTACCTTAGGTGCTGCGACCACGAGGTGCGATGCACCGTTATAGAAGGTCTATGATAGGCCTAGGTCCAGTGCCATGAACAGAAGGGTAAAGGTTTATGGTTGATTGAAAGGAAAAGTAAAGAATGAAGCATGAAAGATTAAAGAAGATAATAATGATATTATCTGTATGTACGTATCATGTGCGATCATATACAAAAGTATAGTATGATTTTAAAAGAAAGTAAAGAACGGTTTTACCAAAAGTAAAGTATCTTTTATTATAAAACTAGAACTCACTCAGCAACGCTGAGTTTTATGTGTTTCCAGTTGGCAGGTGATGATTGCTGAGGATGGCACGGGCGGTTACTCAGCTCTTTTGGATGGCATCCATTTATATAACGCTTTTGTGAAGTAATACAACAATATATTTTGTAACTGATTAACGATGTATTATTTTGCAAAAGTTTTTATGATGAAAATGATATGTCATATTTGAATGTTTCCACTGCAGTATTTTCATGAGGCAAATGTAATTATATGTTTTATGTGCGATGAGAACCCAACTGTAAGCGTCCTGGGAACGGGGCCTTACAAATGTTCATCCACAACAGATGAACACTTCATAAGACAGAAACATAAACACCAAGTGTTTACAGTGGACAATATCCAATGCACAGCGAATAAGTATTCAACATTCACAGCAGATGACTTAACATACACAGCGAGCAACTTATAGACTTAGGATTTTATATGTATTTTGTTTTACATAAGGGTATTTTCTTAAATGTACATATTATGTACATAGGCTATAAATAGCCGTATACCCTAATTCTTTGCAAGCTTTTAAACAATTATCAATCAAATAAGCAGTTATCATTCATTCATCTTAGCATACAAACACACAGTCATACACACATAGAGTTCATATCTATAATTATGGTTTTCTACACTATGATCATTGAGTATTTATTCATAAAACAATATTGTTGTTAATTTGAGAGATTGAAAAATATCTTTGGGGGATTCATCATTTTGTCTTTTTAAAGTTCAAAACCCGAATCCATCAGGAGATATCAAAGCCTTGGCTCAAATCATACAACTGATTTTTTATCCTCTTAATCAACACTATGATCCATATGGTTCATTAGCTTCATAACATCCATTTTGAGCTTAAATCAACACAAAAACCCTCTTTTACATCATACATTCAACAAATGTGCAAAAACATGATTTAATCATCTGTTTTAGTGCATTTTGAAGAAGATTTTATGTTTTTGCTGTTTTAAAAGCTCTCAACATCATTCATACACTGTTTTTAAAATAGAATCATCACAAAACCTCTAAAAACCTCATCGATTTCAAGGTTTTTTTTAAGGATGGACTTTTTTTGTGAATTTATGAAAGTTCTGTTGGTACAAACCCAAAATTAAAAATAATATACTCTTCTTTTGGCTATAATAATACTTACGACAGAAAGCAAAATTCACCAATAGAACTATTTTTTGGCTCAAACTTTAAAATACTAAATTGCATATGATCAATAATGAAGACTCAAACTTAAGTATAGTTAACATGCGTATGAAGTGTGGTGAGTTAACACCCATCCCCTAACAATGCTCCACTCAACCATGTTTCTTTTGACCACTAACATTTACTCAAACTAAACTTACTGCATAATTTGAAACATGCAATAGAATAAAACATCCTAGATACCAGACTTGACCCATAAAATAAAACCATTTGACCCCTCAAGATTAACCAACAAGTCCATGGGTTTTTCAACAGTCATTTCTTATTGTCATATAACTATATCAGTTACTATGATTCACTTAATTTTTAATAAGTTGATTCATGAGGTTTATGCATGCAATTGCACTTTGACAACTCTCAACCTTTCTTTTATAAACTATTTGTATTTACCTGTTAGAGACAAAACATATTTGGGATTGACCCATTCTACATGTAAACGGGTCAAAACTACCAAATATACATGATTATAATGTTGATATGTTAAACCACTGTGTGGACTGGATCCAAGATTTAAGACAGAAAAGAAGCATGATGCCCATGAGAATTATTTTATTTTATGTTTAATGCATTTTATCAGCTCATGTTTCATATTAGAGTAGTATGTAATTTATTACATCTTTTTTTCCTTGAAAGCTTCAGCTTACTACAGAGGAGCCACATGTGTTTTGTTGTTGTATGATGTTACAAATGAGTCCTCTCTCAATAGTAAGGTTTTCTTCCCTTGACTTTTATCCCTTGGTTCCTTCCATTTCCTCTTTTGTTAATCTGTTAATTTGTTATCAATTTTCTCTTCAATTTTGTGGATGGGTTTGAAACCCTTTTGTATAAACATTACAAGAAGAGATAGTTAAGGTTTTGTGCAAGCTTGAACGGATATTTCCTCCATCATTTTTTACAATTATGGTGCACTTGTGTGTTCATCTTCCTGAAGAGGCAATATTGGGAGGACCCGTACATCAAGGTGGATGTATTCGATTGAAAGATACCTTGGCCATTTAAAGAAATACATTAGAAATAAAGCTAAACCTAAAGGCTCGATAGCAGGAGATTATATTGTTGAAGAAGCTATAACATTTTGTTCACATTATTTACGAGGTGTTGAATCAAAGTTGGACAAAGCTATAACTACGCGTTAGATATTTTCAGATTGAGTGGTCGAGGTATTGGGAGGAAAGAAGTTCGTATCCTTCCTAGTAATCTTTTGAAGAAAGCGACATGGTTTATATTTAATAATTGTCAAGAGATTCAACCGTATATAGAGTAAGTCTTTTTATATCTTTGTTTATGAATAATATTGAATGTCAAATGTTAATAAATTTATAGTTTATCTAAATGTTGCAGAGAACACTTACAATTTTACAAAGTCAACATCCCGAAACATCAGACTTTTTCAAGATACAACAGTCTACATTCCCGGATTGGTTCGCAAAACGGCTAATAATCACATCCTATTTACCTGCTTTAATTTATAAAGCTGCATTTCTCTCCACTAACATGATTACTATGTTTAAAATTGAGAACAGATTCGAGAAAAGTATACATTAAATCCATCTCAAATTAAGGTGGAGTTATATGTATTGTCTTCCCTTCCAGATAATCAAGTTTCGTATCACAAGGGGTACATAGTGAATAGGGTTAAATTTATAGTTAAGTCAAGAGATGATTACAGGCAAACATAAAATTGTGGAGTAACGGTCCCCGACATTCATAATGATGTCGAAGATGATTATTATGGATATCTAGACGAAGTGATTGAATTGTCATTTATACGAGGTTATCGTGTTATTTTAATTAAATGCACATGGTTTGACACTGCTCGTCGTAGAAAACATATCATATTTGAACCCATTTCATAAGCATAGACACTTCCTGGAGTGCTTATAAGGAATATCCTTTTATTTTTGCAAAACAGGCTAAACACTTAATTTTATATAAATGACCCCCTTAAGTCAAATTCAGATTGGAAAATCATTGAAAGAATAACTCATAGACACCTATGGGATATTCCGAAAGACAAAATTTCAGAAGATTTGTTAGAAGATTTCAACCTTCTTCGTGAAGATATTACCGAAAATATTGTTGAAAATGTTGATGTTCAAGGTTTTGATGCATTATAGATAATTTAATTGATGATGAGATAGATGATTCCGATCATAGTTTGGAAGATTATGGTTCAGAGATAAACCTAGATGATTCAAACACTGATAAATCAAAAAATGATAATGAAGATGTTGACTCGATGATGATTTGTAAGGTTCAAGTCTTTAAATTTTGGAAAAGTTTTAATTATATTAATTTCTCAAATATTGTGTCTAACATACATGTATTAATATAATTATTTAATATTATTCAAACATTCATTGTCGATATAATGGTGGCAGGTAAATGTGAAGATATGTTGTATTTAATAAGCTTTTATCTAATTTGACCCATATAGCACTCAATTATGGTTTGGATTTGCTTCAATGGCTTGGCATACGAGGTATTTTTCTACTTTGATGATATTTAGTGTTTTTGTTGATTTTTGAACTTATTTTATGCTTATATATATAATCAACCCGACCCGACCTAAACCAATCCTAATATGTTTTTCTATTCGACACGTCCTACCCGAACCTGTCCAGATGTGGCACCCTGCCGGAGCCAATATGTTTTTTTACAGGTATGCTCGTAAGTAATTTACAAGTTGACATGAACATGACCTGCTATGCATGATAGTTAAAAACTATATATTTTTTGTGAAAGTTTCTAAATTTTAATCATTGTATTTTATGATTTAGCTAACCCGGTTACAATATATTTTCAGATTTGTGATAATGCTGAATTTTAAAAGAACTTATAATAAAGGCTTGTGGTACTTGGGCATAAAAAGATTGCTGGTGTGATGTAAATTGGTTTGAATGATAATGAGTGTTTTTTGTATTTGTTGAACTTTAGAACTTATTTTTGTATTATTTTGTTTGATTGACTTAGACTAATATGTATTATTCTAAACTTATATTGATGCATATACCATTTGAACAAAACTATTGATTTGAAAGGCGTATATTAGATTTCTTTGTTCAGTTATTAATAGCAGCGGCATGTTTTATAAATAGTCTTCCATTAGTTTATCATCTTTTTTTTTCTTGAAAAACTTTAACTTTAGAGACTGATTTTTAGTTTTCAATACCCTTTTTATAATTGTATAATTTGGGTCATATTATTAGAGAATATGATTCGATAATTAATTAGTTTTCTACACAAAAGTATTTCCAAATTGAAATCAACCTATGTTTCAATTTGCTTTAGGAATTTTAGTAACTAATTTGTAATCTATATTATGTTTTTTAGAAATACTTAAATGTGTTTTCTTTGTTGGAGTTGAAATATTAGTTTTTATTTATTACATTTACATAACTCTTTAAAGACTTAATATTTGGTTTAAATGAAGACACTCATAACACGTTTAAGATAAAATTCTAATCTTCGATACCTTATTTAATATTATATAAGTTGTGTCGTATTATTAGATACTATAAATCAATCTTTAATCATTATTCCTATGAGAAAGTCATCCAGCACTGAAAGTCAATCCCCGATTCAATTTACAATATGAATATTCAATAACTGATTTCTAGTCTCTAATATATTCTCCAAAGTAAATTTATTTTCTTTATTAAAGTTTAGATATCAATCCCCAATTATTACATCTGCAATCTTCTTTACAGACTATATATCAGTTCCAAATAACTACAATTATAGTCTGTTTAAGACTGATTTCCAGTGTTCAATACATTTCTTACAATAACGTAATCCACATAAAATAATTAGAGATTGTAAATAAATTATTAATCATTTTCTAATGCAAAGATCATTAGAGACTAGATTTCAGTCTCTAATTCAATATGCATTTTGAATATTAAGAACTAATTTTTAGTCTTTAATATATGCCTTATTTATTAGAGATTGATTATCAGTTATTCAAATAATAACACCATTTAGATATATTATTTGGGACTGAAATTCAGTTACCATCAAATTTCCCTCCAAAAACTCTTATTGTGTACGTGTATTTGAGACTAATATTAGTATTCAATAGGTTGTCCTAGTTTTGGGGACTGATTATCAATTACTTACATTAGGCATACAAAATTCAGTCTCAAATAACATTTGTAACTGATAAATTAGTCTCCGATACTATGTATCTGAGACTGATAAACCAGTCTCTAATAATTTAGTTCCTAATAGTCACTTTTCTTAAATTGATAATTGAAGTCAAATGATTACAAAATCAAAGAACTTTGAATCATTTTAAGCTCGATCCACCTGATTTGATACGAAAAATTATATATAAGTATTAAAGAAAAAATAATTACATTTTTTAGGGAGAATAAATTTTAGCTCAGTAATCGTGATCATGACCGTAATATTCTTAGCTTAAATACGAATTTTGAGATTTACTTTTAACATAAACAACTAAAACTGTAATTTACACTTATTTTTTTTTCGTTTATATCTGTAAAATTCTTTCGATTCATACATTTTCTTTGCTTTATAATTGAATCTTTTACCGTCTACATTAATATCATTTTTATAAGATTTGATGTTAGTCATTTATTTTGATCTGCAAAAAATATAAAATTTATATATGATCTATGGATTAAGTATTAAAGAAAAAATTTATATTTTGTTACGAGTGATTTTGTAAACTGTACCTCACAAATCACAATTATTAACGTTTACTGTAGTTTTCTTAGTTTAAGCACGAAATTAAGATTTGCTATCAACCTAAAGAACTAAGAAAAGTGTAATTTACTCCAATTTTTTTCGTTTTTATCTATAAAATACTTTAACTTCTCACATTTACTTCGCTTGCTAATTGAATTGTTTTCCGTCAACATCTATATCTTTTTACAAGCTTTGATGTTAGTCATGTATTTTAATAGGAATAGATACATATCTTTACGGCTATATAATACATTTTGTTGGGATAATTTGGTAATTTTATCTTAAACCTAACTTTGTCATGAAATTTCCACCATTTCTACCCCTCCTACTCAAGTTGATGAATCGAAGGTGGTACCACAAGGACAAACTTGGTATTTCACAAAAGCTTAAGATGCGTTCCCCTTCCCATTAAATTTCGTCGCTGGTTTCCTATTCCCTTCCAATTGGATCTCCCACCAAGATACGCCAGGTCTATCATCAATGACACTAAACTACAAATCGGTTTCATTTCCAACACGCTCAGCCTAACTTATATGGCTAAGGCATCGTTCAATTCGCTAGACGACTTCATCTCATCTTCGACTTTAATTTCAATTCAATCATCATTCCAATGCTTCACTCCCGTCTCCCCTATAAATTGTTATGAAGCGGTCTCGCTCCCTTCGCTCTATGTGCTACACTGCTGCTGTTCTAGTCATTGCGACTACCCCGACTGCGGGTGAGCCTGGTTCCACCCTCATATATTTTTTATGCTTATGATTGTAGCTTGCAATAATTGGTGGCTACTGAATGAATTAGCTTCTTTTTGCATTGTTGTGGCATTGTATCTCCTAATTTTTAAGTGCTGTATGAACGCACCAGTTGGTTCCTATGACCCTCGCCTGACCAGTATAACAAAGAACTCTATCTTGAGTATTATTTTAGTTTTATTTATGCAATCTTCTTCTGTGCGTAGCAATGTAGAAAATTAAGAACCTGATGTGTATGTTTGAGAGCATGATCTTTAATGATTTTCCTTCAAGCCTACTTGAAGTTGCTTTATCACCATATCTTCCACCTGTCCCGACATTCACTTTAGTTTAAGTTGGGTTGTTAAGAAAATAGCATTCAAAAGAAAATGTAAATCAAGATATGGATAATTTTCTTATTATCTGCTCCTTTTGCTCACTTGTAATTGTTCTATTCATATATCTATGTGTTTGTCTTGTTCTAATTTTCTATATAGGTGTTAAACAACCATTTGGGTTTGCTATCTTCATGTATCAGCTTTATGCACTTGCAGCATTGTACGCCTTACATTTAAGCATAGTGTAACAATATTGTTGGTCCAAATGATCGTTTAAACGTATGTTTGATGATGATTTAAACCAGAATCCCCAAGTTATCATTATATCTAATAACTTGGGGACCAAGAAATGATTCTAGAATCAACACAAATCAAGCATAACCCATTTGAAATAAGATTTAGATGAAATGAATAAGAACAATGCTGGAAGATAACAATGATAAGCTCCTAGCAAAACACAATACACAATGAACTCAAATCAATAATTTTATTAAGGTTTCAAGATTTACAAATTGATCAACAAACAAACATATTTATAAAGGACCTAGTTTCGCATACAGTTTCGCATAAAACGAAACTGTCATGCACTGTGACATGTGAAACTGCTGGGCGAAACTACAGTTTCGCATGTAGTTTCGTATGCCACAGTGTCACATCCCGGCGGAAGCGTGATATGCTTTGTGTGTGACTTGTTTGCTCAGAACACATTAATTAAATAAATACCAAGAATTCATCACATATTTTTAGTCTAAACATTTAAACATAATATTAAATAATAAAGCTTAGGGTTACATCAATAATAGAATAAAATTTTAAAATATAATCCTATTACAAAACATATTAAACTAACTGCAACATCTTCAGTAACGATGGAAGTGATGTTCACCGATAAGCTGAGATCGTACATATTAACAGTTAGGTTCACACAAACTTTTCCCATGATTTCTCCCCATCCATTATAAATATCAAAAGAGAACATAATACTGTTAGACATGTTGCTTGTCTGAAAAAACATACTCAAAATAGTCAACATAAAGTTGGTGAGATCATATGTTTAACTTCAAACAAAATGTTTTTTATGCAACATAGATAAGTATACAATCAAACTTACTTATATGTCGGGTGATTCATAACTGTCATAACATAATTCAAAAAAATCAGATAATATAGCATCACAACACTCATCCTGTTAGTGCAGAAAATATTTTCTTAAGTAGCGCTACCTATATTACCAGACGGTTCCACATCCGAATTAATGGTTGTAACATAATGACAGTAAATCTTAAAAGCTTATATATATGCATCAATTTCATAACACTATGTTTTTTCCCTCAAAAATTTATAAATACAAAATGGGGCTATGAGTCTCACCTTTTACTCCAATGGGTAACCTATAAACAAAATATTTATAGATTAGGAAGTATATTTTCTTTAAAATTTTTAGCACCTCAGATTATAAAAATTAATACAGAAGTTATACTTATTCATATGTCACGAAATTTTGAAAGAAAATACATAGAGAAATTTAATATAACATACCAAAGTTTCATATGTCAGTTATTTTTAGTTTATTTTCTGGAAATTTTAAAATATTTGCATAAACTAGCAGAAATACCTACGGGTCTCTAAAATTCACCAAATTTTGTCAGCATATATATATATATATCAAAATGTATACTTCTTTAAAATTTTCTAAGTGCTAAATCATAACAGAACTTATTTTCATGATTTTTATTATTATAGCAATATACGCTAAATATAGCAGAATATATCCAAAAATTCCAAATTTCATTCATAGTGTTATAATCTATTTAAAATACTTTGTATTAATTTTTCATGATTTATCTTATAGTTTAAGTGTTTTTCTCGATTTTTAAATTGCAGATACTTCTAAAATTTGTAACTTATGCATAACTTCGAATTAGGCCATGAATCTTTTTTTACAAGTCCTATAAATCATAAGAATTATCATATAGTTTTTCCAACTTTTTACCAAGTTCGGTTCTTCCAGTTGATAATTTTTCTTTCAAATACTTAAATAATTCATATAAATTATTTATTATAATTGTATCAAAATTTGCAGAATGTTAATCCCTAACATTTTAACATATTCACCATTTTTATTCCCACAATCACAGTTTAAGTAATATATCGAATTTACCAAGATTTCACATAATTTCAACCCTTTATTTGCATTCTTTTTGTTTAACTTTGTAGTTTATCATATTTTTTAGATTCTCAAGCCTTTCTTATTGGTTTTTAAATAAAGATAAAGTGTTTTAGAAAGTTTATTGAAAAACTTTCAAGTTCTAATCAAAAGGGTTTATATGTGTTTGTTTAAACACATATATCTTGCAAATTTAGTTAGTTAAGAGTTGAAACCTTGATTTTGATAAAGGGAAAGGGTGAAGGATAGCTGATGGTAGCTTCTTTTCTTGATGAACCAACTTGAGGGGTTGTTTTGAGCTCTAAGATCTTGATCTTCTTGCAAACCTTTTTGGAAGATGATGAGCACTCAAAGTTTTGGGTGATGGTATGTGATTGGTATGGAGACCGAGGGGATAGGGAAATGGCGGAGGTTGGTTGTGATGTGGAAACCGAGTAGGAGAGTCGAGAGGTGTGTTAAGGGTGGTGGTTGTGGTGGTTTGTGTTTGCAGCTCCATCGGCCAAGAGGTAATGTTAATGGGGAGTTGTCATAGGTGTGCTTAGTTTGCATGTAATGCTAGGTGGCGAGTTTGGAGTATGGGTGGGTGTTAATGAGTGGCTAGGTGGCGGGTGTTGGTGTTAATGACTTGCTTAGGTATTAAACCAGGATTAGCCGTGGGTTTAAGTACTTAGTCGGGTTACTTAGTTCCATTATGAGTCGGGTTAGATCTTAGGTGATGCTTATGTTGATGTTTAAGTGTCTTAAAGTTTGGTTGGTTTTGTTTTTATGCTAAGTTTTCTTTGATGTTTGGTATTGTGGTGATTAATTGGGTTGTATCTTGATTCATTTGATGTATGTTTGGTGCCATAATGTTGAGATACTTTGATCATATAATGTTTGGTATCAAGAAGTTATACATATGAATACTGCACACATAAAATTCGTGCATGCATGCAAGCATGCATACGTACAACACACACACACACACACACACACACACACACATATATATATACACACACTAAAACATATAATTCACAAAAGGGTTAATCAAATAGTGAGTATCATATATGAGAATCTTACTTATATATAACTTGTCTAATCTAAATTTTTAGGGTTGTCACACACATAATACAAAACTTAACAAAACTAAACTAGATCCTATTACAATAATAATTAAGCTATAACTAAGCAATAACTAATGGCAAGGTGAATACCACCCTATATTTGATCATCAATATTCCCCGGGGGTATTCACCTGTCGGGTCTTGGGTCAGCTACGGTCGTTGCTTTCTCCATCATCCTAGCCAAGTCTCTTATTTCTGCATCCTGATCATCATGTTCATGCACACTCTTTTTGAGATGCTTGATCTCCAATCTAACTCCCCAAGATTTGTTCGCCACCGTCTCAAACAAACTGGCCTCAGCCTTTGTCTCTTTTCCCGCTCCAAACTTGATCTAATTCTCACATAACACCTTCAGATCATCGTCATTGAATGAGAATACCTACATTGGATCAAACAACCGCATTTCATCTCCGTCCTTCGCTCGCACTACAGCCTCACCAGTCTGATTATCATATAACCACTTCTCAAACTTCTGAAGTCTTGATGGTTGCTGATCCGGGATCCTCACCCGGTTAACGATCTTAGCCGACTTCAGCTTAGGTACAATCTTCCCTTTTCTTGTTTCCCAATCTAAATCCTTATTTGACTCCTCCTCTCAGACTTCATATATCCAAAAGCAAAAAAATTGTCTTGAACGCCCTGCTGAATCTCATGTTCGAGCAGGGTGGCGCATTCGCTTTAACCAGAATCTAACAAGGGGATCTCTGCTAGTCTTCTCAAATCCCACCTTGGAAGAGTTTTAAACACATTCATCTTGTGCAGATATGAGATTCCCCCCCATGCCTCTTGATCATGAACATCTTCAACTTAGAATTGTACTTCCAGCTCACTATCTTTTTATCTGATTCTTTCCTGTTTGGTTGTATAATGTTTTTGAAGAGTGGGGATAGTTTCTTTGGCTCTTCCACCTTTGTGAACCAGTCTTCCTTAATCATCTCAATGATGTCTCCTTCAGTTGAACTCCTCTGAGCCACGTATATCATCGGTCATCATAGTCCATTAGTTGTTCTTCCACCTCTTCCTCCTCATCTATTAAATTCAGCTCTTCATTCCTCTTTTCACCTCCTGCTCTCTCTTCCTAGATCACCTCATTCCTAATGAGATCAACATCTATATCCAACCCCAAATCAATAAATCCAGCCTCTATCACCTCATCAACATTCTCTCCAACAACACCTCCTCTAGTTCTAGATCCACCAGCACCACTAACACCAGCTCCTAATCCACCAACACCACTACCACCTGCTCTAGATCCACCTACACCACTGCCACCGGCTCCTGATCCACCTTCACCACTACCACCAGCTCCTGATGCCTTATGAATGAAAGTGTACTTAGATGTTTCAGTCATTTCCTTAATCTCCCGATCAGTTGGAACATCAGCTACACAAGCTTTTCTCCTTGCCTCACTCACTTCCTCTCAGTTCGTTTGATAAAGATGTGTTGACATTCCTGATCACATCCTTATCAAGCTCTGATCTAATGTCCCTCCTTGGCCTCTCGGCTTATCCAGCAGGCCCAGTCTCAGGAATGACTAGCTGCTTGCTTTTACTACTATTTTCCTGTGTAGGGGAACCGGCTCTAGCATGGGAAGATGATCTCTCTATACCCTTCTTCTTCCTCAACTCATCATCTATATTATCCAGTTGTTCCTTAAATATCATATCTGTCTCTTTCGTGTATTTCTTCCTTTTCTTTATCTCCTCTTCCCTCCACTGGCTGCTGCTCTCTATTCCTCCAAATGAATCAGAGTCTCAATGTACTTCCATCTCTCCTTAGTATACATATTCTCTAGCAAATATGTGATCTTTCTAGAAAAATCATGCCTGGAAGCAACACAGTTAGCAAATATCCTCAGGTTCAGCTCATCTCCGAGCTTCGGTAAGTTTTGCTTCAAATAATCCAGAATGATCTGAATGAATCTTGGGTATATCAACCACTTATCCTTCTTTAGTGCCATGATGTTTGTTGGATCTAGAAAGGCTGGTGCAACCAAAACCAAATCACTTAGACTATTTTGGTGCAACTAATAAAGGACTTCCGAAGGAAAAAGAAGCTCTTCCGAAGACAAAGTGTAAAACCAACTTCCGAAGACAAAGTATTCACTTCCGAAGATCAAGACTTAAAGTGTAAGATCAAAAGTCAACTTCCGAAGTATGAAAGAAGTCCTCAAGCCTTGGAAGTACAGAAGCCTCTTCGGAAGTATAAGTGGCTTTGGAAGAACTTGTTCTTCCGAAGCCAACTTACCTTCAGAAGACACTACTATTATCCAGTGGACATAAGTATGGTCTCCCTGACACTCCGCTGCAGACCTCTGAGATACTGCATGGCGTTTTCTCAAAAGCCATGTAGTTGACCATACTTTATTCCACTGTTTACCTTTATAAGTTAGTATAGTTGCCATCTTTAGTTGGTGACAAAAGGTAAGTCATGGACATGTCATGACTACCATATCTTAGATATACTTTATCTATGATACCTCAACTTTAGCATTGTAGTATATGGTTTAGTCTTAGGTTTCTGGCTGGTATCAAAGTATATCTGGCTGTAGGATCTAGTATATATAGTTTCTCATTGTAACTCATGTTTTATGCTTGTAAGAGTCTTGTAATACTTTGAGTTGAGAAGTAATATATACAAGTGCCTTGAAAATTATTTCTTTGTGTTCTTTGCTACTTATTATATTATTATCAACTCTTAGAAGAGATTCTATTTCATCTGATTTGAGTGTAATATAAGTGAGTTTGAGAGAAATCCAAGCGTTAAGTGACAAACCCGATCCTGCAATTGGTATCAGAGCTTCTTAGGCTCTTGATTGTGAGATCTTACCATCCTAATCAACCTGTTTTTCACTCCTCTTTACACCACACTCAAAATCGCCCTCAACAAGTCTGAACTAGAGATAGGGACGATGACTAAAACACCCATCATCACCCCTAAAAACTTCATGTCATGGAGCAGACGGATGGAAGGCTTCATCAGGTATCAAGACAGCAAGATGTGGCAATCCATTGTCAATGGCCCGTATAAGCCAAAGGTGGCTGGTGGAAATGGTGCCATGATAGAGAAAGCTGTTGAAGACTACTCTGATGAGGACCGGAAGAAGCTGAACATTGATAGCAATGCTATGACTGTTCTCATGACTGCAATTCCCAACTCCATCATGGTGGGGTTTGAGCATTGCAAGTCAGCAAAAGAATTGTTTGATGCACTTGCTCACATGCACTTAAGCTCAAATGACTCCAAGAAGGACTCATTGAAGCAGCAATTCGAGAACTTCACCTACATTACTGGAGAGACCCTCAGCCAGCAATACTTCAGGTACATGGATCTTATTTCTTCCCTTCAGTCTGTGGGAATTGCTCTTGAACTTAGAGACCTTACAAGAAATTCATGAGTGCACTTCCAAATGAGTGGACGTTCTACTGTGTCTCTATCAAGAGAACAGAAAACCTAAACACACTCACCATGACCGAACTCTATGGCATCCTTGATGGATACCGTTTGGAAATGAATAATAAGAGAGGTCATCAGACAAGCAGACCTTTGAGTTTTCATGCTAGAAACGCTTTAATGGTTGCTGAAGGCTTAGGACCCTCCCAACCTCAACAGTACCTGACTTACACCTAGCAGCCATCCTGTTCTTCTGGGCCATACATTACATTTCTTGAGACTCCAAGGTCTCAACAAGCTCAGCAAAGTTCCTTTCAGGACAGCTGTGCATTTGTCTCAAGAAGTGGACACTCTAATGATTATCAATATTGCTTTGATGATCTAGAGTGCTTCAGCCCCGATGACGTGGAATACGTGGACATAGTCCAACAAATGGCTCTATTAACCTACAGAGCAAAGAAGTTCTTCAAAAGAGCTGAAAGGCAATTTCCCTAGAACCCAATCAACAACAAATTTGGGTTTGACAAAACCAAGGCCAAATGTTACAACTGTAACCAACTTGGTCATTTTGCAAGGGAATGCAAGGCTCCCAAATCGAATCCGGGAATCCCACAGGCCTCCACACATCCCTCTACACCAAAGCCCACTGGAAAGTCAACAGAGACAACTGAAATGGCTCAAGTAGTTGACTGGAGCTTCATGGTACAGGATGTGACTCCTGCTCAAGCACTCATGGCTGGAACAGATGCCAATAAGGTATATAAACATCTCTGTACTCCTGCCTATTGCTAAGGTTAAATGTATCAGGACTATAATATGGAGATTAAATCTAATATTGAGTCTTTAAATGTTTTAAAATCTGATTTTAAAAGGGTTGAATCTGACTATCAAAGAAAAATTGAGGAGTTTGAGAAAACTGTGTCCCTATTAAAACATGAACACACAAACTATAAGACTCAAATAAAGGATTTAATATCCAAATTGTCTAAGGCTCAAGCCCAGCTTGTCACAGCTGAGGCTCAAGCCTGGAAGTATGCTATTTCTGAGCAAAACTTCCAAGCCATTCTTGCATCATCCTCTCACTCAAAACTTTGTTACCAAAACAAAGGTGGGTTGGGAACCAATAAAATTGCTCCACCACACTCTTATGAGTCTATAAGACAACCAAGGTGTGGTACTGAAGAGCAAGAGGTTCCATCTGCTGACCCACCTTCTCATGAGTCAAAGAGTGATGCAACCATGGAGACCATCACAGGGAAGAACCAGGTAATTATACCCTTTCCTACCGGTGATGATCAACCCTGACCACCAAAGCCAGAAGAAGCACAGCTAAGGCAGACAGAAAAACTACCAAGAAAGTGGCTGAGTCTATGCTGAAGATAAACCCAAAGCAAAAGGGTGTATTCATCTCAGCTGGACTCCAGGTGGTTGGAAACTCTGATTCAGGAAAGGAGTGTAGTACCAACACTCCTGTCCTACCAAAGGATCAGAAGTTAAAGGGAAAGGTTGCTGATGAAGAGAAAAAGAACAAGAAACAGTAATCCTCAAATTCCCAAAAGATTAACATTGCATGCATAATGTGTGGTCTGCAAAACCACATGGCCAAAGATTGTTACTACAATCCTGCTAGCACACATTATGCAAATAATATTAAAAAGGAAGGAGTCAGGGAAGGTTTCTCATTTGGACCATATCAAATGGTTCAAGTGATGAAAAAGGGAAAGCTTGTTTCCGAAGCAAGACTGCTTTCGGAAGAAGATTCTTCTTCCGAAGGGAAAAAGGCTTCGGAAGCTAAAGCTGTCAAGACTCAAAAGAATAAAAGAGTCGCCTTGAGACCACCCCAGAAGAAGACTACTTCGGAAGAAAAGGTGGTGAAGGCTTCTTCCGAAAAGAAAGAAGCTTCGGAAGAATGTTAAGCTGCAAAAGCCTCAACAAGCTCATCCTCCATGATCAACCAAGGGATGGAATGGAAGATCAAGGAAGATGCTGCAGCCCAAACCTCTTCTTTAAAGACATTCATTGAACCCCCATGCATAAATTTTGGTTCAATTATGTCACGATCATTGGAAGAACCCAAGACCAACAAGGCTTGGGTTTCCAATCTAAACTAATCATCTCATCTTATGTGTAGGGACATCCATATGACAAGAATAACAATGTTTGGATTGTGGATAGTGGATGCTGCATGCACATGACAGGGAACAGATCTCTCCTTCAACAATTTCAACATTATGATGGAGGTCCTGTCCAGTTTGGAGGTGAGGCCGAAGGATATATTTCTGGCAGAGGAAGTATATCTAATGGAAAATTAAAGGTTGACAAAGTTAACTTTGTCAAACAGCTTGAACACAACCTGTTAAGTGTTTCTCAGTTCTGTGATCAAAAGCATCAAATGCTCTTCACAAAACATGAGTGCATAATCCTCAAACCTGGGATGACAATTCCTCAGGAATTGCTGCTTCTTAGATCTCCCAGGAAAGGGGATATGTACAAGCTGGATATGAACAATGGTTCCCCAATGAGAAGTATCATGCTTTCTTTCCAAAGCGATGATGATGAGTCAACACTATGGCATAAACGAATGTGTCATGTAAATTTTAAGACAATGAATAAATTGGCTAAAAATAACTTGGTACATGGTTTGCCTAAAAGGGAATTTTTCTGCAAAGATAACTGTGTTGCATGCTTGAAAGGGAAGCAACAGGGCATCTCATAAATCCAAAGTTGTTAACTCCATCACCACTCCATTACACTTATTGCACATGGATCTATTTGGTCCCACAAGTATAATGAGCATTGGAAGGAAATCATATTGCTTGTGATTGTTGATGATTTTACTAGATTTACATGGGTATTTTTTTTAAGAACCAAAGATGAAACTGCTGAAACTTTAAAATCTTTTATTCTTAAAATAGAAAATCAAATTGATCACAAGGTTAAAATAATAGAAGTGATCAAGGGACTGAGTTTAAGAACCACGTTCTTGACTCATTTTGTAACTCAAAAGGGATTGCCAGACAATATAGTGCCCCTAGAACTCCTCAACAAAATGGTGTTGCTGAGAGGAGGAACATGACACTTATTGAGGCTGCTCGGACTATGTTAGCTGATTCAAAGCTGCCTCTAACATTCTGGGCAAAGGCAGTCAGCACTGCATGCTATATGCAGAACAGGGTTCTTGTAGTTAAGCCATATGGAAAAACCCCTTATGAGCTATGTGAGAAAAGGCCATCGTTCATTGGCTTTCTAAGGTCCTTTGGCAGCAGGTGTACCATACTTAATACAAAAGACAATTTGGCAAAATTTGCTGAAAAGTCGGATGATGCCATCTTTGTTGGATATTCCTATAACTCTAAAGCTTATAGAGTTTATAACATTAAAAATCAACAATTTGAGGAATCTTTTAACATTGTAGTTAATGAGCACACTCCTTGTGTTAGGGGGAACGACCCTGATCATATATTTGATTTAGAATTGTTTTCAAACTATTCTAAACCATCTTGTGAGAATGTTTCAGCTGGAACAGGTGCTCAAAGTGATTCTGATGATGACCAACTGTTTGAGCTCCCCAGACCTATTCCAAGTTCTCCAAGAGCTGCAACAAATCAAGTTCCCACTATTGGCAGATCTGATAGTATAACTATCTCAAGGAAATGTGGAGCTTCAACCAGTGGTTCACCTGTTGCCCTCAAACTTCATCAGGTGACACTGCACAACACCAAGCTGATGGAAGCAACATCTTGAAGGAACAGGCAACAGTTAATGCTGCTACACAGAAAACAAATGATGATGTCTCTCTATCATTCAATCAGTCCTCATTGAATGAGTTTGAAACAACAGCTGGACCAAGTGTTCAAGCTCTTGAGCAAAATATGTCCAATTTGGATCTATCTTTGCAACTGGAGGTAATTCCTAGACTTAGGATTCACAACACTCATCCAACTGAGAACATCATAGGGGAAGTCTCTGAAGGCGTGAGAACAAGAGGACAAACTCACAATGGAATGTCTGCTTGTACTCATGATTTTTATCCCAAATGGAACCCAAGAAGGTGGAAGATGCCTTGAAAGATAGTAGCTGGGTTGAATCAATGCAAGAGGAACTGCTTCAATTCAAAAGACAAAAGGTTTGGAACCTATGTCCGCTACCATCTGGTCAAGTACCCATAGGCACTAAATGGGTTTTTAGAAACAAGAGAGATGATAGAGGCTTGATTATCAAGAACAAAGCAAGACTGGTGGTTCAAGGATACACTCAAGAGGAGGGAATCAATTATACTGATGTCTTTGCACCTGTTGCAAGACTTGAGGCAGTTAGGATCTTCCTTGCTTATGGTGCATCCAAGAATTTCACTGTCTACCAGCTTGATGTCAAGTGTGCCTTTCTATATGGGGATATAGATAGGGAAGTCTATGTATGCCAACCTCCGGGATTTGAAGACCCACAACATCCCAACTATGTGTGCAAATTGGATAAAGCTTATATGGGCTGCACCAAGCACTTAGGCTGTGGTATGAGACATTGTCTCAGTTTCTCCTAAAGAATGGTTACACTAGAGGTACAATTGATAAGACTCTTTTCATAAGGAAGTCTGGGAAAGACATCTTGCTCGTTCAAGTCTATGTTGATGACATCATATTTGGTTCCTCAAATGACCAAATGTGTAAAGACTTTGAGAGCATCATGAAGAAGAAGTTTGAGATGAGTTCCGTGGGAAAAATGGACTTTTTCCTTGGAATTCAGGTGAAGCAAATGAAGGAAGGGTTTTTCATCAGTCAATCTAAGTATGTCAATGACATCTTAGAAAGATTTGATATGAAAGATTGTAAGGCAGCAAAAACACCTATACCTAGAAACCACAATCTCTGCCCTGACTCTAAGGGGGAGGATACTGATCAACATCAGTATAGAGCAATTATTGGTTCTCTGATGTATCTCACAGCAAGTAGACCTGATATCATGTTTGCAACTTGTATTTGTGCAAGATATCAGGCTGCTCCAAAGGTGTCTCACCTAGTTGTTGCCAAGCAAATTCCTCAGATACCTTAAAGGAGCATCTAAACTAGGTCTCTAGTATCCAAAATATAGTGATTTCAATCTTTATGGTTACTCTGACAGTGATTATGGTGGCTGCATTATCAACAAGAAAACAACATCCGGTGGATGTCAATTTCTTGGTGGAAGGATCATCTCATGGCAATGCAAGAAGCAATCCTGTGTCTCTACATCAACTGCTGAAGCTGAATACCTTGTTGCTGCTAGTTGCTGTGGATTCAGAACCAGATGATAGACTACGGATTCAACTTCATGAGCACTCCTATCCACATTGACAACAACAGTGCTATCTCCATTACTGAAAATCTAGTGAAGCACTCCAAGACTAAGCACATTGATATCAGGTATCATTTCATTAGAGATATTCATGAGAAAAATCTTATCAAGCTAATCAAAGTTGATTCAAATGAACAATATGCTGACTTGTTCACCAAAGCCGTTGATGAACAAAGATTCAAATATCTCATTACAGCTAGTGGGATGATAAACCTTGATTAGTCTATCTCATTTGAAAACCATTTAATGTGTAAAGTTTTATGTCAAAACAAATCTAAGCCCTATTACAAAAGGTCTTTCTCTAAAATTTTATTTGAGTATAAATTCTTACGAAGAGGAATTAACCCTCGGAAGATATTTTATATATCTTCTGAAGCAAATTCCTCCCAGGATAATTTTCTTCTCGAAAGAGTTGTTAAGTCTCGGAAGAAGCGATTGATTTCATATCAGATCTACTTCCGAAGCTTGTAACACTCTCCATTCTGAAAGCAACATATACTCTCGGAAGTAAAATTTTTACCTTCGGAAGTAAATTTGCCTTCGGAAGAACATTACCTTCGGAAATGCTTTATACTCGGAAGAAAGATTTTACTGTGTAACGGAAATCTTTTGGGCCCCACTCTGTAAAAAGTAAAGATTTTGTTAATGATGTCGGATTATTTAAATGGCCTAACCTTACCGCCCCTGTCACATCATCCACTGAAACATCCCATCATCTTATCCAAACCCCCTTTAAACCGCCATTTCACCCATTTAAATAACTCCGGCTAATCACTTTCATCCTTTTTACCAAAATTACTACCCTAAAAGCTTTCTTCATCTCCAATTCACCCAATTCTGAACTATCTTCCTGCAACTCTCTCAAATGGCACTAAACCCTCAACACAACCAAGTCGCACTCTTTGATTCTTCAAGGGATGCCGACTTCTCAGATATCATCTCCTTTCTAACCCAATCTTCTTATTACACTGCACTGCCTGTCAACCCCACGGTTTACTCAAATCATATGTCTGAATTTTGGGCAAATGGTCAGATTGAAACCCTAAATGGGGTTCGTGTCATAAGATCAAGCATCTGTGGCCAGGAGTTGGTCAATTCTGAACAACTCATCAGGGAGCATCAAGAGCTTCATGATGAGGGTGCTCCTATAGAGTTCCCCACAGATTTGGACAACACTTATATCCAAATGGGATATGATGGAGATGTAAGCAGGTCAATCGTTTACAAGTTTAACTTCTCTTACAACTGGAAGTTCCTACAGCATGTAGTTCTTTATTGCTTATCCAACAAATCTGGGGGATGGGATCAAATCCCATATGAACTCGGGTGCCTAGTTCATGGTTTGGTGAGAAGCCTCCGCTTCAACTACTCAAGATTTGTGCTGACCAATCTTATGGGAAACCTTCAACGGGACACATTCTTCATGTATCCCAGGTTTCTTCAGCACATAATCAATTGTGAGCTGGACCAGAGTAAGCTTGTCTGTGCAGCTGCTCTGATTGTTCCTCAAATGAGGCCGACCATCTTCAAGACTTTGAAGAGACTGTCCACCAACTTCACCGGAAGATATGCTGCACTTCTTCCAGGTATGACTGAGCCAATGGCTCCTGGTGACATCCCTGTTAACCCCACAGGTGATGAACCCACACCAGCAACTACCCTCACATTACCAAATCTACCTTCTCCCCCCATCACCATCACTTATCAAAGACGCCCCAAACGAACCCTTGTTCAATCTTTTCTGATTGAACAATCTCCTCCTCTTCTATCCAAAAAGGCTAGTGTGGAACAATGGGCTCCCACTCAGCCTGAGGTCCAACTATCCTTCATAATTGACCTCAATATGGGTCTTGAGTCTCCTCAGTCTCAGACCCATGAGCCCAAAATCCAAGCTGATAACCCTCAGGGAGAGTCTTTATACTCCCCTGAGCAGCCAAAAAGGGACATTCCCACCACAGGCTCAATGCCTTTAGACATTGATCAAAGTCCCGGGTCATTAGGCTTCACTTCTATATCCTTTACTAACCTACTAATAGGAGCTGATGAAGAGATTATGTCTCTTCAGGGCAATGAAGTTGATCCACAACACCCTTTTAAGGATCAACAGAGCCTAGAGAGATCTCTTATCTTAGCCCCCATCAGCAATCCTTTAGAGAGGTGAGTCCCACTGATGTGGAGGGGACTCATGTAGATTTAGCTGCCACTACTGAAAGAGCCTCAATGGACCCTCAGGACAGTGGTAACATTACTAAGACTAAATCTACGGCAACCATACCCTTTAATGAATCTGAAAGAGACATCATTGAGCAAGGGAAACCAGGGCGCCAAGAAACCACATCTGGTGGTGAGGATGAACATACTAGGTATGTTACCTCATCTCCCCGTGATTCTTCAAAGAAGATGAGGGAAGACTGCAACTCACCATTGAAGACCTACTTTATAAAGTCTCAAATCTTGAATCTAAGGTTAGGACTTTAGAGGATAGGTTGCCACTCAGCAACTTGAGATTGAAAATCTCAAGGCCAAACTAGTTGAGAAACAGATTGAGAGGTCTGTTAGGCACGTACCAATTCAGGTCTCATTGACCTCTTCCTCTAGCTCATCAAGCTCTCAAGATGATGCTACCAAAAAGGAGGAGAGTGTTCAGGGACAAAGCCAAAGACAAGAGGAACCACAAAGTCAAGCTCTCACTTCCCTAAGCTCAAAATACCTTATGCAACAAGCTTTAGTTTTTCCTGAGCCTCCTCCAGTTGTAATTCAAATGGATCAAAGGATGCTCCAAGATCTCAACAGGTTCTTCAACAAGTTCTTGTTGGAATCTCTTATTGAACAGCCAAGTCCTGATCTGTTTGTGATTTACTTCGGAGCTCAAGAGCTTCAGAGGTTAAATGCACCTTCTACCACTTTGAGGAAGTTGTCAACCTAAGGTCCAAGTGGAACCTGAGATTAACTTCGAAGGGGAAACAAGGACTGATGCCCCAACAACTAAGACAGTTGGGATAGATAGTGCATTCTCACAGACTTCCAAAGCACAAGTCAAAGCCTCGGAAGAACAATTTCAATCTTCCGAAGCTGAGATTGCAGCTGCGGAAGGACTATTCTCCTTATCCGATGATCTAATAGTCACAGATGCAATCCTAGAACTTGCATCTGAGGTTAATAGGGAGGATTTTCTCACCCAACCCCTAGCTCAAACATCCGCATTAACTCCAGCTCCCATTTCTACTACTCAACCTGAACCTTCCATCCAAGAACCCCCAAAGTCTAGCACTTCCGAAGATATCAAAGGAAAGAGGAAGTTGACTAAGGAAGACCTTCACGAGGAAGAAAGGTTAGAAAAACTTAAAAGAAAAGGTAGACTTCCAACTGGAAAACTGCTAGCTGCCAGTAGCAAAGCAGCTGCAGCCAACCAGGAGGCAGTCAACAATAGAAGAAGAGTAGAAATCATTGATAGACTTGTCAGTCTAGGAGCTGTGAGCGAAGATGTACTCCTTCTACCACTAGAGGAGTTAGTTGAGCTGGAAAAGGCAACTTTGCTGCAAAAACAGCAAAAAGAAGAAGCAACAAGGTTGGCCTTAGAGGAAGAAAGGGAGAGGAAAGAAAGAGAAGCTGATCAGCAGCTCAGGAGGGAAAGGATAACTTTCCTAACCTCCAGGGGTTTCTCTCTAGAAGAACTATCTCCACACAACAATGATACGATCTTATGGCTCTTCAACAAAGAGCAAGATCAAATGGAGAAAGAGAGAAAGAAAGCTGCCAAGGAAAAGCTGATGCTAAAGAGGAAGAAGGAAGAAGAAGCAGGACTAGCTGCTGCCAAGAAGATAGGTGAGAAGGCCTGGATGAAGAACTATCTTCGGGCTCATGGCTTCTCTGGCAGACAGGTGGGTCCTATGTCTGAAAAGACCCTCCAGCGACATGTCAATGACATAAAGGCTGACATTCGCTCGGGGAAGAGGAAGGAGATGTACAGAAGGGGACAGGAGATGATCTTTAAAGCAACTACTCAACCCCAACCTCAAAACCAACCACAACCTGAACCAATTCCCTTTCCATTCCCCATCAAAACTGAACCAACCACTGAACCATACACCCCTAAACCTACACAATCACCCTTACCAACCTCTTCACCTCAACCACCTAAACTACCTATCCACCAACCCAAAACACTAGCCAGAACCCAAACACCTCAACCTACCCAACAACCTCTCAAACCATCCCCTCAGCCTTCTAAACATCTCCCCTTAGAGGAGTTCAAGGCAATCAAGACAAAGCTCATCAACTGCACAACCCTGAGCGACATCTCCTGTGAGGAGGATTCAGTCAAATTGACTTATGTTGATGGATCCTCATGTTCCCTCACTAGAGATCAATTTCTTGATCTGCCCAGAGGAACATTAGACCAAGCTGCAAATCTCCTTGGCCTCAATTCATATACTTTGAATGAGGAAGAAAAGAAGCTAAGGAGAAGGCTGGTGACTCTGCTGGATACAAAGAAAGGTGACCGGGTGCCAAGACAACCTCTTGTGCCTAGGAAGAAGATCATCTAGTGGAGGTTCGAAGACTCTTCTCACAACTTTGTTGTTGAAAGAGAGAATGGAGAGCTCAACAGGCTAAATGCCTCATCTCTGCTACACTCAAGCAGATTTGATATTGCTGAGTTAGCAGAGAAGCCATTCTCCAACCCCTCCAACTCTGAAGTAGCTGCTCATATCAGAAATCATCTAGGCAGTCTTCATATGGCCGAGCTAACTGCTAGGACCAAGGTTGAAGAAGAGTTGAAACTGAGAGAGGAGGAGAAAAGGAAGGGATCAACAACCAAAGGCAAAGCCTTTCTACAAATGGTTGAAGGTCCTGAACTTGAAACCATAGTTAGATATGACTATAACTCCTGTCAACTAACTCTTTTCAGGGGGGCACAACAAAGGGTACATGTCATTCAGAGTGATAGACTGGATCTCCTATCCACTAATGACTTGTACAAGCTTCTCAGCACCACTTCAAGGAAGAAGGAAACAGACAAATATCTTCTATCCCTGGTGTTGAAAGCTTTGAGAAGCAGAAACAAGTGAGGTTTTGGTAGCATCAGCCTAGGGGGAGTTTGTTAGATCTAGAAAGGCTGGTGCAACCAAAACCAAATCACTTAGACTATTTTCGTGCAACTAATAAAAGACTTCCGAAGCTAAATGTGGAACTTCCGAAGGAAAAAGAAGCTCTTCCGAAGGCAAAGTGTAAAACCAACTTCCGAAGGAAAACTCCAACTTCCGAAGACAAAGTATTCACTTCCGAAGATCAATAAGTGAAAGATCAGAAGTCAACTTCCGAAGTATGAAAGAAGTCCTCAAGCCTCGGAAGTACAGAAGCCTCTTCTGAAGTATAAGTGGCTTTGGAAGAACTTGTTCTTCCGAAGCCAACTGCCTCCCTAACACACCGTTGCAGACCTCTGAGATACTACATGGCATTTTCTCAAAAGCCATGTAGTTGACCATACTTTATTCCACTGTTTACCTTTATAAGTTAGTATAGTTGCCATCTTTAGTTGGTGACAAAAGGTAAGTCATGGACATGTCATGACTACCATATCTTAGATAATACTTTATCTAAGATACCTTAACTTTAGCATTGTAGTATATGCTTTAGTCTTAGGTTTCCAGCTGGTATCAAAGTATATCCGGCTGTAGGATCTAGTATATATAGTTTCTCATTGTAACTCATGTTTTATGCTTGTAAGAGTCTTGTAATACTTTGAGTTGAGAAGTAATATATACAAGTGCCTTGAAAATTATTTCTTTGTGTTCTTTGCTACTTATTATATTATTATCAACTCTTAGAAGAGATTCTACTTCATCTGATTCGAGTGTAATATAAGTGAGTTTGAGAGAAATCCAAGCGTTAAGTGACAAACCCGATCCTACAATGTTCTTCAGCAGGCCTTATCACCTCTATAGAATATGATCATAGCTGTGGACCACCTCAAATTCAGCCCATCTGATCCATCCTTTATATGATCTAAACAACTGATAAACATATGAGCAATAAACCTCCATTTCTTTTATAGATATGTCTTCTTAATCTTCAATCTCTTCTCAAATTAGTTCCCTTATATCCAATAGATTTGAAAGCTATAATAACCTCAGAGTTAGTCATCTCTATATTCTCCCCCATATCATCATCCAGTCTCAAGGCCTTACCCATTGTCTCAACTAATATCTCAAACAGCTCTCCCTGAATAAACACTTTGATTATCCTTTCTTTGCCATCATAATCAGCAGTCCTCCAAAAATCTCTAATCTGTCTCTCGTCTATAACAGGAGAATGAGAGATAGCATATTGAATGTGGATCTCTTAAACCAAGAGATGGAATCTCGATAACCGGTGGTCTTTGGGTCTCTATCGTTCAATTATGCCATCACGTTTGACCTCGGATCAAACTTTAAGCTTCCCATATGATCTGTAGGTGAAACCGAAAGTTTGTTAGCTCAATAGAATTAACTAAATATTTTAATAATTATTAAAATAAAAGTAGAAATATAAAATTAAAAAAATCTAAAATAATTAGTTTCATAACCAGTTCGCATCGAAAACTACAGTTTCGCACAAGGTACGAAACTATAGTTTCACACAAGCCAGGCGAAACTGTTTGTCGAAAGTACACATGAGAAACTATAGTTACGCATTGGAAAGTATAGTTTCGCATGGCCTACGAAACTATAGATTCACGTCGGAAGTACAATTGAGAAACTACGCAGTGATAAACTATAGTTTCGCATTGAAAAGTATAGTTTCGCAAGGACTATGAAACTATAGAGTCGCAAGATCTGGTCGAAACTATTCAGTGCACACGAGCAGCATGACTAGACAGTTTCGCTCAGATCAGTAAACTTCCGTTCAGTTTCGCAGGATGACACCTTAGTTTCGCACAAAGAGTGTGTGAAACCCAAAAGTCGTTGATCAGATTTTCGTCTCAAAAGCCATACAAATTTATTCCCACTGTTTGAAACATGTTAACAAACAATATTTACTAGTTGGAACAGCAAGAAATCAGTGCGATAATCTATTTTGATTCCACAGGAAAAATGTAGGTTAAACTTCAAAATAACTAGGGTTATTTCGCATAGAGCGAAACAAAGGACAAAACATGGTAAGACTAGTGTCTTGCGACACTGGCAACAAAGCTATAGTTTCACACGCCGAGCCAGTCAACAAAAAAGTAGTTTCGCATGGCGAAACAATAGTTTCACATGGACATTATATCTTTTTTAATGTAAAAAAGAGACTTCTCCATCCATGAGACAGACTTAAGAAAAATAAGAAATAGAAAAACAACGATAAGGATGTCAGACAAGTTTTTCAAGAAATCGTCTAGAGAATCAAGGATTGGTGAGATTGCCAATATGCTTGTTCATTTAAACCCATGCCATATTCTTTTCATAGGTGACTTGTAACAGATTTTATCATGTTTTGGGTTTGTTTAAGAACGCTCAAGAAACTTGGTTCCGACAGTTATTCGGCAAAGAACTCATCTCGTCATCATGGTTTATTGAGTGTAATCAATGATTCTGCTTGAATTCTTCTGAGATGGACATGATAAAGAACCTTTGATATCCATTGAGATATACAATATTGTATAATGATGGATGGATGATCAGGGCTCCAGGTCTATACTTACGTATAATAGAGGACATGATCATTTGAGCAAGATAATGAGAGCTTCAGGTCTATACTTACGTATAACAGAGGGGATCATCATTTTGAGCGTGTTGATGAGAGCTTCAGGTCTATACTCATGTGTAACAGAGAAGATCATCACTCCAGGTCAATGCTTACGCATAGAAGAGGAGTTGGACACACAATTTACTCATGGCTTAAGGATGAGGGAAATTTGGTAATGCAGGATCAAAACAGAAATTAGCTCTCAACACAGTTCTTGACAAGACTTGTAACTTTGTGCAAGTCGAGATAACATGGGAATGAACCTTATTATTGAGTGTTTAATCTTAGTTAAGTCACACAATCATTGTCTACTTTGTTTTAGGCCACTAGGCCTACCAACATATCCCAACGCAAGGCCTCTGACCTCCTTCAGATACTATCCAAGTGTCACACCCCAACCTTGACGGCGGAATCATCGAGATATGAGGGTTAAGATTGTTCACAACCACATAACGCTATCATTTAATTCAAATATTATTATCATAAGTTTCAAATGTAAAATTACAAACATAAGTCTTATACATGAAGTAAACAAAACATAAGACGAAATAATTCAAAACATTTTATTCTTTATTCTAGGTCCAAATCGTAGATTTACAAACTTCAAAAGATAACTTTAAGCTTGAGCATTTCCTGAAACCTGTTAAAAATAAAAGGTCAACTATGAAAGTTGGTGAGTTTTCAAGGGTTTAATATACATAAATATATCAAAAGGTTACAAGTAGCTATTCATGTCATAGGTTATGAGTTACGCAAGTTTATAGAACACATATAGCTATAATCAAACCTTGACCAAAATTAAGTTTACAAGTTTATAACGATTGGCTAAGTGTACTTGGTTCCCATGATGAACAATTCATACGTCATCAGAAGCTGGCAATACATCGGCTTTAGCACCAAATAGGCTTGTCAGGCCCATAGATCTATGACGCGCCAGGCTAGCAATAGTTAATGATTGTCAACATATAATGTATCTCATATAAAGCTCACAATAAGACAAATAACCATGACAAAAATATAAGTATGAATTGCAAACGCGTTTGAAGTATAAAACGTTTACAAGTGTAAGTTGATGAGTTTAACATGTTTCACCCCAAAATGGTGTGAAATAATATAAAAAGGGGCAAGGAAACTCACATGATCAATGAGTATATAAGATGGTAATAAGAATTAAATGACGTTCCAACGAGTTTCTTTATAAGATACCTAAACGTATATATTACAAGTTTAAGTTTAGTAATAAGATTAACGTTTTAACGATTTCAATGAGGTCTAGGGTTTCAAGGAGAATTTGGGGTTTTGATAAATAGTATTTAATAATGAAAACACTTTATTTTAAATTTTAAAGAAAAAAATAGTACCAGTTAAATAGTTTGTCATAAAGAAACGAATAATAATTAACAAACCTTAAATATAAAGTGTAAATATCTTTTTATATTTATTTCTATAAATTAAGATTTTAAACAATAATATTTGAACTAATAATAATTTTAGTGATTTACATCATTATTTAAAGTCTATTTTTATAAAAATAACCTAAATATAATCTTTGTTTTATATAAATATCAAATTATTTAAAGAAATATATTTACAGAAATTTATTAAGTGACTTTAAAAATAATAAGGTTTACAAAAATTAATTTTAATAATTTTCAATGATTTTCAATATTTTTTAGAAGCTGAAAAAGACCTAAAAACATAGTGGAGGTCACCGGGCTCGAACCCGGGACCTTAACTATGGGATGTGGGTGTGGAACCAATAAACTAGGGCCTTGGCCGCATTATAACTTGGTTTTAAAATCTTAAAAACATAATCCCAATGAAATACCCAAATTGCATAAACCCTAGATCGTCAATCCCAAAATTGAACCTGAATTCGACCATGTTTCCAGTAATCTCCATAGGGCTTTTAATCCCCAAAGTGTACCGAGTGTTTATGTGCTTTTAATTACCTGGTAATGTTTTGATTTCGATGGAACATATTGAAGAACAGTCACGACCTGAGTGATATAGCTTTCGCGATGCAAATGATGATAATAATCCAATTAGTTGCACAGGAAGCTTCCACGAGACTCAAAGATTGAAAACCCTCTATCAATTTCAGAATTTGAGGTCCAGATGATGGTGTTCGAGTGTAACGAAGGTCACGATGATGTGAAGGATTGAATCGGTTTGATTGAGTGTTTTCAGGTGAAATTAAGAGTGGTATTAGATTAATGGTTAACAGATGATCTTTTAGGTTGAGTTAATTAGCTTATTATTGCAATTTAATGATTGAACTGCTATGGAGTTTAAGGTGCTTCGGTTAGGTAATCGATTCAACTTGTAACCGATGTTTAAACCCGATTAAATTATGTGTACAGGTTTGAATGGTGTTCTAGAACGGTTTGGGACGGTTTTCGGAATAAGAATCGATGAAATTCGAATGTTTTTAGATGGCCGGAGCTCGGTCGGAGTATGGCCGGAGCTCGGCCGGAATTACGGGGGTGTCCAGGGGTTTCTTTTGAAAAATTGGGTTTTACACAATGCACCCTTGTAGTTTAGTTTGTTATTATTTTATGCACAAAACTTCTTTTTAAAGTTTATAAAATGACAAACAAGCCCCTTAACTTAATTAATTCAAGTTTTAAACATTTTCAAGTTTAGTAATTTTTATAAATTATTATTATCATTTTTAGTTTTATTATTATTATTATTATTATTCTTACTATTGTTTAGTTATTATTACTAGTATACTATTATTATTATTTTTATTATTATTATTAATATTATCATAATTATTATAATTGTACAATTTGATATTTTTAATTATTAACTCTCATAAATTTAATAACAACTAAGAAATAAGCATAAATAAACCATGAGTTACAAGATTGACAACTTTGGTCCTTACAAGGATAAACGATGCTAATTTTTAATTAACGAGAAAAATACAGGATGTTACAATCTCCCCACCTTATAATAATTTTGTCCCGAAATTAGTAAAAGGAATTATGCGAACAAAAACGGGTACTTTTTCTTCATATTATCCTCACGTTCCCAAGTAAACTCAGCTTAATGCTTATTCTCCCATCGAACCTTGACAATTGGGGTAGTTGTGGTTCTAGTTTTCTTCATAATACGATCCATGATTTCAATGGGTTTCTCAACAAAGTGTAATGACCCGTCGATCTGGATGTCGTCCAACGTAACATGCCGACTTTCGTCAGCCAAACATTTTTTCAAATTTGAGACGTGGAAAACAGGATGAAGGTAGTCCAGTTTGTAAGCCACTTACCTGATCCTTTTCAGAATCTTGAAAGGTCCTACAAATCTTGGAGCTAGTTTACTGTAACACCCGGAAATTTCCTTTGAAGCCGACGTAAGAAGAAAAAGAAATAAAGTCCAAAGTCGAGGGACCAAACTCGCCAACAAGAGAAACTTTGATGAATGGGAGTATAAAAGGGGGAAGACACCCCATTCTTCCCATTTTTCAGCGAAAGAGGAGAGAAGAGAAGGAGAAAAAGAGGAGAAAAGTTTGGTTCGGGTGGATTCGAGCGTGGAAATCGTCGTGTAGCGGGTCAAATCGAAGCTCTATTCAACGTGATCGTTTGTGTGAGTTATAGGACCCATCTTTTACACGTTTTTGAATGATTTAAGGGCTGGAACACATTTGAAAACCCTTTTTGAGTTTTTGGGTGTAAACCCGTTTTTGTATGTATGTGTATGTGTATGATTCGTTTGGGGCTTGATTTCGTGCTTGGTTATGCTTGAAGGAGGTCGTAGTATGCTTCCCTAAGGTTTAGGATGGTTGATTTGGGCTAAAATCGAGTTTGGAAGAGTTTGGAGGCCGAAATCGTCAGCTGTAGTTCGGGATGAACTGCATGTTGCACACAGCTAAGGCTATGCGACTGGAGGCCCATGCGACCGAATGGCATGCGACTGAGTCCATACGCACGACAGGAGTGCGATTGAGGTTCATTCGTATGTGAGTAGTGCGACTGAGGGTCATACGTATGAGGGCTATGCGACTGTAGGAAATGCGAATGAGGGCTATGCGGCTGAACGAAATGCGAATGAGGGTCATGCGACTGAAGGTCATGCGACTCGAGTTCATACGCATGTGAGTCGTGCGATTGAGGTCCATACGCACGAAAGGTGTGTGACTGAGGGCCATTTGCATGAAGGTCATGCGACTGGGGTCCATACGCCCACCTGTCATGCGACTGGGCTTTATTCGCATGGGAAGCATGCGATTGGAGGCTATGCGACTAGAGGTCCATTCGCCTGAGTGTTCTCATACGCATGAGAGACCATGCGACCGAATAGGGTCCATACGCCCGAATGACCAAAGTATTGTCTGACTTTCGGGAAGTGCAGACGTAGGCTCGGACCTTTGGGGTTGTAGATGATGTGATGGGCATGGATGATGAGCTGTTGATGATGATGATGCGATGCATGATGATGTGTGATGCCGTATGGTTTTATATGATGTGATTCGCGTGATTCGTGTGATGTTTGATGTCGTGTGATTGTGCACGATGTATGTTATGTATGTATGATGTTGTCATGTGTGATGATGTTATATGTTGTTATGTTCCTTAGTTTTATGTGTGATTATCTTCCCGTGGTTGTGCGATGTACGTTAATGAATGTAATTAAATTATTATGTACTTAAAGTTGAAGATAATGAAAAGAGGAACGTAATGAATGAATGCAAGCATGAACAAAAGGATGGCTTGCGAAAGAAGAAAGGAGGTTCACAACTCATTGAGAGTTGTTAGCTCAACTGTGTGTATTATAGCGTGCGATCTTGGCTAACTCATAAGGGGACATAGACACATAAGGGAGTTCAATTTTGGTAACTGCTCCGATACGTGTGATGTGGTATTTACTGTAAGCTATGTAACGTGCGATTTTGGCTACCTCATGTGGTTTATGTACCGTGCGATCTTGGCTAACCCATGAGATGGCGTGCGATTTTGGCTAAACCCCTAGAGTTCTCACACACACAGGGGGAGTCGGTCTTGGTGACCACTCTGTTGGTGCGATTTGTGCGATATGTACGATGGACAGCATAAGGGGAGCGTGCGATTTTGGCTAACTCATGTGGTTTATGTAGCGTGCGATCTTGGCTAACGCATGAGATAGCGTGCGATTTTGGCTACCTTATGTGTGTGATCCGTGCGATATGTACTTCAGGTACGATGATGCGAAGGTGCTATTCGAGCGAAAGTGCGATATGTATGAAATGAACGAACGTAAGAAAAGATGTTATAACGAATGAAGTGAGTGATAATGTACCGTGCGATGATTAATGAATGAAGAATGTAACGAACGTAATGGAAGATAATAATTATATTATCTGTATGTATGTATGTTGTGTGATCGCGTACGACGTTAACGAATGGTTTTAAAAAGGAAGTAAATTATGTTTTATTTAAAACTCGAACTCACTCAGCAACGCTGACTTTGATGTGTTTCCAGCTGGCAGGTATGTTGCTGAGGATGGCACGGGGCAACTACTCAGCTCTTTTGGATGGCATCCATATTTATAATGCTTTTGTAATGAAATGGAACACGCATTTTGTGATTGGAAAACGATGTATGAAATTGCAAAAGTATTTTGATGAAATGAAACTATTGTTTTTAATGTTTCCGCTGCAATGTTTTATGAAAGTGAAACGTAAGTATATGTTTTATGTGTGATGAGGATCCAACTATAAGCGTCCCGGGAACGGGGCCTTACAAGTTGGTATCAGAGCCAAAGTTTAAGCAAAATGGGTAAATTTTCAAAATGAACCTTAACTAAAACTGAAATGGGACGGAAATGGGGATGGGATGCCAATCTGAGTAGCTGCGTGCCATCAGGTATTTTCTTAATGTTAACCGGTATTATGTGCGCATGTTATGTGGTTTAAGTGTTGCTGGTAGATTTAGATACTAATGTAGTCAGGACATGTAATGCTTGGGGTATGAAGAGTAAAGTAAGTGGCTAATCACAACTGGCCACTGTAATTAGGGACTACTATAATTGATATAAACTGAGCTGTTCCTTGAATGACCGTGTTAGTGTTTGAATCTTTCAGTGTCTTTAGAGAATGGCCGGTGGTAGATCTTCAAAAGCTTCTCGTGGTGGAGGTGGTAGTGGACGTGGTGCTGAACCACGGGTCACAAGAGGAAGGCCTAGGGCCGAAGAGGTGGCTCATGAAGAACCCGAGACCCCTCGTTTGGAGGGCGGCGATGAGAATGCTAATCTGAGGGCCTCGATGAGAGAGGCGGTCGTGGAGGAAGTGCATCAGGTCATACAGATGATCCTACCGTCTGTGGTGACCGAAGTAATTAAGGCTGTAAAGGAAGGAGAGAGGAAAGAGAGGAACAAGTCCTCGGGAGGACGGGAGCAACCGGAGCCTGAAACGGTTCTCTCTGATGATGAAGAACAGGAGGAAGAAGAGCCTGCGCCGGAGGCGGCACGAGGCTGTAATTATGGGGCGTTTCAACGATGCAAGCCCCCTAATTTTGATGGCAATGGCACTGCTGCTGGCGCTCACCGATTGGTGATGGAAATGGAAGCTGTTTTAAATATCAGCGAGTGCTAAGAAGATCAGAAAGTAAAATTTGCTTCCCACTCTTTCGTGGACTCAACTTTGTGCTAGTGGGACAACATAGTCCAACTTGAGGGCAGTCGGGCTATTGGAAGGATGAGATGGTCAGAGTTGAAAAGGCTGGTGATTGAGGAGTTCTGTCCACACCGTGAGATGGATAAAGTTGAAAGAGAGTTCCTGCAGCTGGAGGCGGGAACAATGACGCATCAGCAATACACTACCAAAATTCATAGAAATGGCACGGTTGGTGCCAGATCAAGTGACACCTCTTTCGCCAAATATCAAGAGGTACATTCACAGCTTGCCGGCGGATATCTGTAGGCACATGATCGCTGTCGACCGAGCACGTTTAGGTCGGCAGTTGATTTGGCAGGAAGGCTGTATGATGAAAGAACTGTAGTGGTGGTGGCTGAAGACAGCGAGCAAGGTGATGGAGACCGGAACTGGAGTAGGAAGAGAACAAGACGGGGTGGTGTTCCGATGAATAATAAGCACGCATGGGGGGATGACCGTCGTGTGGTCACACCTGGTACGGGGTCGGATAGATGTGGTAAATGCGGGATGGAGCATTCGGGAGAATGCAAAAGGGGACCAAACACTTGCTTCAAATGTGGGATGCCTGGTCATGTGGCTAGGGAATGTGGAACTGTGAGATGTTATAATTAAGGAGAAATTAGCCACATAAGTAGGGACTGTAAGAAGCCAAGGGCGAAAGGTTCGGGAGTGAAGATGAGCGGAGGAGAAGGACAGAGGGCGAACGCATCGCCTACACGATGAGGCAGTAGGAGGCTAGTGCAGACCCTGATGTTGTGTCAGGTAAGTATCTAGTAAATAAATCCTTAGCCTTGTGTTATTCGATGCTGGCGCAAGTAAAAGTTTTATCCATGTTGCTTTCTGTGCTGAATTGCATGTTAGTGGTAAGAATATAGATACGCCCTTCGGTGTAGTCCTAGAAGTGGATTGTTTGGCGGACTACGGAGCGAACATTGTGTGTCGCAAGAAGATGATACGGTTGACAGCGCCCAACGGGATCACGGTGACGGTTTAAGGTGATTGAGTCACGACGATCCGAAGGTGATTTCTATGGCAGTAGCGGGAAAGTGCATGAAGCGTGATATGGTGGAATACGAGATTAAATGCCTTACTTGTTTACAAGTGAAGGCCGAGCACCAAATGCCGTAGGGGAAGTATTGAGGTGATCGAGGCCACGACCGAGAAGCTCGAAGGGATTAAAGTCTTGATGAAGGTAGCCAGAGATAGACAAGAAGTCGCGTGTGGATAAACGACGTATACTGATTGAACTCCAGGTGGGAGATTGGAAAAGAGATGAGACAGTATTGCAAGCGAAACCTATATAAGGGGGTGGACTTGTAACACCCGGAAATTTCCTTTGAAGCCGACGTAAGAAGAAAAAGAAATAAAGTCCAAAGTCGAGTGACCAAACTCGCCAACGAGAGAAACTTCGATGAATGGGAGTATAAAAGAGGGAAGACACCCCATTCTTCCCATTTTTCAGCGAAAGAGGAGAGAAGAGAAGGAGAAAAAGAGGAGAAAAGCTTGGTTCGGGTGGATTCGAGCCTGGAAATCGTCGTGTAGCGGGTCAAATCGAAGCTCTATTCGACGGGATCGTTTGTGTGAGTTCTAGGACCCCTCTTTTACACGTTTTTGAATGATTTTGGGACTGGAACACATCTGAAAACCCTTTTTTGAGTTTTTGGGTGTAAACCCGTTTTTGTATGTATGTGTATGTGTATAATTCGTTTGGGGCTTGATTTCTGCTTGGTTATACTTGAACGAGGTCGTGGTATGCTTCCCTAAGGTTTAAGATGGTTGATTTGGGCTAAAATCGAGTTTGGAAGAGTTTGGAGGCCGAAATCGTCGGCTGCAGTGCGGGATGAACTGCATTCTGCGCACAGCTAGGGCTATGCGACTGGAGGCCCATGATGGCATGTGATTGAGTCCATACGCACAACAGGAGTGCGATTGAGGTTCATTCGTATGTGAGTAGTGCGACTGAGGGTCATACGTATTAGGGCTATGCGACTAAATGAAATGCGAATGAGGGCTATGCGGCTGAATGAAATGCGAATGAGGGTCATGCGACCGAATGTCATGCGACTGGAGTTCATACGCCTGTGAGTCGTGCAATTGAGGTCCATACGCACGAAAGGTGTGCGACTGAGGGCCATTCGCATGAAGGTCATGCGACTGGGGTCCATACGCCCAGCTGTCATGCGACTGAGCTTCATTCGCATGGGAAGCATGCGATTGGAGGCTATGCGACTGGAGGTCCATTCGTCTGAGTGTTCTCATACGCATAAGAGACCATGCGACCGAATAGGGTCCATACGCCCAAATGACCAAAGTATTGTCTGACTTTCGGGAAGTGCAGACGTAGGCTCGGACTTTTGGGGTTGTAGATGATGTGATGGGCATGGATGATGAGCTGTTGATGATGATGATGCGATGCATGATGATGTGTGATGCCGTATGGTTTTATATGATGCGATGCTCGTGATTCGTGTGATGTTTGATGTCGTGTGATTGTGCATGATGTATTTTATGTATGTATGATGTTGTCGTGTGTGATGATGTTATATCTTGTTATGTTCCTTATTGTTATGTGTGATTATCTTCCCGTGGTTGTGCGATGTACGTTAATGAATGTAATAAAAGTATTATGTAACGTAAAGTGGAAGATAATGAAAAGAGGAACGTAATGAATGAATGAAAGCATGAACGAACAAATGAGAGTAATTATGGCTTACGAAAGAAGAAAGGAGGTTCACGACTCATTGAGAGTTGTTAGCTCAACTGTGTGTGTTATATAGCGTGCGATCATGGCTAACTCATAAGGGGACATAGACACAGTAGGGAGTTTAGTTTTGGTAACTGCTCCGATACGTGCGATGTGGTATATACTGTGTGCTATGTAGCGTGTGATTTTGGCTACCTCATGTGGTTTATGTAGCGTGCGATCTTGGCTAACCCATGAGATGGCATGCGATTTTGGCTAAACCCCGAGAGTTCTCACACACACAGGGGGAGTCGGTCTTGGTGGCCACTCCGTTGGTGTGATTTGTGCGATATGTATGATGGACAACATAAGGGGGAGCGTGCGATTTTGGCTAACTCATGTGGTTTATGTAGCATGCGATCTGGGCTAACCCATGAGATAGCGTACGATTTTGGCTACCTTATGTGTGTGATCCGTGCGATATGTACTTCGGGTACAATGATGCGAAGGTGCGATTCGAGCGAAAGTGCGATATATATGAAATGAGCGAACGTAAGAAAAGATGTTATAACGAATGAAGTGAATGATAATGTACCGTGCGATGATTAATGAATGAAGAATGTAACGAACGTAATGGAAGATAGTAATTATATTATCTTGATGTATGTATGTTGTGTGATCGCGTACGACGTTAACAAATGGTTTTATAAAGGAAGTAAAGTATGTTTTATTTAAATTTAGAACTCACTTAGCAACGCTGACTTTGATGTGTTTCTAGTTAGCAGGTATGTTGCTGAGGATGGCACGGGGCGACTACTCAGCTCTTTTGGATGTCATCCTTATTTATAATGATTTTGTAATGAAATGGAACATGCATTTAACGATGTATTAAATTGCAAAAGAATTTTGATGAAATGAAAATGTTGCTTTTAATGTTTCCGCTGCAATGTTTTATGAAAGTGTAATGTAAGTACATGTTTTATGTACGATAAGGATCCAAATGTAAGCGTCCCGGGAACGGGACCTTACATTTACCCTTCGTTCCAAAGCGAACAACGCCCTTCCATGGTGAGATCTTAAGAAGAACCATATCCCCAACTTGGAATTCCAATGGCTTACATCGCTTATCAGCATAATTCTTTTGTCGACTTTTTGCCACCTCAAGGTTCTTGCGAATTCTGAAGACTTTGTCGGTCGTTTCTTGTATAAGTTCACGACCAGTGATGAAGTTTTCACCAATGTCGGTCCAACAGATTGGTGAACGACATTTATGACCATAAAGTGCTTCGAATGGTGCCATCTTAATACTCAAATGATAACTATTGTTATACGAAAATTCCGCGAGCGGTAAATGCGTATCCTAGTCACCACCTAAATCAAAGACACAAAGACGTAGCAAATCCTCCAAGGTTTGGATGGTTCGCTCGGTTTAACCATCCGTTTGAGGATGGTAAGCCGTGCTTAGATCCAGTTGAGTACCCAGGAGTTCTTGCATAGATGACCAAAAGTGCGAAGTGAAGCGAGTGTCTCGGTCGAATATGATGTGCAAAGGTACCCCATGACGACTCACGGAATTTTGTAAGTGTCAACCTTGATGTTTTGTAAGTGTCACGTATGGGTATAAAATGTGCTGACTTGGTCAATCGGTCAACGATCACCCATATGCTATCATGACCACGAGAGGTTCAGGGTAGTTTAGTTATGAAGTCCATGGATATGTGTTCCCATTTCCACATAGGAATCTCGGGTTGTTCAAGTAATCCACTTGGACATTGATGTTCGGCTTTAACCTTCGTACACATGAGGCACTTAGCTACATAAGTTGCCATGTCTTTCTTCATTCCAGACCACCAATATTGACCACGTAGGTCCATGTACATCTTATCGGTGCATGGATGAATAGAATAGCGAGTTTGATGAGCTTCGTTCATGATAAAGGTACGAAGATTATCACGATTTGGAACCCAAATTCGGTTCGCGAAATACATCAACCCATTGGGTTACGTTTCCAATTGAGCTAGAAGGTTATGTTCTAATTCCTCTCCCATTCTTCCTTCTTGTTGAACCGCTTGTTGAGCCTCTAAAATACTAGTCTCAATGTCACTTTCGATCCTCAAATTTTGTAGCAGCACGGTAGTCTCGTTGACATCTAGACGGATCTCGGTATCAAACTCTCCCAAAGTGTCAAACCATTGACGTCGATCGCGAATTTCTTGGAACGAGACCGTCTTGTTATGAATCTTTCGGCTTAGTGCATCGACTACAACATTTGCCTCACCAGGATGGTCACGAAAATCACAATCGTAGTCACTAATCAATTCCATCCAATGACGTTGTCTAATATTGAGATCTTTTTGATTAAAAACATGTTGAAGGCTTTTATGATCGGTGTAGACTATACATTGTGTACCATAAAGGTAGTGTCTCCAAATCTTCAAAGCAAAAACAACAGCACCAAGCTCGAGATCGTGTGTTGTGTAATTCACCTCGTGGACCTTCAATTGTCTCGATGCATAAGCTATGACCTTTCCCCGTTGCATGAGAACACAACCAAGGTCATGTTTAGATGCATCACAATACACGGTGAAATCGTCATTACCATCGGGTAGGGTCAAGATAGGAGCATTGCACAACTTGTGCTTTAACGTTTCAAATGCTTCCTCTTGCTCGGACCCCCACTCGAATGGTTTGTTCTTTTGAGTCAAAGAAGTAAGCGGCTTCGTGATTCTTGAAAAGTTGGTAATGAATCGCCGGTAATAACCAGCAAGACCAAGGAAAGAACGAACTTCGGTTGGAGTTGTAGGAACACACCAATTCTTCACAGCTTCCACCTTTGCAGGGTCAACGTGAATCCTTGACTATTCACCACGTGTCCTAGAAATTGAACTTCCTCAAGCCAAAATTCACACTTTGAGAATTTCACGTACAATTGTTCTTTCTTCAACAACTCAATAACTTGTCGCAGATGATGTTCATGATTGGCATTGGACTTGGAATAGATAAGTATATCATCAATGAAGACGATCACAAACTTGACTAGATAAGGCTTGCATACTCGGTTCATGAGATCCATGAAGACAGCAGGAGCATTTGTTAGACCAAAAGGCATAACCATGAACTCATAGTGTCTATAACGAGTACGAAACACAGTCTTTGGGATATCATCATCTTGGACTCGTAGTTGATGATAACCAGAACGTAAGTCAATCTTCGAGAAAATGGCAGCTCTTTGAAGTTGGTCAAAAAGATCATCGATACGAGGAAGAGGATAGCGGTTCTTGATGGTAAACTTGTTAAGTTCACGATAGCCGATGTACATACGAAACGATCCATCTTTCTTCTTAACGAATGGAACAGGTGCACCCCAAGGCGAAGAGCTAGGATGAATAAAACCCTTCTCGGCTAGTTCTTGAAGTTGACTAGAGAGTTCTTGCATTTCCGATGGTGAAAGTCGATATGGTGACTTAGCCACGCGGTTTGCTCCCGGAATCAAATCGATTTTAAACATGACTTCACGCACGGGAGGTAAACCACTAAGTTCATCTGGAAATACTTCAGGAAAGACTCGTACAATCGGGACATTGTTAAAATCTTTCCCTTTGACCTTCGTGCTGACCACGTAAGCCAAGAAAGCCATATAGTTCTTGCTTAGACATTTTCGGACTTGAGTGCATGACATGAGTTTGAGCCCTTTTGAAGATTTTTCACCGAATACTTTAAATGTATCCCCAGAAAGCAAAGGGATACAAATACACTTCTCGAAACAAATGATCTCGGCATGGTGTTTGGCTAACCAATCCATACCAATGATGACGTCAAAGCTTCCAAGTTTCATAGGAATAAGATCAATAAAGAAATCATGTGCGTCGAGACTCAAGATACAATCACGAATAACGATATCAACGGTGATCGGTTCTCCATCGGCGACTTCAACGGTGAGGGGTCTTTCTAGTTTCGTATGTGGCTTAGCAAGAACGGATTCAAACTCTAACGAGGCAAAGCTCTTATCGGCTCCAGAATCAAATAGAACGTAGGCATAAGTATTATTTATAAGGAACATACCTGTTCAGTTTTAAAGGTATTTAACGATATAAGTAAGGCATCAAATGAACTAGATCATAAAAGATGAGGTTGGATTTAACATACCGTTCACCGCATCGTTGTTTGCTTGTGCTTGATTCGCGTTGATATTGAAAGCACGTCCTCGAGCTTGTGGAACGTTTCCCGCAAGACAAGGGCATTGTGGGCGGAAGTGACCAGGTTCCCCACAATTGTAGCAAACATGATTTGCAACCATCGCGCATTGTTTGGAGCACAGTGACAAGTTTCCACTAAGTGTCATATTTACCGCACAAAGTATAGATGCGGCATGGAGCGTTCCCCGGATGATGGTACCTACAAATGTTGCACATAAGTTGAGGACCAGCATAGGCCCTAGTCACAGGCACTTGTGCCACAGGTGCAGCCACAGGTACAAGTTGTGTTTGAGGTGGTTTGGGTGCAGCCACAACATAGTTGCGAGCCGGTGTGAACTTGCGCTTCTCCTTGTTGTTGTTGTAAGACGCTTCAGCTTTAGTCTCCTTAACGGCTTCAGTAACCATTTTCTCCACCTTCTTAGCACCTTTCACAGACATGGTGCCCGCTCGTATATGATTCTCGGTGAGTTGAGCAGTGATAGTGATGGCTTCCTCCAAAGTCGTGGGTCGACTACCCACCACAACATCTTGAATTTGGGGTGGTACACCCTTGATGAACTTCTCGATGTTGTGAGGGACAGTGTCGACCATATGGGACAACATAATGCTCAACTCGTGATGCCTAGTTGAGTAGGCCAAATGATCACCACCATCTTGCTTAAGATTCTAGAATTCTTCCTCTAGCTTTTGTAGTTCACTTCTCGGGCAGAACTTTGAGATAGCAATGTTTTTGAACTCATCCCAAGTGAGTGCTAATACAGCTTCAGCACTATGGTTCCTTTTCTTGCTATTCCACCAAGTAAGTGCCCTTTGTTGAAGCATACTAGTGGCATAACAAACCTTGAGTGCCTCGGGACACTCACAGTTGATGAACGTATTCTCCATTCTTTCGAACCACTCGAGAAGACCAGTGGCTCCTTCCTTGCCACTATAACTAGTGGGCTTGCATGAACTAAAGTGCTTGAAAGTGCATGTTTGGTTGTTGCGCTCATGGTTCGCACTATTCTCTCCTTGACCATTGCCATTGTTGTTGTTGCTAGCGTTGTTAATTAAAGTGCTATTTAGTTCAGCAACCATGGTTGGGATAACGGCAGCCATTTGTCGTGCAATCATGGCGGCTAACTTGCGGTCGGAACTTCCACGCTTTCCATGGTGACGAGACATGCTGGATGCAAAATGAGTTAGTCACGGGAATATGGATATAAAAGGACAGTAATTTAAACAAGGATATATCAAGAGTTGTATAGCACATGGAATGATTCTATTTTGTAACGCATTACCATTTGGAAACGTTGACACGTCAAGGTGAATTGACCCATTTGCCTTAGAAACTTGTGTATGTTGATCATAGTTTATCACTCATCCCAGAAATCCCCAGGTAAGTATAACTAGTCCCGTAGGATTTATACGAAATGCTTACCTTAGCCTGAAGGCTTTTTGCCAGGAAATCCAGAATACAGGTGTCTATGTGTCACACAATATTTCTTAGGTTCATGGAATCAAAACCTTGATGAGATTTATGTAGATTAGACATAAAGTCTAAAGATTTAAACTATAGATATAAGGCGTACGAACCCACATGTCGTCGAGAATAAGTTTAAGAAGTTTCATTTGTCGGGGAGAATTAAAGAGTCAAGAATAAGTTTAGGGGAGACAAGCAACAAAGTTAAATCAATTACAAGGCAATCTTATACTAAGGCATCAAATTGCACATAAGAAGACATAGCATAATGTAGCATGTAAACAATATATATTTACAAGGATATAAATATTATTCTATAAGGTTCATGCATAAACTATAGTCTAGGTCACCATTTCTAATAACCTAAATCTCTATAGTTATGGGTTCTGATACCAATCTGTCACACCCCAACCTTGACGGCGGAATCGTCGAGATGTGAGGGTTAAGATTGTTCATAGCCACATAGCGCTATCATTTAATTCAAATATTATTATCATAAGTTTCAAATGTAAAATTACAAACATAAGTCTCATACATGAAGTAAACAAAACATAAGACAAAATAATTTAAAACATTTTATTCTTTATTCTAGGTCCAAATCCTAGATTTTCAAACTTCAAAAGAAAACTTCAAGCTTGAGCATTTCCAGAAACCCGTTAAAAATAAAAGGTCAACTATGGCAGTTGGTGAGTTTCCAAGGGTTTAATATACATAAATATATCAAAAGGTTACAAATAGCAATTCATGTCATAGGTTATGAGTTATGCAAGTTTATATAACACATATAGCTACAATCAAACCTCGACCAAGATTAAGCTTACAAGTTTATAACGATTGGCTAAGTGTACTTGGTTCCCATGATGAACAAGTCATACGTCATCAGGAGCCGGCAATACATCTGCTTTAACACCAAATAGGCTTGTCAGGCCCATAGATCTATGACGTCACAAGGCTAGAAATAGTTATTGATTATCAACATATAATGTATCTCATATAAAGCTCACAATAACACAGATAACCATGACAAAAATATAAGTATGAATTGCAAGTGCGTTACAAGTATAAAACGTTTATAAGTGTAAGTTGATAAGTTTAACATGTTTCGCCCCAAAATGGTGTGAAATAATATAAAAATGGGCAATAAAACTCACATGATCAATAAGTATATAAGATGGTAGTAATAATTTAATGACGTTCCAACGAGTTCCTTTACAAGATACCTAAATGTATATATTACAAGTTTAAGTTTTGTAATAAGATTAACGTTTTAACAATTTTAATGAGATCTAGGGTTTCAAGGAGAATTTGGGGTTTTGATAAATAGTACTTAATAATGAAAACATTTTATTTTAAATTTTAAAGAAAAGAATAGTACCAATTAAATAGTTTGTCATAAAGAAACGAATAATAATTAACAAAGCTTAAATATAAAGTGTAAATATCTTTTTATATTTATTTGTATAAATTGATATTTTAAACAATAATATTTGAACTAATAATAATTTTATTGATTTACATAATTATTTAAAGTCTATTTTTATAAAAATAACCTAAATATAATCTTTGTTTTATAGAAATATCTAATTATTTAAAGAAATATATTTACAGAAAATTTATTAAGTGACTTTAAAAATAATAAGGTTTACAAAAATTAATTTTAATAATTTTCAATGATTTTCTATATTTTTTAGAAGCTGAAAAAGACCTAGAAAAATAGTGGAGGTCACCGGGCTCGAACCCGGGACCTTAACTATGGGATGTGGGTGTGGAACCAATAAACCAGGGCCTTGGCCATGTTATAACTTGGTTTTAAAATCTTAAAAACATAATCCCAATGAAATCCCCAAATTGCATAAACCCTAGATCGTTCAATCCCAAAATTGAACCTGAATTCGACCATGTTTCCAGTAATCACCATAGGGCTTTTGATCCCCAAAGTGTACCGAGTGTTTATGTGCTTTTAATTACCTGGTAATGGTTCGATTTTGATAGAACATATTGAAGAACATGTAAGGATTCCTATAAGTCTGATGCAGCCAAAACATCCAAAGTCTCTCTGCATGCATGTATTGAAGAACAGTAGTAGAAATGCTTCGAAAGTTTTACACCAAGCACTAGAAATATTCTAAGTGTAAAATCTTTCGAAGCCAAGACCAACATCTTCTGAAGCCAAAAGTGAAGTCTTCCGAAGCTTCAAAGACAAAGTCTTCCAAAGCCAAAGAGTGAAGACAGATTTCTTTCGAAGACTTTTGAGGATATGTCTTTATCTGATGTACTTTACCATAAAGCTGTACCACCTTTCCTCTGCAACTCTGTAAAGTCACCAACTTACATGAGTTGGTGAAAAGGTCCATGCTTTTAGTAACTGTACATTGAGGTCTTGAGTCTGTGCTTTCTACTTTATGTACTTTTATCCTTTTTGTAATATAATACGATGTGAGCTATGGCATGTCATAGTCACTAGTCAAAAGGCAATCTGCCTTTTGACTCTACATTTGAGTTTGTGTGTTGTCTAGTCTTATGTATCCAGCTGGCCTTCAAAGTATGGCCGGCTGTAGGATGTAGTATATGTATCTCATGTACTTGTAACTTTTATAGTATGCTTTGTAACATTTGTAGTAGAACTTGAGAAGCAATATACAGCATTCTTGAAAACCAATTACTTGTGTTGTTTTGCTATCTTGTTCTGTCTTATTCTTACTTGTGTTCTTAGCATCTTTCACTAAAGTTAACCAGTTCCCCATTTGATCTGTTAAGTGTTCTAAGTAATTCTTCCATTGTGTTGTTGTGTTGTAAGTGCATACCCTTCAACGGTCCTGCAGAACATTCGAGACCCGAGTGATATAGCTTTCGCGATGTAGATGATGATAATAATCCAATTAGTTGCACTGGAAGCTTCCACGACACTCAAAGATTGAAAACCCTCTATAAATTTCAGAATTCGAGGTCCAGTTGATGGTGTTCGAGTGTAGCTAAGTTCGCTATGATGTGAAGGATTGAATCGGTTTGATTAAGTGTTTTCAGGTGAAATTGAGAGTGGTATTAGATTAATGGTTAATAGATGATCGTTTAGGTTGAGTTAATTAGCTTATTATTGCAATTTAATGATTGAACGACCATGGAGTTTAAGGTGCTTTGGTTAGGTAATCGATTCAACTTGTAACCGATGTTTAAACCCGATTAAATGATGTGTACAGGTTCGAATCGTGTTCTAGAACGGTTTGGGACGGTTTTTGGAATAAGAATCGATGAAATTTGAATGTTTTTGGGGTGGCCGGAGCTCAGCCGGAGCATGGCCTTTGCTCGGCTAGAATTACGGGGGTGTTCAGGGGTTTCTTTTGAAAAATTGGGTTTTACACAATGCACCCTTGTAGTTTAGTTTGTTATTATTTTATGCACAAAACTTCTTTTTAAAGTTTATAAAATGACAAACAAGCCCCCTTAACTTAATTAATTCAAGTTTTAAACATTTTCAAGTTTAATAATTTTTATAAATTATTATTATCATTGTTAGTATTATTATTATTATTATTATTACTATTGTTTTAGTTATTATTACTAGTATACTATTATTATTATAACTTATTATTATTATTATTATTATTATTATTATTATTATTATTATTATTATTATTATTATTATTATTATTATTATTATTATTATTATTATTATTATTATTATTATTATTATTATTATTATCATAATTATTGTAATTGTACAATTTGGTATTTTTAATTATTAACTCTCATAAATTTAATAACAACTAAGAAATAAGCATAAATAAGCCATGAGTTACAAGATTGACAACTTTGGTCCTTACAAGGATAAACGATGCTAATTTTTAATTAACGGGAAAAATACAGGATGCTACACCAAGCTTCCTGAATCCTACACCAAATATGAGATAATGTTATATACATGGAAATTTTTAAAAAAGCCAATTTTTTTAAATAAACTATCCAGTCAATTCTCTCCCGAAATTTCTATTAAAGTGCAACCAAAAAAATTTCTCTTTTGAAATGGAAGAGATTTTGGGGAAGTGTGGGTTTGCACATGAATTATGAATTTTTTTTAATGTTTAAACTATAAAAAGATTAAATATTTACAGATCATCTCCAGAATTTTTGCTCTAGAAATGTATTAGACCAAACTTGTTGATCAATTCATAAAACTGAGGTTTGTCAAAAGTTTTTGTGAAAAGATCAGCCTTTTGACTTTTGGTGTCAATGAGAATATCTATAAACCCTTTCTCCTGTGCATCTTAAATTGCATGGATTCTTGTTTCAATGTGCTTGGTGTGGGTATGATGAATTGGATTTTTGACAATTCCAATGGCCGCTTCATTATCACATAATAGCGGTGTGTGAAGAAATTTGATCCCGTCATCCATCATTTAATGTGGAATCCACAGCACTTGACAACAACAACTTGAAGTAGCAATATACTCAGCCTCTCCTGTAGATAGTGAGACTGTGGTCTGCTTTTTGCTTTGCCATGAAAGAAGACAATCCCCAAGATGATGACATCCACCGGTAACTGACTTTCTGTCAAGCTTACAACCTCCATGATCGCTATCAGAGTTCGCAAGAGATCAAAATTTCCTCCTTTTGCGTACGAAAGACCCAATCGGGGAGAACCCTTCAAGTAGCGAAAAATTCATTTAAAAGCTTTCTCATGAGGTTCCTTTGGATTAGCTTGATATCAAGCACAATAACATACATCGAATGTAATATCTGGATGACTCGCGATGAGATACATTAATGATCAATCATTGAACGATAACGATGAGCATCGACTGGCTTTCCATTGTTATTAGGAGTTAAGCAAGTTTGAGCAGAAACTGGAGTAAGTTCCGGAGAAGCATCATTCATGTTGTACTTTGATAGGATTTCAAGGATGTATTTCTCTTGATGGATAAGAATTCCATCGGGATTTTGTTCGACTTGTAATCCTAAGAAGAAGCACATCTCCCCCATCATCGGGATTTCATTACTTCTCCAAACTCTCTACACAACTTCTCATTTGTTGATCCGAAGATGATGTCGTCGACATACACTTGCACATTAAGCACAACTCCATTAACCTCCTTCTTGAGCAAAGTCATGTCTATAGTCCTCGTGTGAAACCTTTTCCGAGAAGATACTATGTTAGGTTTTCGTACCACATTCTAGGAGCTTGATGTAATCCATACAAGGATTTATCCAATTTATACACTTTCTCAAGAAAATCTGGATCTTTGAAACCTGGTGGTTGACAGGGGCAAACACCTCAGTGTAGTCAATCCCCTCCTTTTGAGAAAATCCTATAACAACCAGCCTTGATTTGTTTCTTATCACAACCCCACGATCATATAGTGTTGATACATATATCCCTAGTTTATGTGCTTAATGTAAAAATCTGTCATGGCTTACATATGTGTAATGAAACAATGTAATAATATATGATTTTGTGCTTTGATGTTTACTTATATCTGATTCATATATATAAACTTATTATATAGGTTTGAAGTTGTTATATGATGATTCATGCTAATGGACCATACTTATGGACCATACGCATGAATACATCATGCTAAAACCAGTCGCACGACTGAACCAGACAACTGGATCAGTCGTACGAGTGAGACATGAGATTGACTCAGTCGAACGACTGTACTTTCAATCATGCGTATGAATCAGTCGCATGGGTCAGTCGCACGACTGAACCATGCTAATGGTTCAGTCGACTGCAAACCTATAAATACCACTTAATTCGTGGAAAAACAAAAACTTTAGACACATACTCATAACCTAGCCGTCTAGAGCGTCCAGAAAGCCTATCCCAAGTTCATAGTTTGCATCTGATCGTTTTCTACTCGTTCTTAACGTTTCTTTAATCGTTAGATTGATCATGATTGCGTTCTCACTGATTAGATCGCCAATCAAATAGGATTCCACACTATTTGATCTGGTTTCAGGCATTATCAGTTAGTATTCTGTACGTACACGGTCCTGACAAGTGGTATCAGAGCTTTGGCTCTTGATTTTGTGTGTGATTCGATTAGTCTTGGTGTAAAAAATCACGTTTTTTCATTCAAAGGAGTCATTTTTTTGAGTAAAACAGTGTTTTCAACGTCTCCAGGTCTCAAAGTTTACGTTTTCGGCATACGGCAGATTAGGGTTCTTGAAAAATCGTGTTTTTGTGTCAAAGTGTCCAAAACCTTCGATTTTGCAAAAACAGTAGTCTTCAGTCGCACGAATAACTCATTCGTACAATTGAACCCATACGCACACTTCATCCACACGACTGAACCCCAGTCGCATCCTTCATTCGCACGACTGAACCACTTTAGTCGTTTGAGTCCATTCGCCTTGTCCATACGCACGACTGAATCTAATCGCATGATTGAATTCATTCGCACTCTTCATTCGCACGAGTGATCCATATGCATTGTTCATTTGCACGGTTGAAGTTTTCATGTACTCAAAGTACAAAGTTCATACAAATGGAAGATCAGTTTTCAGCATTTACTGCCGGGAAGGACTCAAGCATCCAAAACCTTCTACTTCTGGAGAACGAGGTTAGAAATCATAATAAACCGCCGAAGCTTATAACATCGGATGACTATCCACAATGGAAATAGCGGTTCGAGATTTCCCTAAATGGAGTGGATCCAAATCTCTGGACTTCTATAGAGACTGGTTACACGGTACTAGTAAGTGCAAATGGAGTAAAGTTGACTTTGGGTGGAATGAGCGATGCTCAAAAGATTCTCTACAATGCTGAGAAGAAAGTTTATGCTCTGCTGACTCAGTCAATCCCGAAAGATATCTTTCACCAATTTTCTGAGAACAAGTAGGCCAAAAAGTTGTAGGATGCATTAGAGAAGAGATACGAAGGGAATGCAACGTTAAAGGCACTGAAGGCTAAGGCTCTAAAGAAGGAGTTCGATAACTTCTCTCCTATAGGAAACGAGAGCTTGGATGACATCATCGACAGGTTCTACCATCTTATGAGTGAGCTACACACTCATGGGGTAACGACGTCTATGGAAGATAAAGTTTCAAGCTTTGCAGATGGGCTGCCTAAGAAATGGGATTCATTTGTGTCCAACTTGTGACAAAACGACAAACTTATTACTTTGGACATAAATGACTTCATCTTGAAGTTAAGGGAGGAGGAACTGAGAATGAAGTACAAGTCAAAGAAAGGATCTTACGTTCAGAATCCTTCATTATATAACTCAGTTCCCACTCCAACTGGTTCAGGAGCACAACTTCAAACAGCGTTCGTGTCCAGTTCCGCAACTCCTTCCCAAACCACTACTTCAGGACCAGAAATGTCAGGGTCATCTTGCACCCAATATATAGTACCTGAAGCCAATGCTACTAAGTTGAAGACCGAGAATCTCGGTAATATCACAGTCGAAGTTGCAAAGGAGCATATGGATCCTCTAGCAGCTGTTGTCCATTCCTATAATGGTCTAGTTGCAGGGAAGATTGGTAATTGTCATCTTGCAAATGAAGATTACGACCAGGTGGACGAAAATGAACTAGAGAGAATGGATATCATGTGGGCCTTGGCGAGTGCTGTCAGAAGGGCGAAAAAGTTTGTGAAAAAGACATGAAAGAATTTAGTAGCCACAAAAGACACAACCTTTGGTTTCGACAAAACCAAAGTTACCTGCTTTAATTGTGGTGAAAAGGGGCATTTCAAACGTGAATGTGTAAAGCCCAAGAAAACAGGTAACGGAAATCCGTTCTCAACCTTCAACCGTCAAGACAAAGACAGGAGTGGAACTACCTCTTCAAGCAAAGAGACAAAGGCCTTGACTGCTCAAGGTGACGAAGGGCAGGACTAGACCTTCCGTTTTGTGTCTCCGGGTGAATCAAACATTGCCTGTGTCGAGGGATTGGATGATGGCTCTACGAGTGAAGGTGAAATCACAGTTGAACAAGTAATGTCAGATAACGAAGAAGCTGTGAATGTGGTAAATCACTTGGTTGAAGAAGAACTCAGAACGACATGTTCGGAATCTCCAGCATCCAAAGCGTCTAACTCTGCATTGATGGCTGACTCAACTGATTCTTCACAGGTAAGTATGAAAGACCAACTTTTTGAAAAAAATGCTTGTACTGAATGTAACAAATTTAGAGAAAGCATTGATTTGAAATTTGCTAGTTTATTAGACCACAATGATAACTTAGTAAATGATTTACAACAGTGCACAGAAGCTAATCGTATTTTAAAACAAAATGAGTGCAGTTACAAAGAAAAAATAGAACTTTCAGGTAAACAACTAAGGGAAACCGAGGTTGTTGCTTTTAATCAAGCTAATGATATAAAGTTTTATTTAAACTCTTTGGAAGAAACAAAGAAAGAAAAGTAGTTTTAGATGTCGAGGTAAATTCATTAAAACAAAAACTGCATAGTTGGGCTAGTTCTTCTCATATAGTACAGAACTTAGTGAAAGAACGAAACAATGGGGAAGGGTTGGGTTACCAAGTAATTCCACCACCACATGAGATCATGTTAAATACAAAATGTAGACCTGTAAATAACAACTCAATTAAGGATCATGTGGTGTCCACTCCTCTGGTTAGTCATCCAGATTTTACTGGTAAACGGGTGAACTCTGTTACTAAATAAAAGGAGTCTACTTTAATATCAAAAGAAAAGATGCCCATTGAAAATTTGGATAATCAATTTGAAAAGGTTAATGGAAAGTCAGGTTCACACATGTCTACTTCTGAACCCAAAATGACCAAATCAGTTAACCAAACACGTGCTTCCCGTCAAAGTCCAAATAAACTAAAAGCTAAAGATGTTAAGAATGTGCAAACAATTAATTTTGTTAAAGAAGCAGAAACATCTAAACGAGTAGTGACCAAATCCAACCAGACTCATGTCACACCTGTATCACACTCAACTCCACATAAACAGTTTCCTCAACATGTAGAAGGGAGATCATGCTACAGTTATGGAAAGAGAGGACACATTTCTTCTAACTGTCCTTATTATCAGACTCCCAGACAGAAAATTGAACCTTTATGATACAAAACCAAGTTTTTCGAAAAGGACTTCTATTACTCCACCAAAGAGAATTAATGAACCTAAAGTTCAAACTGTAAGCCAGTCGTGTGTTTATCACAAACAGACCTTACATAAAACTGGCTTACGGAAAGAAAAGTCAAGTCCATTGTCTGATAATGAGAACAATAAGAAAAATGATATGCCCTCACCCTCAAATGGACAGTGGGTTGAGTTTATGATGTGTGATTCCTCTGGGTCACCCAAGCCAGTTAAGGCTTGGGTCCCTTACCAAAACTGATCATTTCCTTTTAATGTGCAGGGTGTCCGTTACAGTGCTATCATAAATACCTGGATTGTTAGTAGTGGGGCGTCTAGGCACATGACCGGGAACCTGTCTCTCCTTTTCAATGTCAAACAAATTAAAGGATGACATGTATCATTTGCTGGAAATAAAGGAGGATACATCACCGCTCAAGGCGAAGTGGGAAACCAGAATGTCAAGTTTGATAAGGTCAACTATGTTCAACAGCTACAAAATAACTTGATTTCAGTCTCCCAGATCTGTGACAAAGGATTCAAAGTTGTTTTGGACAACAAGAAGTGCTACGTATTGAAGAAGGATTACATTATCCCAGAGGACAAAATCTTAATGTCAGCTTCAAGATATAATGACTTATATGTCTTGGATCTATCCAAAGCCTCCCCAACTGATCATAAAGTTCAATGCTTCTTGTCAAAGGCAACAGAGAAGGACTCAATCTCCTGGCCTAGGAGAATGGGACACATCAATTCACGGAAGATGAATCATCTGATCTAGAATGATTTAGTGAATGGAGTAAATGTCAAGAATTTTCAACTTACGGATTTTTGTGTAGCGTGTAAGAAAGGTAAACAGACCAAGAAGTCTCACAAGGCAAAGAAAGTTAATTCTATTGACCCGCCTCTCGAACTTCTGCACATGGATCTGTTTGGCCCTGTCAGCATAAAAAGCAGCGCTGGTGATTTGTACTGTTATGTAGTCACTGATGATTACTCAAGATTCTCTTGGGTGATATTTCTGAAATCCAAATCAGAGACATTTGAATCCTTCAAATAGTTGGTAACTACATTAGAATCACTCTACAAGCTGAGAGTGAGACAGATTCGATCAGACATTAGCACGGAGTTCAAAAAACAGTGGATGGAGGCGTTCTGCAAACAGAAAGGAATTGTACACCAGTTCATATCTGCCTACACTCCACAAATAAACGGAGTTGCTGAACGAAAGAACATGAGCTTGATAGAGACAGCAAGAACGATACTAGCCGACTCGAAACTGCCTATCCAATTTTGGAATGAGGCAGTGGCCAATGCTTGTTACACACTCAATCGAGTCTTAGTGGTCGAACGACATGGGAAAACATGTTATGAGCTGCTCCAGCGACGTAAACCCAACTTGGGTTATCTAGAACCGTTTGGCGCACCGTGCATGCTGTTGAAGAAAACTCAGACTGGGAAGTTTAGTGAAAAGGCAGAAGAAGGGATCTTTCTAGGATACAATATACCATACAAGAGAGTTTATAACAACTCAACGGGTCAGGTAGAAGTGTGGTGCAACGTTGATGTTCAGAGATACACCACCCCCCCTGCTGGAAATGGACCCTCATTCTTCTTCGACTATGATGGATTCTTTAAATCCTTCAACATCCCTCCCTCCCTTTCTGATGATGAGTTATCGACCAGAATGATGTACGATGTCTTAAACACACCGTCCCTAGACTCGACAACATCAGTTCCACAAGGTGAATCTTCTAGTCCTTTAGGGGGAGAACTTGATGTAAGTGACTCCTCCACTGACGATGAAGAAGTGGAGACTGAACAGGTGGACCAGGAGGAACAGGTTCCTGCTACAGAAAGTACACAAGCATCAGATGTTGATGCCTCTGACACTTCGGAACCTCACACTCCAATAACTACAGATACTGAACCAGGAATTCAAAATCTAGATCAGGAAGTAGTTGTTCCCACAACTCCCAGATCTCGAATAAATGTATATCATCCTCTAGACAACGTCATAGGGATGTACAATCGGGAGTACAGACACGAAATCAGCTTTACTCAGCTGATTATGCCTTAGTCATGGAAAAAGGCTATCTTCACTACGGTGCTTATCGATGTTTTGTGTCTCAATTTGAGCCAAAATATGTAAGTGAAGCCTTAAACGATGAGGCATGGGTTAGTGCCATGCAAGAAGAACTCCTACAATTCAAGAAGCTAGGAGTATGGACACTGGTGGATAGACCAAAAGGTGCTAAGGTAATTGGCACTAAATGGGTCTTGAAGTGCAAGAAAGATGACCAAGGGGTTATAATTAGAAACAAGGCTCGACTTGTGGTTGAAGGTTTTAGACAAGTCGAAGGCATTGATTACAATGAACTGTTTGCACCTGTGGCTAGAATGGAAGCAATCTGTATCTTCCTAGCCTATGCATCTTACATGAAGATTAAAATTTATTAACTAGATGTCAAATGTACATTCCTTCATGGTGAAATTCGTGAGACAGTCTACGTCAGTCAACCCGAAGGATTTGAGGACCCTTATCATCGGGACAGAGTTTACAAACTGAACAAGGCTCTCTACGGGCTCCATCAACCCCCTAGAGTCTGGTATGAGAAACTCTCGACTCATTTTGTGAAACACGATTTTCACAGAGGAGTGATTGATTTTATGTTATTCATCAAAGAAAAAGACGGTGATTTACTGCTCGTACAGATATATGTAGATGACGTAATCTTTGGTTCCAAGAATAAAGAATTATGCAAAGAATTTGAATCTGTAATGAAAGCAGAGTTCGAGATGAGTGCAACGGGGGACATGAAGTTCTTCCTAGCACTACAGGTGGATCAGACACCAAAAGGAATCTTCCTGCATCAGACTAAATATGTAGGGAACATCCTTAGTTTGTTTGACATGGAGAATGCTTCAGCTGCTGGAACTCCACTTGCCACGAATCATGATGTGGCACCCGACGAAAATGGTGATCTGGTTAATGCTACAATGTATAGAGGAATGATCGGATCCCTTATGTATCTCACAGCGTCTCGTCCTGATATCATGTATGCCATGTGTCTTTGTTCAAGATATCAGGTAAAACCAAAAGTAAATCATCTCATTGGTGTGAAATGGATTTTTGGCTATCTGAAGGGTACTCCAACACTCGGGTTGTGGTATCCTCATCACGATGATTTTGAGCTTACACCGTATAATGACTCGGATTATGGTGGTTGCAAGATGAATTACAAGTCAACTTCTGCAGGATGTCAATTATTTGGTAGACGGTTAGTCACATGGCACTGTAAGAAGCAGAACTCGGTTGCTCTGTCAAGTTGTGAAGCTGAATACGTTGCTGCTGCAAGTTGCTGTTCGCAAATCATTTGGATTCAACAGCAAATGCGCGACTACGGTTTGCAATTCTCTAACACTATTATTTCTATTTATAATTCTGGTGCTATTGCTGTCACCAAAAATCCAGTCCAACATCCTAAAACGAAACACATCGGTATTAAATATCACTTTATACGTGACTGTTTTGAAAAGCAATTAATCGATATGGTTAAAATAAATACGGATTTTCAACGCGCCGACCTCTACACAAAAGCATTTGATAAACCGAGGTTTTTATATCTTTTAGAGGTTAATGGCGTGAAAAATAAATGTGATGTGATTCTAGAGGAAGAAAGTGCATAGTCCGACAAGTTTTTTTGTTTCTTTTTATTTTCTTTTATTTACTTTATTTTCCTGTCTATTAAAATCCAAAAACACAAAAAGATTTTCGGTTTTAGAATTTAGGGGGAGTATAGGTTAGATTAGTATTAAATTAGTTGCTCTATTTAATTACTTTTAATTACTTAAAGAAAAAAAATCAAGGGAGGAGGACAACTTAGCTAAAAAGAAATGAAATCAAATCTGTGATACTGATTCAACGTTATGGAAAATGATAGTACACAGGGAACAGATTGTTTGGGAGTTTAAAAGTTTTAAATGATTAAGATGCAAAGTTCAAAGTATAAGTCTGAGAAGTCTAAGCGAAATAAAAGGAAAAATGATAGTAAAACTAGTATGCTACTAAGGTAACATAGAGAAAGTAGACCTAGAGGTTGCTAGTTCATTTTATGATGTGTCGGTAGATTCAACACAATAGATGAGTAGACCTCATTGGTGGTTTAAAATTCAAACTAAGTGGTTTAACTTGCTGTGGGTTCCCATCTTATCCCTGGTTAACACAATCAAGGCAGTTCCAATAAGGGGTGAAGAGCAAAATAAACGCCACAAATGTGTGCGGACGACCATAAAAATGAGCATAGCACATGAAAAAAATGCAAAATGCAATCAAGCTAATAACTTATATTGTTGGTACATTATGTGCAAAAAGAAAATAAATGCTCTAACAAGAAGATAGGTTGTGTGTCACTCTGCTGTGCGGTGGCACTGACCTGAGGATAAGCATAACCTAAATATTCTAGAATTCACTGTTGTTTGCGCCTCTCTGCTATGCGGTGACACTGACCTGAGGCTTGGCATCTCTTTGAAAGCTCTTAGAATAGTTTCTTCTTGTCAAAATACCCATAGACCGCTCACAAATCTCCTGAGTAACGTTAATTACCATGTAAGCGTGGGATCCACAAATGCTTGTTGAAATAATTAAACCTTAATTCATCACCAATGTGTGTCAAAAATTAGTGTATGGATTTAAGAGGACAAGTATACTGACAATCATCATGAGCTGCAGTTCTCGAAAGTCAAAATCATTATGTGCATCTTGTAGTTCTAGTATGATTTTCTAAAATTGCTATTGACTCTCGGACAAAACAAGAATCTAGCATCAAAATAGTTTATTAAATGTCCCAAATGATTCTGATATACCTGTATGATTCCATAATGAATCGTACCAGAAATGATAAAATAGAATTGAAGTTGTGTTGTCCAGGAAGTAAAATCGGTTAGAATTACTCTAATAGGCTTAAATCCATCTCCAATCAAAAATACAAAATTATATCTTGTTTTGTTTTTAAATTTCTAGTTGTGTTTTATTTATGTTTAGTTATTAGTTAGATAAAAGTCGGACTATACATCTGGATTAACTCTGTGAATCACTCACTAAAAGAGGTCACGTCTGAGGTGACCAATCAGGTTTTAATTTAAAAGGATCATGTCTGAGATGATCATCGGTCATAACGTCTTATAAATAGCTATCAAGTTAAATGTTGAAAATGCATAAGGTTAAACTCAGAAGCTGAGCCATTCGCACGACTAGACCATAAGTATGGACCAGTCGCACGATTGGATCATGAGTATGAGCCAATCACATGATTGAACCATACGTATGGACCAGATGTATGATTGGACCATAAGCATGGGTCAATCCATGTGATTGGATCACTAGGATGAACCAATCGCACGAATGGAGGGGAATGACTAAGTCAGTCGCACGACTGAACCTCAGTTGCACAAATGGATGTGACCGACTAAGCCAGTCGCACGACTGAGACCCAGTCGCACAAATCAAACATGCGAATAAGTCCAGTCGCACGACTGAAGGTAGACCTAGTATAAATAGAGAGGAGTCGATCGCACATACTCATCACCCCTCAATCGCTCTCAAATCGCACGAAAGCAAAGTTACTCTGCCCAAATCTCGTTTAAGTGATTTAGCATCTTGTTTGTGACCCTAACGATTTCTCTCTGTATCTATAGGTAATGCGAGACGAAAACCAACCTCAATGTTCGGTTTAATCGACCCCAAATGACCTAAATTGGTCAAAACAAGAACCGAGACAAAGTTCTCAAAATAAACCACTAAAATGGACTAAATCGTTAACTTAAAGAGTATTAGGTGTTATTTTGAGCGTTTGCGAGTCTAATGAGCCTAACCACAACGTTTAACATCAAGTACAGACCAAGAACTGATTTTAAAGTGTCGAACAGAGACTTATGCGAATGGACACACTGATGAACTTCAATCGCACGATTGAGCTGGGCGAATGACTCAATCGCACGAATGAGCTGGGAGTATGACTCAATCGCACGAATGAACCATGCGTATGAGTTCAGTCGCACGACTGGTTCAACCGAATGGGATAGCATACGACTAAGCTCAGTCGCAGGCTCAATCGTACGAATGAGCCCAATCGCTCGACTAAGACTCAGTTACATTGTCCATTCACATGACTGAACAAAATGATGCCAGTTCATTAAAATTCAAATTTCATCCATTTACACAAATTCTAACGTATATGTGTCTTGTGTTACAGAAACATGGCTGGCAGATGGACTATGAGCACCAAGCGCAACATATGTGCGTAGGTAGATGCTTTTCTGAAGATGAAGTACACTGGGGACATCAACGCAGGTTTGCTCAACAAGAGAAACTTGTGCCCCCAGTTCAGGTGCTTAGCTCATGTCATTCGTAAGTGCATAGCGTCAAGGAGAGGAGAAATTGATGAGATGTCTGACCAAATCAAGAAGGCATACGTTGCACTTATGTTAAACCACCTGTTCAAGTGCTCATACATGATCTTTTCCTACTTGATGGAGAGGAAGCAGACGATGTTTTTGGACAGAGATGGGAATAATGCTATGTAAATGGGTGGTGGTATGGATGATGAAGATTCTCAAGAAGCTAACGAGGTTATGTCACTTAATGTACAAGATGTTGATGCTTATTGGCTCTAGTGGAATATCTCTCATGCTTATGAATTGCAGATTGATCCACTACAGAGCCAAAAACTTGCTGAAGAAGTACTAAAGATCCTAGAAGAAGGTGATGACCGTGAAGTTGAAACTAAGCTCCTGGTACATCCGCAGTGTGATACTGTCAGCCCGATCAAGTATCCTTTAAGGAACTGATTGAAGATGGTGTGGTGTACTCGTCTAGCTTAAGCTGAAAAGACTACAGATCAAGACAAAAGTAATGATTAGATGTTTATGTATTTGAAACTTTTGTACTTAAATTATGTGTTACATTAATGTAACTAATGATTATTTATGTTTAAATGTCTTGATTAATGATTAATGTGTGATGAGTTGAATGCTTAAATCAAACCGATGACTAGCTAGCTGAGATGTTCCGACTTAATCCTGATGAAATTGACAAAGATGCTCCAAAAGTTGATATGGCTAGTGACGATGAGCTGAACGATGTTGATGAAATTGAGATCGAGGAAATCATTGTTGAACATTATCCAGAGTACACTGACCACGAAGGTAATGCTATATCCAATTTGGGTGAAACTTTCGACAGTGGTACTTTTGAAAAGCTGGATGAAGTTGAGAAACCAAAGGAGAAAGAAGAAAGCTCAGCCTAAGCTTCGGACGAAAACGTTGATATAAAGAAGGCTGAATGTGCAGCTTGTTTTGCTGAAATAAGAACCCAACGCACAGCTCCAAAGCAAAATGCCTACACCAAACTCTACAAAGTCAAGAAACATTAGAAGGTGTCTGGCAAGATCATAGTGTGGGCGTATTTGATGACTTAAACGTTTATGCTGTAAAAATGGAGAAGGGAATAGAGTACTTCAGGTATCCTCATGATCTAAAGACTCTACCAGGCTTTGAGCTCAACCGACTGGTATGCTTAAATCTGTTGTATGTTGATCCTAGAAAGATGTTAGGTTGGTAGCTGCATTAAAGAAGGAATACCACACCAGGTGGGTAAACTTCATACCTCAACAACCGAAGAGGTTTATTCGTAAGTCTGAGGTGGATCCCATATCTAGAAAGCCTCAAGTAGTGTTGAAGTGGAGTCCCCCGCGCATAATGTCGAAGATTCCCTTACGGGAAATGCCTCAGGACTTCACCCCACATTTCAAATGGTGGTATTATCACTGGAGGACGGGTGAAGCGGTCATAGTTCTAAACAGAGAGGGCAAAATGGAAACTATCAGGGTGTTTGACCCAATGTGGCTTACCAACTTGTCAGCTGAAGATGTCTACACTTTATACAAGTGGCCACTAATCTATGATGCGCGGGATATTGTACAAGCTCTCCAATTCCAGAATGTGATACGGCTCTGCTTTGCGTATGAAATACACGTAGGAATCACAACAGAGGAGAAGTACAAGAGGTTTAAAGAGCATATGAAGAATGTCAGACGTTAGAGTAAACTAGGTCCAAGGGGGAGTTTGTTGATACATATGTCCCTACTTTATGTGCTTAACGTAAAAATCTGTCATGACTTACATATGTGTAATGAAACAATGTAATAATATATGATTTGTGCTTTGATGTTTACTTATATCTTATTCATATATATAAACTTATTATATAGGTTTGAAGTTATTATATGATGATTCATGCTAATGGACCATACTTATGGACCATACACATGAATACATCATGCTAAGAACCAGTCGCACGACTGAACCAAATGACTTGATCAGTCGTACGAGTGAGACATGAGATTGACTCCGTCGCACGACTGAACTTTCAGTCGTGCGTATGAATTAGTCACATGGGTCAGTCGCACGACTAAACCATGCTAATGGTTCAGTCGCACGACTGAACCATGCTAATGGTTCAGTCGCACGAATGAAGATTGCAAACCTATAAATACCACTTAACTCATGGAAAAACAAAAGCCTTTGATACATACTCATAACCTACCCGTCCAAAGCGTCCAGAAAGCCTATTCCAAGTTCATAGTTCGCATCTGATCATTTTCTACTTGTTCTTAACGTTTCTTTAATCGTTAGGTTGATCGGGATTGCGTTCTCACTGATTGGATCGCTAATCAAATAGGATTCCGCACTATTTGATCTGGTTTCACGCATTATCAGTTAGTATTCCGTACGTACACGGTCCTAATATATGGTTTGATCTTGAATACCCACTTTGTATCGATCAGATATTTATATGGAGGAAGATCAACTAATTCCCACACCTTCAATTTTCTAAACTGTTGGAGCTCTAAACTTTGAATTTTAGCTTGAGTATTCAACAATGTGCATGAATAGGCAAAAGGACGAAAGAAGTCAATCAATGGTTTTCACTTGTGAAAAAGTTTATATGGAGTCATCATCTTGTCTTTCACGATTAGGACACTGTTTAGAACATATGAGGCATAGTTGACTGCTTCTACCCAGAAAATATAGGAGCTTTAGATTCTATGAGCATAATCCAGGCTGAGGTGTTCGTGCAGCGTTGAATTGTCTGAGAATCCTTTTTGTTGAACAGAATGAATCAAAGATCTTGTTTCTAAACTCTGTTCCATTGTCACTTCTGATCACCATAACCTTCTTGTTATTGTTGTTTTCTATGGTCAGAATCAGCTTCTGCAAAACCTCTATGGTTTTGTAAGGATTCCTATAAGTCTGATGCAGCCAAAACATCTAAAGTCTCTCTGCAAGCATGCACTAAAGAACTGAAGTAGAAATGCTTCAAAAGTTTTACACCATGCACTAGAAATATTCTAAGTGTAAAATCTTCCGAAGCCAAGACCAATATCTTCTGAAGCCAAAAAAGAAGTCTTCCGAAGCTTCAATGACAAAGTCTTCCGAAGCCAAAGAGTGAAGACAGATTTCTTCCGATGACTTTTAGAGATATGCCTTTATCTGATGTACTTTACCATAAAGCTGGACCATATTTCCACTGCAAATCTGTAAAGTCACCAACTTACATGAGTTGGTGAAAGGTCTATGCTTTTGTTAACTGTACATTGAGGTCTTTAGTCCATGCTTTCTACTTTATGTACTTTTATCCTTTTTGTAATATATTAAGATGTGAGCTATGGCATGTCATAGTCACAAGTCAAAAGGAATATATGCCTTTTTGACTCTACATTTGATTTTGTAGTTGTCTAGTCAATTGTATCCAGCTGGCCTTCAAAGTATGGCCGCCTGTATGATGTAGTATAAAGTATCTCAAGTACTTGTAACTTTCTATCGATGCTTTGTAACTTGTAATAGAACTTGAGAAGCAATATACAGCATTCTTGAAAACCAAATACTTGTGTTGTTTACAATCTTGTTCTGTCTCACTTTTACTTGTGTTCTTAGCATCTTTCATTAACAAGTTAATCAATTCCCTATTTTATTTGTTAAGTGTTCTAAGCAACTCTCCTCATCGTGTTGTTGTGCTGTAAGTGCCTACCCTTCACCGGTCCTGCATTTGGTATCAGAGCATTTCAGGCTCTTGATATAAGATCTCACCATCTTAAGATCCCTCACACACACAAATACTTAACAACTTAAATGGAAGCTATAACCAAAGCTGATATGGAAACTAGAACTATGACAAAGTCTCCAATGATCACTCCTAAAGACTTTGATACTTGGTGTCAAAGAATGGAAGGCTTCATCAAGTCTCAAGACTCCAGGATGTGGGACTCTGTTGTTGAAGGACCTTGCATACCAAGCACCACTTCTGCTACTGGTGGTGGTATGATTCCTAAGGCTGTGGTTGATTACTCTGAAGCAGATAATGACAGCCCTTCAAACTGCTCTTCCAAACTCCATCTACAAAGGCTTCAAGAAGTGCAAAACTGCCAAGCAACTATGGGAGGCACTGAAGCTAATGTATGAGGGGTCTACTGAAGCAAAGGAGAACAAGAAGGATCTCCTGAAGCAACAGATTGAAAACTTCACCTTCAAGGCAGGTGAAACCATGACTCAACAATACTTCAGGTATGTTGAGATTGTGGATACTCTAATGGATGTTGGAGTAACTCTTGAGAATAGGGACATTGTAAGGAAGGTTATGTCCTCTCTTCCTAAACAATGGACACATTATTGTGTTGTTTTCAAGAGGACTGAGAACCTTAAGACTCTTACTCTCACAGAGTTGTATGGTATTCTTAGTGGCTACTAGATGGAGATGAACATGCAAAACTCATCTGGTAACTCTAGCAATCAACTGAGTTCAGCCCTCCATGTGGTTGAAAGGGAAAGCATTGAACCACAACATCATCTTATATGCTTCCCTAACAACTCACAAAAGGGCCCTTTCATCACCTTCCCAGAGACTCCAAGGGAAAGCTACACTCAAGGAAGTCCTTTCCAAGAGACAAGTTCTCCTCATGCCTTTGTCTATGCTGATGAAACTTCAGGCAACTTTCTCTTCATTCTTGAAGATTTGGACTGTATCCATCCAGATGATCGGGAGTACATGGAGATAGTCCAGCAGATGGCTCTTCTCACTCACAGAGCCAAGAAGTTCTACAAGAGGACAGGGAGAAAGTTTCCAAGCAATGCAGCCAGTGGAAAGTTTGGGCTGGACAAAAGCAATGTAAAGTGTTACGACTGTAACCAGATGGGACACTTTGCAAGAGAGTGTAAGGCACCAAGGACAAATGGTGGCCATGCGCAAACCAGACCAAACTACATTGAGAAACCCCATTAGAATGAGAAGCCAAAGCAGCAAGCTGCAGTTGCTGTTGAAGAAGGAAGCTTTGACTGGAGCTTTCAAGTAGAAGATACATCTCCAAACCAAGCACTCATGGCAGACCATGATGAAGCCAAGGTATTAGAACATCTTTGCACTCCTGAATGCATTGCTAAAGTAAATAGATACAGGTCCTATAATTTAGAAATGAGATCTGACCTTGAGTCCTTAAATATTTTAAAAACTGATTTTAAAAGAGCTGAAAATGATTATAAACTAAAGGTAGAGGACTTAGAGAAAACAATTTCAACTCTTAGCCATGAGCAAACAAACTACAGGACTCAGATCAAAGATCTCATTACTAAATTAACTGAATGCCAGGCTGAGCTTGTGATCAGCAAAGCCAAGGCAAAAAAACTGTTCTTGAAGAAGAGACCTTCAAGAACATAATATCCTCATCCTTGCATGCAAAAGTTTGTTATCAAAATAAACAGGGACTAGGTTCTTGTAAGATAGCTCCTCCACACACAATCTTGTCTGTAAGATCTCCTAGGTGTGGAACTTGTGAAGATGAGCTTCCCCTCATAGATCCTGTGACTGAAGAGGATGAAGAGGAGATGGTGGAGAATGACTCTGAGAAGAGTGAAGAAGAGCATTCTAAGAAGGGTCACCATCCCTCTGAGGAGAGCAAAGCTGTTGGGATGACCACGTCATGAAGAAAGAACGTGATTAGGAAGGCCAAAAGAAAGTCCAAAAAGGCTCAAGAGATCAAGGCTACCTTCAATTCCGCACAGAAACAAGTCTTCATCTCTGCCGGATTTGAAGTAGTAAAGGCTGAAGACACAAACTTGAACTCCATCAACAAGAGTTCTAGTTCATGTCCAAATCATCCCATCATCAAGAAGAAGGCTGATCAGTTGTGCATTGCTGTTGTACACCCTGAACCATCCTGCTCCAAAGGTAGTTCTAACCCCACAAGAATTGCCATAGCATCTGCAAAGGTGAAGATGGAGAAGGAAAGTGATCAAGTTCAGCTTTGTCACAAAGAAGAACTCCTAGAAGGAAGAAAATGGATGTGTTATGTGTGGGAGTACCTCTCATCTTGCTAAAGATTGTGTTTACAATCCAAAGAGTACTCTCCACATGACCAAGAAAGAAACTTCTAAGAGTTTGGAGAAGAAGAAGCAAGCTTCGGAAGGAAAATCTGTTTCCTTCGGAAGCTCCAAAATGAAGAAGAAGACAAGTGGAAACTTGCCTTCAGAAGAGAATTTGGTCTCGGAAGAAAGGAATACTTCCGAAGCACTAAAGCCTGCTGCAGTGAAAGCAAGATCTTCCGAAGGGCCAGTCATCAAAACTTCCGAAGTCATCAAAACTTCTGAAGCATTGAAGGTCAAGTCTAAGCTTCCAAAGGTGGTATGGAAGTCAAAGAAAGACCAAGCAGCTGAAAGTTCTCCATCAACATCAGCAAATGATCCCCCTAGCATGACTATAGGATCAATTACTATTGCATTGTCTTCAACTTCTTTTGACGAGCCCAAGACCAATGAGGCTTGGGTTTCCAAATGTAACTAATCATCTCTTTTGTGCAGGGACAGCTCAAGACAAACAGAAATGTATGGATCATTGATAGTGGCTGTTCCAGGCACATGACAGGCAATAGGTCACTACTCCAAAAGTTTGAAAAAAATTGATGGAGGACCAGTTGCTTTTGGAGGAGATGCTGGAGGTTACATTACTGGAAGGGGTAAGGTCACAAGTGGTAAGCTCAGCATTGAGAAGGTAAACTTTGTCAAGTAGCTTGGGTACAATCTTCTGAGTGTATCCTAATTTTGTGATCAGAGTCATAACATGCTCTTTACTGAGCATGAGTGCATTGTTCTTAGGCCCGGGGTGGTCATTCCTCATGAGCACATCTTGCTCAAAGCCCCCAGGAAAGGGAACATGTACAAGATGGACTTGCAAGAAACTTCTCCCTCAGGAGAAATTTCCTGCTTTTTGTCTAAAGTAAATTATGATGAATCTTTCCTCTGGCATAAAAGAATGTGCCATGTAAACTTAAAAACATGGAGAAATTAATTAAGAATGATTTGGTAACTGTAATACCAAAGAAAGAGTTTACAAGTGATGACCACTATGTTGCATGCCTAAAAAGGAAGCAACACAAGGTATCTCACAAGACAAAGGAAAGAAACTCCATCATTAATCCCCTACACTTATTACATATGGATCTATTTGCCTCACCAGTGTAATCACTCTATGAAGGACCTCTTATTGTTTGGTGATCATAGATGATTTTACAAGATTCACTTGGGTCTTCTTTCTTAAAACTAAGGATGAGACTCCTGAGATTCTGAAGAATTTCATCTTAAAGATTGAGAATCAATGTGATCACAAGGTCAAAACCATAAGATGTTATCAAGGAACTGAATTCAAGAATCAAATCCTTGATACATTTTGTGATGAAAAAGGTATTACAAGACAATATAATGCTCCCAGGACTCCTTAGCAAAATGGTGTTGATTTGAGGAGAAACAGGACACTAATTGAAGCTGCAAGAACTATGTTGTCTGACTCTAAACTGCCCATCACTTTCTGGGCAGAGGCAGTGAACACTGCTTGCTATGTGCAAAACAGAGTTTTAGTGGTTAAGACACATGGTAAGACTCCTTATGAACTTTGGCACAAGAGAAAACCCTTCATTGGTTTTCTCAGGTCATTTGGATGTCCTTACACCATCTCGAATACCAAGGATCCAATTGCCAAGTTTGCTGAGAAATCAGATGATGGACACTTTATTGGATACTCTTCTCAAGCTAAGGCTTATAGAGTATACAATCTCAGAACTAGAGTAGTTGAGGAGTCAGCCAATGTGACTTTCAATGAGCACACTCCTAGTGTGAAAGGTTCTGGTCCGGATTGGCTATTTGATCTTGATTTAGTTACTAACTGTTTTAACAAATCTTGTGAGAATGTTTCAGGATCTACAAATATATTACCAACAGGTGATCTTGACCAAAGATTTGAGCTAAGAAGACCCTCAGGTTACACATCTTCAGCTCCAGTGGTAACTATTCCTGCAAATGAACCTTCTACCAACACATCAATGACAAATCCTGCTGATGCTTCTGGGGTGCCTTCAAATTCCAGCTTAGAGGGACAAAACTCAAAAGAAGGAGCTTCAAATGTTGGAGAAAATGGTGGTGGTGAAAGCAATCAAGAATTTCTTATGCTGATAGCCACTGCATTGAAGACAACATCAATAATATGACACACTCATTGGATCAAGTCAATCTTGATAAGTGTGGTAATGTGGAGGGTGAATCTTCTTTGCCAGATCAAAATTTTTTAAATCTAGATCTGTCTAAGCAACTTGTTGTGATCCCTCAGCTAAGGATCCACAAGTCTCATCCTACCACAAACATCATTGGAGATGTTGATTTAGGGGTGAGAACAAAAGGACAAACCCATAAAGCAAATGTTTGTCTTCACCCTTGTTTCTTGTCCCAGATAGAGCCATAGAAAATTGATGAGGCTCTAAAGGATGGAAGTTGGGTTGAAGCTATGCAAGAGGAGCTGCTTCAATTCAAAAGGCAAAAGGTTTGGAACCTATGTCCTCTTCCTCAAGGGAAGACTACCATAGGAACCAAATGGGTTTTTAGGAACAAGAAGGATGATAGAGGACTTGTCATCAAAAACAAGACAAGACTAGTTGTTCAAGGATACACTCAAGAAGAAGGAATTGACTAAACAGATGTTTTTGCTCCTTTATGGGGTGATTGATGAAGAGGTATATGTCAGACAACCACCTGGGTTTGCAGAACCTGATCATCCTGCTTATGTCTGCAGGCTTGATAAAGCTCTATATGGGCTGCACCAAGCACCAAGAAAGTGGTATGAGACTCTATCTCAGTATCTCTGTCAACATGGCTACGTAAGAGGTACTATAGATGGAACTCTCTTCATCAAAGGAATAGGAAATGACATAATGCTAGTTCAAGTATATATAGATGACATTATCTTTGGGACAACTAATACAAAGCTCTGCAAAGACTTTTAGAAGCTGATGAAAGACAGGTTTGAAATGAGTGCCATGGGGGAACTAATTTCTTTCTAGGAATTCAAGTGAAGCAAGTTGACAATGACATCTTTATAAGTCAATCAAAGTATGTACAGGACATACTTAAAAGGTTTAACATGACTGATTGTAAGGTTGCTAAGACATCCATAGCCAGAAATCACTCCCTTGGACCTGATCTTGAGGGGGAGTGTGTTGATGAACACCTTTATAGGGCAATGATTGGGTCTCTTATGTACCTCACAGCTAGCAGGCCAGATATCATGTTTGCTACATGCATTTGTGCAAGATATCAAGCCAACCCCAAGATGTCACATCTGGTCACTGTTAAAAGAATTTTAAGATATCTCAAAGGTGCTCCATCACTTGGCCTTTGGTATCCAAAGAATTCTGACTTTAATCTGTATGCTTATACAGATAGTGACTATGGTGGTTGTAACATGACCGCAAAGTCTACATCAGGGGGATGTCAATTTCTTGGTGGAAGAGTAGTCTCTTGGCAATGCAAGAAACAAACTTGTGTGTCTGCATCAACTGCTGAGGCTGAATACATTGCTGCTGCAAGTTGTTGTGCTTAAGTGCTTTGGATTCAAAATCAGATGCTGGACTATGGATTTAACTTTAAAGAGACTCCCATCCACATAGACAACAATAGTGCTATCTCCATCACAGAGAATCTTGTGCAACACTCAAGGACAAAGCACATTAACATCAGGTATCATTTGATTAGAGATAACTTTGAAAAGGGATTAATTAAACTAGTCAAAGTTAACACAAATGAACAATATGCTGATCTGTTCACCAAAGCTTTTGATGAGCAGAGATTTAAATATCTTGTATCCGCTATTGGGATGATTAACTTTGAATAGCTTTTCTTAAAACTTAATCATATTTATTTCTAAAACCTATGTGTCCTAAGTTTTCTATTATATCACCTTCATAAGCCCTTTGTTTTCTTTGGAAGAAAAATCTTTTCAAAAGACTTTTCTTAGATTTTTTAAAATCTTGATCTCTTCGGAAGACTTTGAAATTACATTCGGAAGTAGTTTATGTCTTAGTAAACAAATAATTGCTTCAGTAATTTTACCTTCGGAAGAAATTTCGGAAATATCTTCCGAAGCTTAAAATAAACTTAAGTACTTTGTATGTTTTCAAAGAACAAGTTTCTTCCGAATGCAATTTACCTTCGGAAGTATTTATTCTTCTTAGAATAAAAAATCTCTGAGTGTAAAACTCTCTTCCGAAGCAAAATTTTCAAAAATCTTTGAAATCTCTTCCGAAGCCAATTTACCTTCAGAAGCTTTTTCTTCAGAACTTTCGAAGAAAATAACCTTCGGAAGATGCCTCGACTTCCAAGAAAACTACTTTTTCAGCAAAAGTAAACTACTTTTCAGAGGTGGTACCGACATCCGGATTTCAAAGTTTATCCTCTTTCATTAACTTTGTCTAAATCCTTTTCACATAAATGCCCAACGGTTCCCTCCTCTTTCACTATCTTCCTCAATTACACTATTCCTTAAACCTAAATTCTTCCAAACCGCCTTTTGTTCTTCATCTTTCTTCATCCTTAAGCTTCTAAAATGGCCAACCTAAACATCAGAAACAACCCAGATTTCTCCATGCAACTTCACAGGAAACATAACCAAGTTGCTCTGTTAAGCTCTGAGAAAGATGAAAGTTTCTCAGGATTAACTGTTTCTTAGCTCTATCAAACTACTCCACTTCCCTAACCATTGATCCTACTCTCTATGAGGATCATCTGCTTGAATTTTGGAAGACCTGCCAAGAGGTCATTATGGATGGGGAGAAGGCACTGTCTGCCACAGTGCAAGGGAGGACAATCTTCATCACTCCGGCCATCATTAACACTCATTTGCAGCTGGATGATGAAGAATGTGAGTTGTCCTTCCCAAAGGAAGCTGTAAATCATTCCTTTGAGCAGATGGGCTATGAGGGAGATTTCTCTGTAAAGACCTTCAGGAAAGGGAAGGTCTCATCCCAGTGGAAATACCTGCTTCATGTGGTTATCCACAGCTTGTCAAACAAGCATGGAGGGTGGGACCAGATTCCTGAGGATCTCTCCTTCATAGTACATAGAATGGTTCAAGGGGTCAAGTTCAGGTACTCTCATTTTTTTTATACAAACTTGCTTGCTAACTTGGACTTTAGAGTATTATATGTTTCCTAGATATGTTCAACACATTCTCAACTGTGAACTGGGCTCACAGTTGAGGGAAACAGATAATATTCTTAAATGGGACAGATGAAGCCCGGCATCTTTAAAATTATGAAGAAGCCAACTATAGGCTTCTCAGGGGTAGAAACAGCCCTAGTCCCAAAAATGTTAGAGCTCATTGTTCAAGGTGACAACCTAGCAACACAAGCTAGTGTTGAACCCACACCTTCTACCTCAAAACCACCAAAAAGGCCCCAAGTCACCCTCACCTACCAAAGAAAATCCAAACGAACCCTGCTCAAGCTATTGAGTCTCTGCAGGCCCCATATACTCACCCATACAGGAGGAAGTGGACACTAGAGCTCCCACTTCCCCTGAGGAGCAAACCACTCCCATCTCTTCAACAATCAGGGCTGAGGTTCCTCATGCTCACCCTGATGAGCTCACAAGCCCAACTGCCTTAAGCCTTCACTCTGAGTCTCAACACTCAAGTGAAAACCTTCAGGGGACAGTTACCATCCCCAACCATTAGACTTAAATCAACCCATTCTCAACCTCTCATTCTATACTGGTGAAGACTTAGGTTTCAGTAGGTACCATGAGTCTCTCTACTCCTCTCCTACTCAAAGAGAGATGAGTACTACTGAGTCTCCTTTGTCTAGCCCACATCAGTCACCTATAACTGAGGTGGATACTTCTGAACCTGTTCAGGATATCCATATGGAAGAGGCTCTCACTTCTGTAAGTGATTACATCATTAAGACCTCAACCATGGCAACTCAGCCCATTGACACCTCAACTGAGAATGTCAATGTGCAGAGGAAATATAGCAGCCAAGAACCTGAGGCTGGTGGTGAGAGAGAGGACTTTGGTCCAATCATCTCATCCCCGAATGATTTTCTGATGAAGAAGAGGGGAATCTGAGACTAAAGGTGCAAAAACTGTCAAAAACATGCTCCTATTTAGTCTCTAAGGTTAGTCACCTTGAATCTCAGGTGACTACCTTGCATAATAGGGTCAATGATCAGCAACTTGAGATATCTTATCTCAGGGAAAAACTAGCTGGGAGATCTTTAAGAAGAGCTCAACCAGGAACACAATAACCTATGAATGTGGTTGACCTAACCTCTAGCTCACCTATGCAAGAGGGTGATGCTACCAAAAAGGGGGAGAAAGTCATTACAGTCACAGAACCTGGGAGTTCTTCAGGGAATATGGACATTGAGGATTCACCATCCTTACTTACAACTGTGCATACTCAGCAACTTCCTCAAGTTCACATTAATGTGGCCATAATTGACTCTGTTATTAGGAGTCTCTTTGAGAAGGCATTCCAAGGGCTCTGTGATCTCCACCTCAAGAAACTTCAAACTACATTATTGGGTGGAGGTATGATGCTGATAGAAGAGCCCTCATTCTTCACAGAGTTCAAGGACAGCAAGAAGTGTTTAATTTTCAGACTTTGGACTACTATGAAGGTCTTGACCTGATCAACATGCCACTTGTCAACCCAAGCAAATCAAGACAAGCTGACAGGTTAGCACTCAGGATTCAAGACAAAATTACTGAAGAGTTCAGCCTTAGAAGGAGACAAAGGCAATCAGGTAATGTCATTGGTCAACTGGTGCTGAGGCTGACCCTGAGATTAGCTTCAAAGGGAAACCTTGGCTGAAGGCCCAGTGATAGAGCCTGAGAGCCCTGTCACACCAACAACTGCTTCAGAATTTTTCCCTCAGTGAAACACATGCTGGTGAAGGTGTCTCACAGCCTCTCTCTGGCCAGAGCTTGGATGCTACACCAAGCAATGAAGGCCAAACCTCTATCCACCCTGAGTCACAAAGGTCTGTGGGTGACTAAGGGAAAAGGATTTTGACTCTGAGGAGATTGAGGAGGAGGAGAGAGAGAGGAAGAGGAAGCTAAGGGGAGAAAGTTCCTTTGGGTCTTCAGGATTTATGCAAGCTACAATCAGGGCTGCCCCCAGACCAAACACTCAAGAAGATGAGTTGAGGGCAGTCAGGATTACTTACCTGCAGACCAGGAACTATGACATAGATGAGATTATATCTCTCCCCTTAGAGCAATTAAATGAACTGGCTGACATGGAAGTGTCAAGAGAGATGAAGGAAAAGAGGATGCAAGATTACTTCTCCAATTCAAAGAAGAGAAGAGACAGAAAAGATTATACAAGCATGTTCCAACTCTCTCCCCAGTTCAGGAAAGTTCTGTGCAAGAGGATGTGGCTGCTACACAAGAACCTCAGGTAGACAAGGAAACAGATAGGCAAAACATGATCAACTACCTGAGTGCCACAGGTCTCTACCAGGCATCTGCACTTCTTCCCTTGTCCTTTGAGTACATTGAGTTTGAGTATCTCAAACAGCTTGAACTTCAAGTGCTCAAAGAACAAAAGGCAACAAAGAGAAAGATGAGGGAAGATGCTGCAAAGTCAAGAGCTATCATCCAAAAGAGTATGAAAAAGTCTGCTGACAGACAAAGGATGATGAGCTTCTTGAAGCTGTATGGATTCTCCGGAAGGAGACTTGGCCCTATGTCTCTATCCACAATGGATGAGCATATCAGGGTAATCAAGCAGAAGATCAAGAGTGGAGAGCTGATTGACTTATACTCTCATCCAAGTCAAATCCCACCTGAAGTGGAGGTTAAGGTTGAACAACCTGAGACAACACAACCTGGACCTCTTGCTGAGCCTCAGCAAGCTTCATCTTCTAATCCACAGCAGGGTCAAACTCCCTCTCCTTGTGAACCTGTGAGGGAGGAACACCCAACTGAGAAAGACAAGGATGATCAACAAGGTGTTGCAGACCAGTCTTCTCAGTTAAAGTCTTCTAAGAGGAAGAAGAGGATGGCTTCTAAACCAAAGTCTAAGAAGGAGAAGCCTGAATCATCCACCTCTACACCTCAGCTGAGTCAGATCAACCTGAGGAAGTGATGAAGAGGTAGCCCAATCAACTCCAATTCAAGTGGCTCCTCTTGCAGCTGAGACACCCATCTTATCCTGGACCTTCACTACTAATCCAGAGAGATGGCATGTGATCAGAGATCAAGGTGTTGAGAATGTCTATACATGGCAAGACATAATCAACTTACCTCTGCATGATCTCTTTGAGATGAGAAGATATTATGAGACTCTGAATGATCCTGGCCATCTAATGAAGAAGGGTATGGTCATGATTATGCTGAAGACTACAAACATCTGAAGATCTTCTAAATGTTTTGGTAGCATCAGCCTAGGGGGAGTTTGTAAGGATTCTTATAAGTCTGATGCAGCCAAAACATCCAAAGTCTCTCTGCAAGCATGCACTAAAGAACTGAAGTAGAAATGCTTCGGAAGTTTTACACCATGCACTAGAAATATTCGAAGTGTAAAATCTTCCGATGCCAAGACCAATATCTTCCGAAGACAAAATGAAGTCTTCCGAAGCTTCAAAGACAAAGTCTTCCGAAGCCAAAGAGTGAAGACAATTTCTTCCAAAGACTTTTAGAGATATGCCTTTATCTGATCTACTTTACCATAAAGCTGGACCACCTTTCCGCTACAACTCTATAAAGTCACCAACTTACATGAGTTGGTGAAAGGTCCATACTTTTGGTAACTGTACATTGAGGTCTTGAGTACATGCTTTCTATTTTATGTACTTTTATCCTTTTTGTAATATATTAGGATGTGAGCTATGGCATGTCATAGTCATATTTGATTTTGTAGTTGTCTAGTCAATTGTATCCAGCTGGCCTTCAAAGTATGTCCGGCTATAGGATGTAGTATAAAGTATCTCAAGTACTTGTAACTTTCTATCGATCCTTTGTAACTTGTAATAGAACTTGAGAAGCATTCTTGAAAACCAAATACTTGTGTTGTTTGCAATCTTGTTCTGTCTCACTTTTACTTGTGTTCTTAGCATCTTTCATTAACAAGTTAATCAGTTCCCTATTTGATCTGTTAAGTGTTCTAAGTAACTCTCCTCATTGTGTTGTTGTGTTGTAAGTGCATACCCTTCACCAGTCGTGCAGGTTTCCCTTTTGTGTGACAGAAACCTGACCCAAGAGTATCTTGAAAAATCATTTGTTACAACAAGACAGTAAGATTTCTTAAATACTTTTCACACTTATTGGACCAAATAAATCAGAATGTAATAACTCAAGAGGATTAGAAATGGAGTTTTCTTGTTTATGCTTATGTGATTTCTTGTCCTGTTTTCCTTTAGCACAAGACATGCACTTTTCAATTACAGAAAAATCCTTTTATGGTAATCCTCTAACAAGATTATTTTTAACTAGTTTGTTAATGTTTTTAAAATTCACATGGCATAAATTCCTATGCCACGCAAAAGACTCATAAGAGGAAGCTTTTGAAAAGAGACAAGTCATGGTGGAGGTTGGTTCTTTGGAGTACATACCGAGTAGATATGTGTAATTTTTCCTCGGAGCTCGCATAATCACCAAATCATCTAGTACTGAAATTTTAGGCTTAAGAAACAAATATTTATCAGATTTAAAAAGCACAAAAATATTCTTATCCTAGATTTGTGAAATGCTTAGATGATTAAACGCTTAGATGATTAAAGAACCATTTGATACCTCACCTTGACCTATCATTTTACCTTCTTTCTTATCACCCGGGAAAGCAACATATACTTCGTTTATTATTCGATAGTTGGTAAGAAGGTCCTTCAGTCCGGTCATATGCCTGGAGCATCCACTATCAACGTGCAGGTACTATTGATAGTCCTTCTCGAATGATCCTTGCAAATGGATTAGAGAAAAACATTTAGACACTAGGACCCAAACCTTAACCAGCATGGTTCTTTGACTGGATGAAGTTTTAGAAAAACAATATCAACAAAATGTTTTTATTCTATTTTCTAAAGATATATTATCTTCATTCCTATTTACAACCACCGGGCAGTGCTTAACGACATGATCATCTTTTCCACAATTGAAACAATGAGATTTTAAAAATTTTATTTTATCCTTTTGAATTGGAACATGATCCATGATAATATCTTCCTCACATTTAGACATAAGAGAATCATAGTCAATATAAGTGACGTGCACTTCCTGTAATTTTTTTAAGTCCATTGGTCTGTCAGGATTTGTGAACTCTCTTATCTCTTGAAATTTATAATAATGTGAGGATGTTGTTTCGCTTGGATTAGAAATTTGAATAGGAGTGAAAGTGGGGATGGGGAGAGAAATGAATTTTTCAAATCACTTTAATTTTGAAAAATTTTCATGGCCATTATTGATAACATAAACTTGTTCATCAACACTTGAATCATCAATTCCATTTGATTCAGACATTCTGGAATGTGAACAACTTGAATTTAAACTACCCAAGCTACAATCTATACTATTGAAACTATTGTCTACAAAAGACGTTTTGAAATGAGAAGAACTAGAACTACAACTTCCAACACCTCTACTTCCTGCATAATCATAATCTTTCCTAACCTCTTTATGATTCACCCCTTCTAAACCTGCAAACAAACTGTTAGTATCCTTTTCAATTAAATCATTTGTAGGTGAGGTGTAGGCATTGGAGAATACCAAAAGGTGCTAGGATGTGGATAAACATAAGTGGTTTCACGACAACCCAACCCTGTTTTAATTCTAGCTCCCCTTTGTTTGCTATAGAGTTTTTCTTGCTTCATTTCAGAAATTGTCCATTTATCAAGTTTTGTTTTAAGTTTAATAGTCTCAATTCAGCCAAAGTTACTCTTTCAGTCAAAGTATTAACTTCCCTGTTTCTCTCAAAAAGGGTTCTTTTTAAATGATTATTTTCTTTTAATGCTTAATTTAATTTAACAAAATATTTTGCTTAACTCTTTTTGAGTTCCTCGTTTATTCTTTTTAGTTCCCCTTCATTTTCCATTAATAGTTTGTTCACCTTATAAATACTAAACAAGCGAATTTTGCAAGCAGATGAACACATATCTTGAATTACCTCATATGGAATCTCCATCACTTTCTTTTCAGCAACTAGGGCTTTCTCATAGTTGCAGACCCTTGTGTCACCTTTCAACTCCTCTTTCTTTCCACCTTTTGTGGTTTCATTCTTCTCCTCTCTCTCACAATCAGTCTTCACGTTGTTTTTCACCTCACTCTCTTTCTTCTTATCAGCTTCACCTTTCACTACTTCTACAATTTCAGCTACCAGGGTATGATTGAATTCTTCTTCGTCTCGTTTACTTTGCACTCCAGTCAAAATTGGTTATAAGAGTTGTTTCTTTCTTTTGTTTGTTTTCCACTTTATCACCAATTGGAATGACCCTGGTAACCCCCGTTCCTGGTTTGGTGACGATGGGAGATGGACATTCTATTTTGAAGTGCCCGAGCTATCTGCAGTTGAAACATCTGAGCTTTGATTTGTCAAATCCGACTTTAGCATTCTGGTTTTCAAAATTCTTTCTTCATGTTCTCTCAATGAATCTTCTTGCTCAGAGAGTGATCATAGCCATCTACCACTGAAGGTCAGTATCTTGTAGTCATTCCTTTACCTTTCAACTCACCTACTACCAAAGCTTCATAACTTTGCATAAAAATACCAAATAAATCCATACTCTCAGATGGAATCTGTGGGAGATTTGAAGTTTTTGATGTAGATCCATTTCTAGTGGACTTGTCAGAAGTACCGATCATCCCACTATAAGCTGACACATGCATTATTGAATCTGAACTAGATGAAATAAGAGCAGCATTCTGTGACTAGGCTTGAAATGGAAACATGGCTTGGTTGTACTTTCTGCGTTTCATATCTAACTAAAAAGACTTCAACTTGTTGATTATATCCATGAGCTTGTAGTCCAAAACTCCCTTTTCTTGCCTCAACATTCTCACTTGCAAACTACATTGAGGTGGTAAAGAATCCAATAGCTTTCTCACTTGTTCATTTTAGACAACTTCTCATCATACTTCTTCAAAGTGCTTGTAACAGACATAAAATGGTTGGTGAGATCAGTGAGACTCTTGTTCTTGTGTCCAACAAAAGAATTGAACTCTTTTTCAGCTTGAGCAGCTTTATCTTTGTCCAATTCTTCATTACCGTCATAGAATTAACATAGACCATCGTACAAGGCCTTTGCACTTTTGTATTCACCAAATCTATTGTAAATCTCTGCTAACAACCATAGAGTCAAAGCACCAAATGCCTTTTGATCACGATTAATCAACTTGATATCTCTCTCTGAATAGTTTGTCGGATATGCAATTTGAATAGTCACATTGTCTTCTATTGAAACAGGAACATAAGGTCCTTTCACAATTGATTCCCATTGGGTGTGATCAGTGTACAAGAAGAAAGCTTTCAGACATCTTTTCTAGTCATCAAAGTTATCACCATTGATTAACTTAGAGGGTCTGTTTGGTGCCACACTCTCAAGATCAGCAAGGGTAAGACTTGTCTTCATTGAAATTTGAGTAGATCAAAAACCAACAGTTTCGCACAAGATCAGCAGTTTCGACAGTAGTTTCGTGGTAGGTTCGGCAGCAGTTTCGACAACAGTTTCGCCCAAAACTATTGAACTTTTGTTCAAAGATAAATGGACATCAGTTTCGCAAGAATAACTGACCAAGCTGGTGAACTTTTGTTCTAGATTCGTAGGGAGATCACAAGCACCAAAAATCTTCTAATTTGGGTAGTTTCGCACAATGAACTATAGTTTCGCATGAAGAATCTAAAAACCCTCTTTTGCAAAAAATGTCCAAAAAATCACCAAAACTCACTCAGTAGATAACCAATTTGGAATCTGATGATTCCACAAGTTTTCCAAACACACATCACACTTTTTTCAATCGAAGCCAAAGAGTGAATATAAATTTCTTCTGAAGCCAAAGAGTGAATACAAATTTCATCCGAAGACTTTTGAGGAAATGTCTTTATCTGATGTACTTTACCATAAAGCTGGACCACCTTTCCGCTGCAACTCTGTAAAGTCACCAACGTACATGAGTTGGTGAAAAGGTCCATGCTTTTGGTAACTGTACATTGAGGTCTTGAGTTTGTGCTTTCTACTTTATGTACTTTTATCTTTTTTGTAATATATTAGGATGTGAGCTATGGCATGTCATAGTCACTAGTCAAAAGGCAAATCTGCCTTTTGACTCTACATTTGATTTTGTAGTTGTCTAGTCAATTGTATCCAGCTAGCTTTCAAAGTATGGCCGGCTGTAGGATGTAGTATAAAGTATCTCAAGTACTTGTAACTTTCTATCGTATGCTTTGTAACAATTGTAATAGAACTTGAGAAGCAATATACAGCATTCTTGAAAACCAATTACTTGTGTTGTTTTCCATCTTGTTATGTCTCATATTTACTTGTGTTCTTTGCATCTTTCACTAAAAGTTAACCAGTTCCCTATTTGATCTGTTAAGTGTTCTAAGCAACTCTTCTCATTGTGTTGTTGTGTTGTAAGTGCAGACCCTTCACCGGTCCTGCATTTGGTATCAGAGCATTTCAGGCTCTTGATATAAGATCTCACCATCTTAAGATCCCTCACACACACAAAATACTTAACAACACAAAAAGCTAATATGGAAACTAGAACTATGACAAAGTCTCCACTGATCACTCCTGAAGACTTTGATACTTGGTATCAAAGAATGGAAGGCTTCATCAAGTCTCAAGACTCCAGGATGTGGGACTCTGTTGTTGAAGGACCCTATATACCAAGCACCACTTCTGCTACTGGTAGTGGTATGATTCCTAAGGCTGTGGCTGATTACTTTGAAGAAGACAGGAAGAGAATAGAGATTGATCAGAAAGCCATGACAGCCCTTCACACTGCTCTTCCAAACTCCATCTACAGATGCTTCAAGAAGTGCAAAACTGCCAAGCAACTATGGGAAGCACTGAAGCTGATGTATGAGGGGTCTACTGAAGCAAAAGAGAACAAGAAGGATCTCCTAAAGCAGCAGTTTGAAAACTTCACCTTTAAGGTAGGTGAAACCATGACTCAACAATACTTCAGATATGTTGAGATTGTGGATACTCTAATGGATGTTGGAGTAACTCTTGAGAACAGGGACATTGTAAGAAAGTTTATGTCCTCTCTTCCTAGACAATGGACACATTACTGTGTTGTTATCAAGAGGATTGAGAACCTTAAGACTCTTACTCTTACAGAGTTGTATGGTATTCTTAGTGGCTACCAGATGGAGATGAACATGCAAAACTCATCTGGTAACTCCAGCAATCAACTGAGTTCAGCCCTCCATGTGGTTGAAAGGAAAAGCATTGACCACAACATCATCTTATATGCTACCCTGACAACTCAAAAAAGGGCCCTTTCATCACCTTTCCAGAGACTCCAAGGGAAAGATACTCTCAAGGAAGTCCTTTCCAAGAGACAAGTTCTTCTCATGCTTTTATTTCTGCTAATGAAACCTTAGGTAACTTTCTCTTCACCCTTGAAGATTTGGACTGTATCCATCCAGATGATCTGGAGTACATGCAGATAGTCCAGTAGATGGCTCTACTCACTCACAAAGCCAAGAAGTTCTACAAGAGAACATGGAGAAAGTTTTCAAGCAATGCAGCAAGTGGAAAGTTTGGGCTGGATAAAAGCAAAGTAAAGTGTTACAACTGTAACCAGATGGGACACGTTGTAAGAGAGTGTAAGGAACCAAGGACAAATGGTGGCCAAGCACAAACCAGACCAAACTACACTGAGAAAGTTTCCCAGAATGAGAAGCCAAAGTAGCAAGCTGCAGTTGCTGTTGAAGAAGGAGGCTTTGACTGGAGCTTTCAGATAAAAGATGCATCTCCAAACCAAGCACTCATGGCAGACCACGATGAAGCCAAGGTATTGGAACATCTTTATACTCCTGAATGCATTGCTAAAGTCAATAGATACAGGTCCTATAACTTAGAAATGAGATCTGATCTTGAGTCCTTAAATATCTTGAGACCTTCAAAAACATAATATCATCATCCTTGCATGCAAAAGTTTGTTATCAAAATAAGCAGGGACTGGGATCTTGTGAGATTGCTCCTCCACACACAACTTGTCTATAAGATCTCCTAGGTGTGGAACTTGTGAAGATGAGCTTCCCCTCATAGATCCTGTGACTGAAGAGGATGAAGAGGAGATGGTGGAGAATGGCTCTGAGAAGAGTGAAGAAGAGCATTCTAAGAAGGGTCACCATCCCTCTGAGGAGAGCAAAGTTGTTGGGATGACCAAGTCAAGAAGAAAGAACTTGATCAGGAAGGCCAAAAGAAAGTCCAAAATGGCTCAAGAGATCAAAGCCACCTACAGTTCTGCACAGAAACAAGTCTTCATCTCTGTACGATTTGAAGTGGTGAAGGCTGAAGACACCAACTTGAATTCCAACAACAAGAGTTCTGGTTCATGTCCAAATCATCCCATCATCAAGAAGAAGGCTGATCATTTGTGCATTGCTGCTGTACAACCTGAACCATCCTGCTCCGAAGGTAGTTCTAACCTCACAAGAATTGCCACAACATCTGCAAAGGTGAATATTATGAAGGAAAGTGATCAAGTTCAACTTTGTTTACAAAGAAGAACTCCTAGAAGGAAGAAAATGGATTGTGTTATGTGTGGGAGTACTTCTCATCTTGCTAAGGATTGCGTTTCCAATCCAAAGAGTACTCTCCACATGAACAAGAAAGAAACTTCTAAGAGTTTGGAAAAGAAGAAGCAAGCTTCGGAAGGAAAATCTGTTTCCTTCGGAAGCTCCAAAATGAAGAAGAAGACAAGTGGAAACTTGCATTCGGAAGAAAATTTAGTTTCGGAAGAAAGGAATACTTCCGAAGCACTGAAGCCTGCTGCCGTGAAAGCAAGATCTTCCGAAGGTCTAGTCATCAAAACTTCCAAAGTCATCAAAACTTCCGAAGTATTGAAGGTCAAGTCTAAGCTTCCAAAGGTGGTGTGGAAGTCAAAGAAAGACCAAATGACTGAAAGTTCATCATCAACATCAGCAAATGATCCTTCTAGCATGACTATAGGATCAATTACTGTTGCATTGTCTTCAACTTCTTTTTATGAGCCAAGACCAATGAGGCTTGGGTTTCCAAATGTAACTAACCATCTCTTTTGTATATGAACAGCTCAAGACAAACAGAAATGTATGGATCATTGATAGTGGTTGTTCCAGGCACATTCCTCATGAGCACATTCTGCTCAGAGCCCCCATGAAAGGGTACATGTAAAACATGAACTTGCAAGAAACGTCTCCCTCAGGAGAAGTTTCATGTTTTCTGTCTGAAGCAAATAATTAATCTTTCCTCTGGCATAAAAAAATATGCCATGTAAACTTTAAAAACATGAATAAATTAATTAAGAATGATTTGGTAACTGGAATACAAAAAAAAGAGTTTACAAGTGATGACCAATGTGTTGCATGCCTGAAGGGGAAGCAACACAAGGTATCTCACAAGCCAAATGAAAGAAATTCCATCATTAATTCCCTACACTTATTACATATAGATCTCTTTGGCCCCACCAGTGTAATAAGTCTAGGAAGGACCTCTTACTGTTTGGTGATCACAAATGACTTTACAAGATTCACTTGGGTCTTTTTTCTTAGAACTAAGGATGAGACCCCCGAGATTCTAAAGAATTTCATCTTAAAGATTAAGAATCAATGTGATCACAAGGTCAAAACCATAAGATGTGATCAAGGTACTGAACTCAAAAATCAAATCCTTGATACATTTTGTGATGAAAAAGGTATTACAAGACAATATAGTGCTCCCAGGATTCCTCAGCAAAATGGTGTTGCTGAGATGAGAAACAGGACACTGATTGAAGCTGCAAGAACTATGTTCTCTGACTTTAAACTGCCCATCACCTTCTGGACAGAGGCAGTGAACACTGCTTGTTATGTGCAAAACAGAGTTTTAGTGGTTAAGACACATGGTAAGACTCCTTATGAAATTTGGCATAAGATAAAACCCTTCCTTGGTTTTCTCAGGTCATTTGGATGTCCTTGCACCATCTTGAATACCAAAGATCAAATTGCCAAGTTTGCTGAGAAATCAGATGATGGACACTTTATTGGATACTCTTCTCAAGCTAAAGCTTATAGAGTATACAATCTCAGAACTAGAGTAGTTGAGGAGTCAGCCAATGTGACTTTCAATGAGCACACTCCCAGTGTTAAAGGTTCTGGTCCGGATTGGTTATTTGATCTTTATTTAATTACAAACTGTTTTAACAAATCTTGTGAGAATGTTTCAGGATCCACAGATATACTACCTACAGGTGATCCTGACCCAAGATTTGAGCTAAGAAGACCTTCAAGTTACACATCTTCAGCTCTAGTGGTAACTAATCCTTCAAATGAAGCTTCTACCAGCACATCAATGACAAATCCTGCTGATACTTCTAGGGTGCCTTCAAATTCCAGCTTAGAGGCACAAAACTCAAAGGAAGGAGCTTCAAATGTTGGAGAAAGTGGTGGTGGTGAAAGTGATCAGGAATTTCTTGATGCAGATAACCACTCCATTGAAGACAACATCAATGATGTCACACACTCATTGGATCAAGTCAATCTTGATAAGTGTGCTGATGTGGAGGGTGAATCTTCCTTGCCAGATCAGAATTTCTCAAATTTAGATCTGTCTAAGCAACTTGCTGTGATCCCTCAGCTAAGGATCCACAAGTCTCATCCTACCACAAACATCATTGGAGATGTTGATTCAGGGGTGAGAACAAGAGGACAAACCCATGAAGCAAATGTTTGTCTTCACTCTTGTTTCTTGTCCCAGATAGAGCCAAAGAAAATTGAGGAGGCTCTAAAGGATGGAAGTTGGGTTGAAGCTATGAAAGAGGAGTTGCTTCAATTCAAAAGGCAAAAGGTTTGGAACCTATGTCCTCTTTCTCAAGGGAAGACTACCATAGGAACCAAATGGGTTTTTAGGAATAAGAAGGATGATAAAGGACTTGTCATCAAGAACAAGGCAAGAGTAGTTGTTCAAGGGTATACTCAAGAAGAAGGAATTGACTACACAGATGTTTTTGCTCATGTAGCAAGACTTGAAGCTGTTTGGATATTTCTAGCTTTTGCTGCATCCAAGAACTTCAAGGTCTACTAACTTGATGTCAAGTGTGCTTTTCTTTATGGGGTGATTGATGAAGAGGTGTATGTCAGACAACCACCTAGGTCTGCAAGCTTTATAAAGCTCTTTATGGGCTGCACCAAGCACCAAGGAAGTGGTATGAGACTCTATCTCAGTATCTCTGTCAGCATGGCTACAAAAGGGGTACTATAGATGGAACTCTCTTCATCAAAGGAACAGGAAATGACATAATGCTAGTTCAAGTATATGTAGATGACATTATCTTTGGGTCAACTAATCCAAAGCTCTGCAAAGACTTTGAGAAGCTGATGAAGGACAGGTTTGAAATGAGTGCCATGGGGGAACTTAATTTCTTTCTAAGAATTCAAGTGAAGCAAGCTGACAATGGCATCTTTATAAGTCAAACAAAATATGTACGAGACATACTTAAAAGGTTCAACACGACTGATTGTAAGGTTGCTAAGACACCCATAGCCAGAAATCACTCCCTTAGACCTGATCTTAAGGGGGAGTGTGTTGATTAGCATCTCTATAGGCCAACGATTGGGTCTTTTATGTACCTCACAGCTAGCAGGCCAGATATCATGTTTGCTACATGCATTTGTGCAAGATATCAAGCCAACCCCAAGATGTCACACCTGCTCACTACCAAAGGAATTTTAAGATATCTCAAAGGTGCTCCATCACTTGGCCTTTGGTATCCAAAGAATTCTGACTTTAATCTGTATGCTTATACAGATAGTGACTATGGTGGTTGCAACATGACTGCAAAGTCTACATCAGGGGGATATCAATTTCTTGGTGGAAGAGTAGTCTCTTGGCAATGTAAGAGCAATCATGTGTGTCTGCATCAACTGCTGAGGCTGAATACATTGCTGCTGCAAGCTGCTGTGCTCAAATGCTTTGGATTCAAAATCAGATGCTGGACTATGGATTCAACTTCAAGGAGACTCTTATCCACATAAACAACAACAGTGCTATCTCAATCACAGAAAATCCTATGCAGCACTCAAGGACAAAGCATATCAATATCAGGTATCATTTGATTAGATATAACTTTGAAAAGGGATTAATCAAACTAGTAAAAGTTAACACAAATGAACAATATGCTGATCTGTTCACCAAAGCTTTTGATGAGCAGAGATTTAAATATCTTGTATCAGCTATTGGGACAATTAACTTTGAATAGCTTTTAAACTTAATCATATTTATTTCTAAAACCTGTGTGTCCTAAGTTGTCTATTTTATCACCTTCATAAGCCATTGTTTTCTTTGGAAGAAAATCTTTTCAAAAGACTTTTCTTTGATTTATGAAAATTTTGATCTCTTTTCTTTTTGGAAGATTTAAAAATACTTCGGAAGAATTATGTTTAGTAAACAAAAAAACTGCTTCAGTAATTTTACCTTGGAAGAAATTTCTGAAATATCTTCCGAAGCTTAAAATCAACTTAAGTACTCTGTATGTTTTAAAGAACAAGTTTCTTTCGAAAGCAATTTACTTCGGAAGTTTTTGTTCTCTAGAATAAAAATCTCTTAGTGTAAATTCTCTTCGAAGCAAAAACTCTCATAACCTTTGAAATATCTTTCGAAGCCAATTTCCCTTGGAAGCTTTTCTTCAGAACTTCCGAAGCAAAGAACCTTCGGAAGATTCTCGACTTCAAAAAACTACCTTTGGGCAAAAGTAAAACTACTTTTCAGAGGTGGGACCGACATCCAGATATCAAAGTTTATCCTCTTTCATTAACTTGTCTCAAATCCTTTCACAAAAGACTAACGGTTCCCCTCTTTTACTATCTTCTTCAATACACTATCCTTAAACCTAAATTCTCCCAAACGCCTTGTTCTTCATCTTTATTCATCCTTAAGCTTCTCAAATGGTCAACCTATAAACCGCAAAAAAACCCAGATTTCTCCATGCAACTTTACAGGCAACGTAACCAGGTTGCCTCTGTTAAGCTCTGAGAAAGATGAAAGTTTCTCAAAGAATTGTCGTTTCTTAGCTCTATCCAACTACTTCATCTCCCTTACCATTGATCATTCTCTCTATGAGGATCATCTGCTTGAAATCTGGAAGACCTGCCAAGAGGTCATTATGGAGGGAAAAGGCACTCTCTGCCATAGTGCAGGGGAGGACAATCTTCATCACTCCGGCCATCATTAACACTCACTTGCCAGCAAGATGATGAAGAAGGTGAGTTGTCCTCCCAAAGGAAGCTGTAAATCATTCCTTTGAGCCAGATGGGCTATGAGGAGATTTCTCTGTAAAAAGACCTTCAGGAAAGGAAAGGTCTCATCCTAGTGGAAATACAGCTTCATGTGGTTATCCACAGCTTGTCAAACAAGCATAGAGGGTGGACCAGATTCCTAAGGATCTCTTCTTCATAGTACATGTAATGGTTCAAGGGGTCCTTCATTGTACATGAAATGGTTCAAGGGGTCAAGTTCAGGTACTCTCAGTTTGTTTATACAAATTTGCTTGCTAACTTGGACTCCTTAGAGTATTATATGTTTCCAAGATATGTTCAACACATTCTCAACTGTGAACTGGGCTCACAGTTGAGGGAAACAGATAATATTTAAAATTGGGACAGATGAAGCCGGTATCTTTAAAATAAAAAGAAGCCAATTGTAGGCTTCTCAGGGGTAGAAACAGCCCTTGTCCAAAAATGTTAAAGCTCATTGCTCAAGGTGACAAACTAGCAACACAAGCTAGTTTTGAACCCACACCTTCTACCTCCCAACCACCAAAAAGATCACAAATTACCCTCATCTACCAAAGAAAATCCCAACGAATCCTGCTCAAGCTATTGAGCTTGTGCAGGCCCCCATACACTCACCCATACAGGTAGAAGTGGACACTGGAGCTCCCACTTCCCTTGAGAAGCAAACCACTCCCATCTCTTCAAGAATCAGTGGTGAGGTTCCTCATGCTCACCCTGATGAGCTCATAAGCCCAACTGCCTTAAGCCTTCACTTTGAGTCTCAACTCTCAAGTGAACACCTTCGGGGGACAGTTACCTCCCCAGCCTATAGACTTAAATCAACTCATTCCCAACCTCTCATCTATACTGATGAAGACTTAGGTTTCAGTGAGTACCATGAGTCTCTTACTCTTCCCTACTTAAAAAGATATGAGTACTCCTAAGTCTCCTTCGTCTAGCCCACATCAGTCACCTATCATTGAGGTGGATCTCCCTGACCCTGTTCAGGAGGTCCATATTGAAGAGGCTCTCGCTTCTGCAAGTGATTCCATAATTAAGACCTCAACCATGGCAACTCAGCCCATTGACACTTCAACTGAGGCAATCAATGTGTAGAGGAAATCCAGCAGCCAAAAACCTAAAGCTGGTGGTGAGAAAGAGGACCTTAGTCCAATCATCTCATTCCCCAATGATTTTTCTAATGAAGATGAGGGGAATCTGAGACTAAAGGTGCAAAAACTGTCAAAAACATGCTCCTATTTAGTCTCTAAGGTTAGTCACCTTGAATCTCAGGTGACTACCCTGCCAAATAGGGTCAATGATCAGCAACTTGAGATATCTTATCTCAAGGAAAAAAGCAGAAGAGAACTTTAAGGGGAGCTCAACTAGGAACACAAGAACCTGTGAAGTGATTGACCTAACTCCTAGCTCACCTATGTAAGAGGGTATGCTACAAAAAAATGGGAGAAAGTCATTACAGTCATAGAACCTAGGAGTTCTTCAGGGAGTATGGACATTGATCACACACCATCCTCACTTGCAATTGTACATACTCAGCAACTTCCTCAAGTTCACATTGATGTGGACATTATAGACTCTGTCATTAAGAGTCTCTTTAAGGAAGGCATTCCAAGGGCTATGTCATCCACCTCAAGGAACTTAACTACATTATTGGGTGGAGGTATGATGCTGATAAAGAGTCCTCATTCTTCACAGAGTTCAAGGGCAGCAAGAAGTATTTAATTTTCAGACCTTGAACTACTATGAAGGTCTTGACCTGATCAACATCACTTGTCAACCAAGTCAATCAAGATAAGCTGACAAATTAACACTCAGGATTCAAGACAGAATTACTGAAGAGTTCAGCCTTAGAAGGAGACAAAGGCAATCAGGTAATGTTTGGTCAACTGGATGTTGAGGCAGACCCTAAGATTAGCTTCAAAGGGAAAACCTGGCTGAAGGCCCAGTGATAGAGCCTGAGAGCCCTGTCACACCAATAATTGCTTCAGAAATTCATTCTCTCAGTGAAACACCTGCTGGTGAAGATGTCTCACAACCTCTCTCTGGCCAGAGCTTGGATGCTACACAAGCAATAAAGGTCAAAGCTCTCTCCACCCTGTGTCACAAAGGTCTGTGGGTGATAAAGGGAAAAGGATTCTAACTACTGAGGAGATTGAGGAGGAGAAGAGAGAGAGGAAGAGGAAGCTAAGGGAAGAAAGTTCCTCTGGGTCTTCAGGCTTTATGCAAGCTGCAATCAGGGCTGCCCCAGACCAACACTCAAGATGATGAGTTGAGGGCAGTCAAGATTACTTACTACAGACCAGGAACTATGACATAGATGAGATTATATCTCTCCCCTTAGAGCAATTAAATGAACTGGCTGACATGGAAGTGTCAAGAGAGATGAAGAAGCAGAGGGCAAGGCTACTTCTTCCAATTCAAAGAGGATAATAGACAAAAAAAAGTTATTCAAGCATGTTCCTACTCTCTCCCAAGTTCAAGAAAGCCCTGTTCAAGAGGCTGTGGCAACTACACAACAACCTCAGGTAGACAAGGAAATAGATAGGCAAAATATGATCAACTACATGAGTGCCACAGGTCTCTACCAGGTCTGCACTTATTCCCTTGTCCTCTGAGTATATTGAGTTTGAGTATCTCAAATAGCTTGAACTTCAAGTGCTCAAAGAATAAAAGGCGACAAAGAGAAAGATGAGGGAAGAGGCTGCAAAGTCAAGAGCCATCATCCAAAATAGTATGAAGAAGTCTGGTGACAGACAAAGGATGATGAGCTTCTTGAAACTGTATGGATTCTCCAGAGGGAGACTTGGCCCTATGTCTCTATCCATAATGATGAGCATTTCAGGGTAATCAAGCAGAAGATCAAGAGTGAAAAGATTATTGACTTACACTCCCCTCCAATTCAAGTCCCACCTGAAGTGGAGGTTAAGGTTTGAACACCTTGAGACAACACAACCTGGACCTCCTGCTGAGCCTCAGCAAGCTTCATCTTCTGATCCACAGCAGGGTCAAACTCCCTCTCCTTGTGAACTTGTGAGGGAGGAACACCCAACTGAGAAAGACAAGGATGATCAACAAGGTGCTGCAAACCAGTCTTCTCAGTTAAAGTCTTCTAAGAGGAAGAAGATGATGGCTTCTAAACCAAAGTCTAAGAAGGAGAAGCCTGAATCATCCACCTCTACACCTCAAGCTGAGTCAGATCAACCTGAGGAAGTGCATGAAGAGGCAGCCCAATCAACTCCAATTCAAGTGGCTCCTCTTGCAGCTGAGACACCCATCTTATCCTGGACCTTTACTACTAATCCAGAGAGATGGCATGTGATCAGAAATCAAGGTGTTGAGAATGTCTATACATGGCAAGACATAATCAACTTACCTCTGCATGATCTCTTTGAGATAAGAAGATATTATGAGAGTCTGAATGATCCTGACCATCTAATGAAGAAGGGTATGGTCATCATCATTATGTGGACTGTCAACAACTAAAGATCTTCAAATGTTTTGGTAGCATCAGCCTAGGGGGAGTTTGTAAGGATTTCTATAAGTCTGATGCAGCCAAAACATCCAAAGTCTCTTTGCATGCATGCACTGAGGAACAGAAGTAAAAATGCTTCAAAGATTTACACCAAGCACTAGAAATATTGTAAGTGTAAAATCTTCCGAAGCCAAGACCAACATCTTCCGAGCAAAAGTGAAGTCTTCAGAAGCTTCAAAGACAAAGTCTTCGAATCCAAAGAGTGAAGACAGATTTCTTCTGAAGACTTTTGAGGATATGTCTTTATCTGATGTACTTTACCATAAAGCTGGACCGTCTTTCCGCTGCAACTTTATAAAGTCACCAACTTACATGTGTTGGTGAAAAGGTCCATGCTTTTGGTAACTGTACATTGAGGTCTTGAGTCTGTGCTTTCTACTTTATGTATTTTTATCCTTTTTTGTAATATATTAGGATGTGAGCTATGGCATGTCATAGTCACTAGTCAAAAGGCAAATCTCCTTTTGACTCTGCATTTGATTTTGTAGTTGTCTAGTCAATTGTATCCAGCTGGCTTTCAAAGTATGGTCGGCTGTAGGATTGTATATAAAGTATTCAAGTACTTGTAACTTTTTATCGTATGCTTTTTAACGTTTTTAATAGAACTTGAGAAGCAATATATAGCATTCTTGAAAACCAGTTACTTGTGTTGTTTGTCATCTTGTTCTGTCTCATATTTACTTGTGTTCTTAGCATCTTTTACTAAAAGTTAACCAGTTCCCTATTTAATCTGTTAAGTGTTCTAAGCAACTCTCCTCATTATGTTGTTGTGTTGTAAGTACATACATTTCACCGGTCCTGCACTATACTTTATCATCAATTATCTAGATATGACAATCAAGAAAGTGAATGATTGATGCCTTAGGAGGCTGTTGTTGAGTGTGAGCACGAGCATCACACTGTGTATTCACATTCAGCTTCACCATAATCGATAGGCGGTGATGATTTGAGGAATGGGTACATCTTTTGTTTTGATTATATATCTTGACCTTGACCAAGTAAATTGGTAGCAAATGTCGTTAAACATTGCAATATTACATGAAGATCATGGTGCATGTGGGAGTTTATTTGTTTTGTTTTTCCCTTTATAAGCATGTTAAAAGTTTTAATTATTATTACATTTGTAATAGTATTTTGATTTCAGAAGAATATCACGGAAATACTTTCAAAGTGGTTGTGTGTGTGGAGTGGGCCTAAACCAACAATATATTGGATCATGAGAATATATGAACATTTTCACATGGATTACATATATCACGGAAGTATATATGTGTGTATATATATATATATATATATATATATATATATGTATCTATTATATATCTATGGAATAAGTATTAGAGAAAAAATGATTATATTTTTTTAAAGAGTGAGTTTATAAACTATACCTCATAAATCATACACGAGTAACGTTTCTATAATTTCTTTAGTTTAAAAACAAATTTAAATTTGCTATAGACCTAGAGCTCAAAGTGTATTTTACTCTTATTTTTAGTATTTGTAAAACACTTACAGTTCACACATTTACTTTGCTTTCTATTGAATCATTTTCGATCAACATCAATATATTTCTACTATATTTGATCTTTCAGTTCACACATTTACTTTGCTTTCTATTGAATCATTTTCGATCAACATCAATAAATTTCTACTATATTTGATCTTATTCATGTATTTTGATCCCCAAAAAATGTATATAAAACTATTATATATGGCTAAAGTATTAAAAAAATTATTAGATTTTTTAAAGAGCGAGTTTATAAACTGTACCTCACAAATCGTAATTTAGTAAAGTTTACTGTAATTTCCTTAGTTTAACAATAAATTTTGAAACTTTCTATAAATCAAAAGAACTAAAATGTAATTTACTTTTATTTTTTATTATTATCTACTAAACACTTTTAATTCACACATTTATTTCGCTTTCTAATTTAATCAATAAACGTCAACATCAATATATTTTTACAAGATTTGATGTTCGTCATGTATCTTTATCCAGAAAATATGTATAAAAAATATTATCTATGGCTTAAGTATTAAATAAAAAATAAATAGATTTTTTTTTAAAGAAAAAGTTTATAAATTATACCTCGCAAATGTAATCAAATGAATTTTGAAATTTGCCATAAACATGAAGAACTCAAAGGATAGGTCACTTTTAGTTTTTTTTCGTAAATCAGTTACATTTACTGTAATTTACTTAGTTTAAGAACGAATTTTAAAATTTGTTATAAACATGAAGAACTCAAAGGATAGTTCACTATTAATTTTTTTCGTTTTAATATGTAATACATTTTCAATTCACACATTTACTTCACTTTCCAACTGAATCATTTTTCGTCAACATCAGTATCTTTATACAAGATTTGATGTTAGTAATGTATTTTAACGAGAAATGATCCGTCGCGCGATGCGCGGGTAAGTCCACCACGAACTTGAATGTGAAAACCCAAATACAAAAAACATACTAACGGCTATCACTTCGACTTTGAACTCGAAGACATCAAGCAAACGAAATAAATAAATAACGTCAATATAACAAAATAAACTTAACAAATGTGTCGAACTAAACAAGCTTTTACATATTTTATGATGAAATTTACATAAATTGATATTAAAAATAATTTTTAATTACTAAAATAACTTGAAAACCAAAAAAGCACCATTGAGAACCAAAAAAGGACCAAAAATAAAACCATAAAACTTTTATGGCAAAAATACAAAAAAAAAAAAAAAGTTCATGCAGCTAAGACTTTACTATTATATAGATAGATAATATGGAACAAATGAATAAAAAATATTATCTATGGCTTAAGTATTAAAGAAAGAATAGTTAAATTTTTCTAAAGAGTGTGTAATAAACAATACCTAGGGCAGTCAATTTCTAACACAGGCCTGTTAACACGACACGAGACAAAAGGTTTTGTGTTTGAGCTTAACAGGTTTCATGTCATTAACAGGTTAACACGTCAAAGATATGATAAAAATCGTGGCTTAACAGATCAAACACCTGTTAACCGTTAACGCACATGTTAAGGCCTGTTTATATTTTTAGCTTATTTAAATAATTAATATATATTTATGATATATGTCATTATTTTTCATGTTTAATTTAAAAACATTATCCCTTGCTCATGCGCTTCGATCGGATACGACTATCATAGTACCACCGAGCGAGTCTCTGGCCTCCGTTTGAGCCCTCTTTGTACTCCGTCTATTACCTCTTTAAACTATGTTATCGGTTAAAATGGACTTTTATATTGACTTTTGTTTCAAATATGTCAATAATTATCATACTAAAGATTATGGTATGTTTAGGATTTTGATGAACTTCAGTCAATTTTTGTTTCACTAAACGTGTGATTTTTATCGTGTCTTTTAATAGATCTTATCGTGTAACCTGTTTCTAAATAGGTTCATGTTCGTGTCTGGAAAAAATGACACGATTAGTTATCGTGTCGTGTTTGTGTCAGCACTTATCGTGTTCATGTCTTATCATGTTCGTGTCTTATCGTGTCGTGTTTGATTTGTTATGTCAACCCTAAATATGCCTCACAAATCGTAAATCTATAATATTTACTGAATTTTTCTATAAACCTAAAGAACTCAGGGGTAATTTACTCTATTTTATCGTTTCTATCCGTAACACACTTTCAATTCATACGTTTACTTTGCTTTCAAATTGAATCATTTTCCGTCTACATCAATATCTTTTTATAAGATTTGATGTTAGTCATGTATTTTGATCCAGAAAATATATATATAAATAGTATTATCTATTGCTCAAGTATTAAATAAAAATAAATATATTTTCTAGAAGAGCGAGTTTATAAACTATGCCTCACAAATCGAATAAGTAATGTTTACTGTAATCTTCTTAGTTTAATAACGAATATTGAAATTTGATATAAACATAAACAACTAAAAGTGTAATTTACTCTTATTTTATTTAATTTAAAAACATGCTTTATAATTGAATCTTTTTCCCTCAACATCAATATATTTTTACAAGATTTGATTTCAGTCATCTTTTATGATTTGCAATAAATATACAAATAATATGATATATGACTTAAGTATTAAAGAAGAAATAGTTATATTTTGTTAAGAGTGAGTTTGTAAACTGTTACTCACAATCCCAATGAGCAACGCTAACTGTAAATTTATTAATTCCTTAATTTAAGAATGAAATTTAAAATTTCTATAAACCTAAATAACTCAAAGTGTAATTTACTCTTATTATCTGTAAAATTTTCCATTCACAAATTTAACTTTAGTTTCTAGACTTTATGTTGGTCATCTATTTTGACCCAGAAAAAATATATGTAAAAAATATTATCTATGGCTTAGTTATCAATGAAAAAATAAATTATATTTTCTGAAGGGTGAGTTTATAAACTATCCTTACAAATTGTAATTAGTTATGTTTACTATAATTTATTTAGTTTAATGATGAAATTTAAAATTTGAAATAAACATAAACAACTAAAAGTGTTATTTACTCTTATTTCTTTAGTTTTCATCTCTAAAACACTTTCATTCTCACATTTACTTCACTTTTTAATTGAATCTTCTTATGTTAACATCAATATCTTTTTACAATATGTGCTTTTAGTCAATCTATTTTTATTCGCAAAAGATATATATAAAAACAAATTTTATGGCTTAAGTATTAAATATATTTTTTTGTAAGACCCCGTTTCCGGAATTCTTACAGTTGGTCATTCATAGCGTAAAACATTTAAACAAGACATTTTGTAACGGAATTTAAACTTTTTATTTATAATTGTAAATACATAACAAAACATTGTTCTTGTAGTTGTATCACAAAAACTTGACAATTACAATCATTATCTCAAAATCTAGAATGCCAGACTCGGATTTTTAGTAGCTATCTCATCCATGCCTACACTCCTCAGCTGCATCATTACTTGCCAACTATTATGCACACAAAGTCAGCTATGGTGAGCGAGTTCTAGTTTTATAATCAAATACTTTTTCATACATTTCAAAACCTTTACATTTAGTGCGTGATCATTCATCATTACATACATATCATCATATTCATTTCTTATAATTTGTTTCGTTATCTTTCACTTCATCATAAACGAGATTGCACACATGAAGAGCCCTCTGTTGATCGACAACGAATGTCGATCCCTGTCGGTGCACATGAAAACGGTAGCTAACCCCCGAAAGTTGATCCACATTGCAAGGCACATAGCCTACTCATGAATACGGATCCATCATCATACATCAAACCCACATAAGTGAAATCCATCATAGTGCTTGCAAGACTTTTCATCATACGGCCCGGGTAACATTCGTTAACTTCCACTTTTTCACTAATATTGTTTTTCCCTTCTCTTTACATAATACTTTACTTATTACACATGTAGCATTCAAGTAAAGCTTTCATAAAAATCTTTTTCATCGCGAGAGAAAATAGTTTAAGGCATCATAATACATCGTAAACCTCATAAAGCATCCTAAGTAGGCACATTCCTATCAATTAACCTATCAAGCACTAGCTTAACTATTCATCCTACTTCTCTTACAATAATCATACATCTTACGACTAACATCTCAAAAGTCGTATAGTTAAGCATTTAACATCACAAAGGTATGCATAACAGCCCCAAAACCGTTGAAAACTTTGTAAAAGACGGGCTAGAACTCACCTGGTATCCGCAAATAACTTCACCTAAAGTATTCTCATGATACACAGTCTGCATATGAGTTAACATACAGACATGTCATTTTCTACACAATTTCTTTGCCAGTTTCACTGATAGTTTATCTGCTAGTTTCGCTGACAGTTTCTCTACTAGTTTCGCATGGAAGTTTCGCCCAACTTTTGTTGGAATACATGGCTGCGAAACTATAGTTTCGCTAGATGAATCCACAGTTTCGCAGGAAGAATTAACAGTTTCTCTGGACGAACTAACAGTTTCTCTGGACGCATAAAAATGACGACCCAATCCGTTTTTAACCCCAAACATCAACTTTTTAAATCCAAATCCTTAGTTTTTCATCCATTAACTTATATCTAAGCTTTTTACATGATTTCATGCATAAAAACATGATTTTTATTCTTTACCACTTTTAAAACCCAAAACCTTAGAATCCAAGTATGATCTAAAGGGATGTTTGGATGATGATTCTTACCTTGATTCTCGCTATTTTCTTGTTGTTTAATGCCCAAAAACGTAGATCTTCAATCCTTTGATCCATAAAGCCTCAAATCTTCACTTTTCTCTACTTTCTCTCTCTACACTCTCTCTCTAGAAGGTTGGTTGTTTGAGTTGCAAATGAAAAAGAATATGGCTGATTTATGTTTATATACTGGGTGTTCACGAGACCTTAAACTCGTCTAACACATAACCTGTAAGGTTAATTTGGTCCATGATCCATTCCTCTCTTATTTATATTAAATAACCCCCAACTAAGCCTATTATTAATCGGCTCGTTTTGAATTTTCGGGGCGTTACATTTTTTAAGAGTGAGTTTATAATCTGTCCTCACAAATCACGATGAGTAACAAAGACTTGTTAAAGCCCTTTTAGTAGTTGATCATACTTATGAATAATCTTCTTTTCTTCTATATGTTCCATTAATGCTTATCGGAATGTCTTAGCATGAAAGTTGATATATCTTAAAGCAATATGTAAGTAATATTCATGTAAGAATTAAATAATTAGTCGTAAAAGCACTTCATATAAGAATTCATGTAAGCTCTCTCCTCCTTAAGTCACACAAGCCGGTGATTGACAAAGGAAAGGGAGTTTTAAATTTTGAGGAGATTGAGGAGAAGAAAAGGGAGAGGAAGAGGAAGGCAATGGAAGAAAGACTGAGAGAGACCCCTAGCTTCATGCAGGCTATAATCAGGGCTGCCCATAGGCCAAACACTCAGGAAGATAAGTTACGGGTAGCTAGATTGAACTACCTGGAAACTAGGAACTACAATGTCGATGACCTAATGTTTCTTCCCTGGGATGAGTTAAATGAACTGGCAGACACAAAGTGTCTAGAGAGAGGAAAGAGGCTGGGGATACTACTTTGCTTCTCCAAATCAAAGAAGAAAGAAAGAAAAGAAGTTTATATCAAGCTCCTATCCTCTCCCAGTTCAAGAAAGGCTTGAGGTAGAGTCTATGGCTGTAGAGAAAAAAAATCAAGTAGGAAAAGAACTAGAGAGACAAATGATAACCAATTACTTGAGTGCCACAGGTCTTTACCAGGCAGAAAATTTACTCCTTTTCTATGAGCATATAGAGTTTGAGTATCTTAAGCAGCTGGAACAAAAAGCAATTAAAGAAAGAAAAGCTGGTAAGAGAAAGATGAGGGAGGAAGCTCAAAAATCAAGGGCCACCATCAAACTGAAGATAAACAAAGGATGGTGAGCTTCTTGAAGTTGTATGAGTTCTCCGGATGGAGGCTTGGTCCCATGTCTCTATCCATAATGGATGAACACATCAGGGTAATCAAGCAGAAGATCAAGAGGGGTCAGCTTTAAAACTTTCATTCTCCACCAAATAAAGTTGCACCTGAAGTTGAGGTCAAGGTTGAACCCCAACAGATAACAAAACCAAGACCTACTACTGATCCACAGCCAGCTTCATCTTCTGACCCATAGCAAGGTCCTGAACCTTCTTCTAAACATGTGAAGGGGAAGGACCAAACAGAGAAGGAAAATCTATGACAAGGTTGTTGATACATGTATGTCCCTAGATCATGATTTGTAATGTAATGAACTTGTCTGTCTGATTATGATGTAATTGTAATCGATTAATGAAATGATATGAATTGGTTGCTACTTGTAATGTTAATGTTTCATTAATGAGTTGTGATTGAATTGATTGGGTGTATGATTGTTTGAATGAGTGCACATTAAGTTATATTAAATAGAACATTCAAACTTAACTTAATGAAGTTTCATACGAATGGCCCATGCGAATGGACCACACGCATGAATAACTTCATAGATTTTTGACTCAATCGCACGACTGAACCAGGAGACTGGATCAGTCGTATGATTGACACATAAGATTGACTCAATCGCACGACTGAACACTCAGTCGTGCGGATGAATCAACCGCATGGTTCAATCGCACGACTGAACCATACTTAGCCCAGTCGCACGATTGAACAATACTAACCTATAAATAGACCCAATCGTGGGAAAACGTAAGCATTCATCCCATTACGATTCCAGACGTACCCTAGCCGTCCAGAAGCCTCCCAAATCGTTCTCCAAGTTCATAGAACACATCAGATCGGTTCCTAATCGATTTCTGACGTTGATTTCAATTCTTGATTGATTCAACGTGTGTTCTCACTGATTGGATCGCCAATCAAATAGGATTCCGCACTATTTGAGTTGGTTTAACACGCAATCACTCGGTATTTCGTTCAAATACCAGGTCCCTAACAAGTGGTATCAGAGCTTTGGCTCTTGATTTCGTGTTGATTCAATCAAGATTGCATAAAAGTTTGTGTTTTTGCACGAAAAACGCAATCTTTTGCATCAAAAGTGATCTTGGACGTTCCCTGCTCATCAAGTTCAGTTTCTACGGACTTAGACGATTTGGACTTGCAAAATTTCGAATTTTTACGGCTGAAACCCGTCAAACCTAGAAATTTTCGCAAAACAGCAGCTTCAGTCGCACGAGTGACTCATTCGCACGACTAGACTCATTCGCAGTGTTCATTCGCACGACTGGACCTAGTCGCACCCTCATTCGGCCGACTGAACCGTTCGTTCGCATAGCTCATACGCACCAGATTCATTCGCACGACTGAACCATTCGCCCTGTTCAGTCGCACGGTTGAACCAATCGCAGAGTTCATACGCACGATAAGACCATTCGCATCCTTCAGTCGCATCAGTTAAAGTTGATTTGATTAGACTCTAAGTTTATTAACCATGGAAGATCAGATGTCAGCCTTTACTGCTGGGAAGGACTCAAGAATTCAGAACCTGCTGCTGCTTGAGAGTGAGGTGGGTATTCACAATAAACCACCAAAGCTATTGACTTTAGATGAGTTTCCTCACTGGAAACAACGTTTTGAGATCTACCTCAATGGAGTAGATCCTAATCTGTGGGAAGCTATCGAGGTTGGGTATAGTACACCGGTGGGAGCAGATGGAGTAAAAATTAACGTTAAGTGGGATGACTGACGCACAGAAAGTAAAGTATAATGCAGAGAAAAGAGTTTATGCGATGATAACTCAGTCGATCCCCAAGGACATATTCCACCAGTATTCAGAGAACAAACAGTCCAAGAAACTGTGGGATGAGCTAGAGAAAGGTATGATGGGAATGCATCGTTAAAGGCAATCAAGGCAAAGGAGTTAAAGAAGGAATTCGATAACTTCTCATCGATTGGTAACGAGAGTTTAGATGAAGTCATAGACAGATTCTACCATTTGATGAGCGAGTTGCATACACATGGAGTGGAAACAACTATGGAAGAGAAAGTAAGCAACTTCGCAGATGGATTGCCTGATAAGTGGGCTTCATTCGTGTCTAATCTTAGACAGAATGGTATACTTATAAAGCTGGATATAAATGACTTTATTCTCAGGCTGCGTGAAGAAGCACTAAGGATGAAGTATAGAGCACAGAAGTCTTCATATACACAAAACCCAGCTTTATACAATGCCACGCCTCAAGCTAAGACATCTGGAGCACCTCTCCAGACAGCATTTGTGTCTAGCTCGTCAGGTCCTTCACATGCTTCTACTTCTGGATCAGACACGTCAGGGTCGTCATGTACCCATTATATTGGATCAGAAGCAAGTGCTACTAAATTGAAGACCGAGAACCTCGGTAACGTGACTGTAGAAGTAGCACGAGAGCATATGGATCTTCTCGCCGCAGTAGTTCATTCATATGATGGACTTGTGGCTGGGAAGATTGGAAACTGTCATTTGGCAGATGAGACTACGAGCAGGTAGATGAAATGGAGCTTGAAAGAATGGATATAATGTGGGCCTTAGCTAGCGCTGTCCGAAGGGCGAAGAAGTTTGTTAAGAAGACAGGACAAATTGATAGCTACTAAGGATACCACATTTGGTTTTGACAAGAGCAAAGTGACCTGCTTCAACTGTGGAGAGAAAGGGCACTTCAAGAGGGAATGTGTCAAACCAAAGAAGACGGGTAATGGGAACCCGTTCTCATCCTTTACTCGCCAAGACAAGCAAGCTTCCAGTTCTACTTCATCAAACAAGGACCCAAAAGCCTTGACTGCTCATGATGATGAAGGACAGGACTGGAGTTTTAGATTTGTCTCCCCAGAATCTAACATTGCCAGTGTTGAAGATATTGATGATGATTCTGCGAGTGAAGGTGATTTAGCAGTTGATATAGCGATGTCACACAGTGAAGAAACAACTGCAGCTGAAGTCAGTTACATACCAAAGGAGGAGACTTCCACGTCAGATACAGAAAAGTCAGAATCACCAGAACCAGAGACGTCTGATGCTGCGTTGATGGCTAACTCTTCTGAAAAACACACAGGTAAGTACAACTGACCAAATGTTTAATAATCATGCTTGTTCTAACTGTGATATGTTTAGGAATAGCATTGATGAAAAATTTGCTAGGTTATTAGATCACAATGATAACTTAGTAAAGGATTTACAACTATGCACTGAGGCCAATAGAGTTCTAAAACAAAATGAGCATAGTATAAAGAAAAGATAGACCTATTGACTAAACAACTTAGGGAAACCGAAGTAGTTGCCTTTAATCAATCAAATGACATTAGGTACTATCTAAACTCCCTAGAGGACACTAAGAACAAAAGGCAGTTCTAGAAGTAGAAGTTAATTCCTTAAAACAGAAACTGCATAGTTGGACTAGTTCTTCACACATAGTTCAACACTTAGTGAGAGAAAGAAAATAATGGGGAGGGATTAGGCTACAAAGTGGTTTCCACCACACCTGAGACCTTGATGAACACCAAGTCTAAACCAGTAAACAACAACCCAATCAAGGATCATGTGGTGACCACTCCTCTTGTTACTGATCCAGACAACATCATGTTCATCTACTGAATCTGGACAGAAACAAAAGGAGGCCACTTCAAAGGCAAGGGTAAATTGCCTTGTGTTAATCTGGAAAATGAATTTGAAAAAGTTAACTTAAAGTCAGGGTCAAACAGAGTCAAATCAGAACCCAAAAAGACTTCAAATGTTAATTTTTCACATGCTACAAGTCAAAAACCAGTTAACCAAAAAATGAACAAGTTAAACAGGTCAAAACAGTTAAATTGTTAAACCAGAGAAAACATCAAACATGCAAGAGTCAAAACCTAAAGTGATTGATGTTACTAAAGTGTCACGCGTTTCTCCACAAAGAAAGTCAAATTATAAGGTTGATAGCAGATTGTGCTACAACTGTGGAGAATATGGACATATTGCTTCCTATTGTCCTTTCTATCAGACACCTAGGAAGAAGATTGATCTTCAGGACTCTAGACCTAGGTCTTCTAAGAGGAGTTCTCTAACTCCACCTAGAAGATCTAGTGAACCTAAAGTCCAACCTGTAAGCCAGACGACTGTTTATCATAAACAGGCATTGCACAAATCTGGCTTATGGAAAGAGAAGACTACCTGTGTGACTGATACTTGATGACAGAAGGAATCTGAGTTACCCTCACCTTCTAAAGGTCAATGGGTAGAGTTTATGATGTGTGATGCCTCTGGGAAACCCAAGACAGTAAAGGCTTGGGTTCCTAACCTAAACTAATACATTTACTTGATATGTGCAGGGTGTTCGGTATAGCGCTGAGACTAACACGTGGATTATAGACAGCGGAGCATCCAGGCACATGACAGGAAATAGAGCCCTTTTATCAAATGTCAAACAAATAAAAGGAGGGCATGTTTCCTTTGCAGGAAACAAGGGAGGATACATCACAGCACAGGGAGAAGTGGGAAATCAGAAAGTTAAGTTTGATAAGGTGAACTACGTTCAACAACTTCAAAATAACTTGCTTTCTGTTTCCCAAATCTGCGATAAAGGATTTAAAGTCATCTTCGACAACAACAAGTGTTACGTGCTGAAGAAAGACTATATGATTCCAGAGGACCAAGTTCTGATGACTGCTTCAAGATATAAGGACCTATATGTCTTGGATCTGTCAACAGCTGCTCCAACGGATCATGAAGTGCAGTGCTTTCTATCTAAAGCTACTGAGAAGGACTCAATCTCCTGGCATAGGAGAATGGGACACATTAGTCAAAGGAAGATGAATCACTTGATTCAGAAGGACTTAGTGAGAGGAGTAAATGTCAAGAACTTCCAACTTCCTGACTTTTGTGTAGCTTGCAAGAAAGGCAAACAGACAAAGAAGTCTCATAAGGAAAAGAAAGTTCATTCAATAGAACTTCCTCTTGAACTTCTTCACATGGATCTGTTTGGTCCAGTCAGTACAAGGAGCATTGCAGGCGATCTGTACTGTTTTGTGGTCACTGATGACTACTCAAGGTTCACTTGGGTAATGTTTCTGAAATCCAAATCAGAAACATTTGAGTCATTCAAGGAATTAGTCACCACTCTGGAATCTCTCTACAAGCTAAAGGTTAGACAAGTACGCTCAGACAACGGGACCGAATTCAAGAATCAATGGATGGAGGCATACTGCAAGGAAAAGGGAATTGTTCATCAATTCACTTCAGCATACACGCCTCAGATGAATGGTGTTGCTGAGAGGAAAAATAGGAGCTTGATAGAGACTGCACGGACTATGCTGGCGGACTCGAAACTGCCTATCCAATTCTGGAATGAGGCAGTAGCAAATGCATGTTATACACTGAATCGAGTCCTAATAGTCAAGCGCCACGGAAAGACATGTTATGAGCTACTACAAAGACGCAAACCGAATTTGGAGTATCTTGAACCCTTTGGCGCGCCGTGTACACTTCTGAAGAAGACGCAAGAAGGAAAATTCAGCGAGAAGGCAGATGAAGGAATCTTTCTAGGATACAACATACCGAATAAGCGAGTTTACAATAACTCAACGGGTCTTGTAGAAGTGTGGTGTAATGTCGACGTTCAGAGATATACCACACCCCTACAGGCAAAGGACCTGCCTACTTCTTCGATTATGATGGATTCTTCAAATCCTTCAACATACCTCTCTCTCCCTCGGACGATGAGCTAGCTACTAGGATGATGTATGATATTCTGAATACACCATCTAGCACACAGGGAGAATCATCTACTCAGTCAGGGGGAGTAGTCGACGACAGTGACTCCTCCTCTGAAGATGAAGCTGAAGCAGATGACCAGAACAGTCAGGAGGAACAGGTTCCAGTTCCAGCAAGTCCACAAGCATCTACGAGTGATGCACCTTCGACTTCAGAACCTCAAACTCCAACTACCTCAGATGCAGAACCAAATGTTCATAATCTTGGCTCTGAGGTAGCTGTTCCTACTACTCCAGGATCACGACTAAATGTCTATCATCCCCTTGACAATGTTATTGGGGATGTCAGATCAGGAGTACAAACCCGAAATCAGTTGTACTCAGCTGATTACGCCTCGGTTATGGAGAAAGGTTACATTCATGATGGTGCCTATCGATGTTTTGTCTCGCAGGTTGAGCCAAAATATGTCAGTGAGGCACTCAATGATGAGGCGTGGGTGAGTGCCATGCAAGAAGAACTTCTGCAGTTTAAGAAGTTAGGTGTATGGACACTGGTTGATAAACCTAAAGGTGCTAAAGTCATTGGCACTAAATGGGTACTAAAATGCAAGAAGGATGACCAAGGGGTCATTATCAGGAACAAAGCTCGACTGGTGGTTCAAGGTTTTCGCCAAGTCGAGGGAATTGACTACAATGAGGTGTTTGCACCCGTGGCAAGGATGGAAGCTATTCGTATCTTCCTTGCCTATGCATCGTACATGAAGATCAAAGTCTACCAATTAGATGTAAAGAGTGCATTCCTTCATGGGGAAATCAGAGAAACAGTCTATGTAAGTCAACCCGAGGGTTTTGAAGATCCTTACCATCGGGATAGAGTTTACAAGCTCGACAAAGCTTTGTATGGGCTTCATCAAGCTCCTCGAGCTTGGTATGAGAAACTCTCAACTCATCTTGTGAAACACGGCTTTCGCAGGGGAGTAATTGACTGTACACTGTTTATTAAGGAAAAGGATGGCGACCTACTGCTTGTACAGATATATGTTGATGACATAATCTTCGGGTCAAAGAACGAAGAGTTATGTAAAGAGTTTGAAGCAGTAATGAAGAAAGAATTTGAGATGAGTGCCATGGGGGAGATGAAGTTCTTTCTCGGGTTACAGGTGGATCAAACACCTAATGGAATCTTTCTACATCAGACCAAGTATGTAGGAGACATTCTCAGTCGCTTTGACATGGAGAATGCTTCTGCTGCTGGGACTCCACTTGCTACGAATCATGATATAGCACCGATGATAATGGAGATCTAGTAGATGCCACTATGTACCGAGGAATGATCGGATCCCTCATGTATCTCACTGCCTCAAGACCTGATATTATGTATGCTACATGTCTATGTTCAAGATATCAGGCTAAACCAAAGGTCAACCATCTGATCGGGGTCAAGAGGATTTTTCGTTATCTGAAGGGTACACCCACACTTGGATTGTGGTACCCTCATGATGATGACTTTGAGCTTACCGCGTATAGTGACTCGGATTACGGGGGCTGCAAGATGAACTACAAGTCTACATCAGCAGGGTGTCAATTCTTTGGGAGAAGATTAGTTACCTGGCAGTGTAAGAAGCAGACATCGGTTGCATTGTCAACCTGTGAAGCCGAATATGTTGCTGCTGCAAGTTGCTGTTCTCAAATCATCTGGATTCAACAGCAAATGCGGGATTACGGTTTAAAATTCTCATCTACTCCTATTTTTGTTGATAACTCTGCTGCAATTGCAGTAACTAAAAATCCGGTCCAACATCCTAAGACCAAACACATCGGTATTAAATACCATTTCATAAGAGATTGTTTTGAAAAGAACTTAATTGATGTGGTTAAAATTAATACTGATTTTCAACGCGCTGACCTCTATACTAAAGCCTTTGATAAACCACGTTTTCAATATTTATTAGAGGTCAAAAAGAAAAGTGAGGTAATTCCTGATGATGAAAATGTGTAGTCCGATGTCGTGTAGTTAAATTTTATTTTATTTATTTTGATTTGTCTATTTGATTTTATTTTATTTAAACTCATGTTCTCTTGCTGTTTATTAAAATCCTAAAATAATTAAACCAGAAATGATTTTAGTATTTTAGGGGGAGAATATGTCAGCAAGTTAACATTAAAAAAAAAAAAATGAGGGAGAAGGAGTAGCGAGCTGAAATAAGGTAGATTGTATCTGTGATACCGATTCAATACCTTTGGAAAATGATAGTACACAGGAACAAATCAAGAGGGACTTTAAAATTTAAGTTTTAGTAATATGCAAAAGTTCAAAGAAATAAATCTGTGTAGTCTAAGCAATACTAAAAGGAAAGATGATAGAAAACTGGCAACTCCTAAGGTGACACAAAGAAAGTAGACTTAGAGGTTGCTAGACCATATATGATATGTTGGTAGATTCAACACAATAGACAAATAGACCGGATTGGTGATTTCAAGATAAAACTAAAGTGTTCAACTGACTGTGGGCGTCCATCTTATCACTGGTTAACACAATCAACAATATTCCAATAAGGGGTAATGAGCAATTAAACGCCACAAATGTGTGCGGATGACCATAACTAGAGCAAAGCAAAGAAAAAAATTGAAAGACAAATGCAATAAAGCTAATGACTTATGTTGTTGGTGCATTTTGTGCAAAATAAAATAAGCTGCTCTAACAAGGAGATAGGTTATGTGCCTCTCTGCTGTGCGATGGCACTGACCTGAGGATAAGCATAACCTAGATATTCTAGAATTCATTGTTGTTTGCCGCCTCTCTGCTGTGCGATGGCACTGACCTGAGGACAGGCTTCTCTTTGAAAGCTCTAAGAATAGTCTCTTCTTGTAATAATACCCGTAGACCGCTCAAAAGCTCCTGAGGGATGTTGATTACCATATAAGTGTGGGATCCACAAGTGTTAGTTGAAATAATTAAACCTAAATAAGTCACCAGTCTGTGTCAAAAGTCTGTGTATGGATTTAAGTGGACAAACATACTGACAATCATTGTGGCTACATTCTCAAAGGTTCAAATCAATGTGAAAACCTAAGAGTTTCAGTATGATTTCCTTATGTTGCTAACGACTCTGGATGAACACCGAGAACTTGAGCATCAAAAGGTTTAATAACTAGTCCCAAATGATTTGAATTGCCTGTATGATTCCAAAAATTGAATTGGTCCAGATGTGATCAACCTAAGTTGAAGCTATCTACTCCCGATCCAAATCCCGTAGATATCAATCTCTGGATTTATCTCTCACAAAAAGCCAAAAATATGTCTGATTATGTAATTAGTTTAAATTCTTAAATTAGTTAGTTTGTTTTAAGTTTTAACTTGAGTCAAGTGTCGGGCTACATCAGGAAAATCAGAAGGAATAAACTCACTAAAAGGGTCATGTCTGAGATGACCATATGTGCTTTGAAAGGTTATATCAGTCACGTCTGAGGTGACAAAGTATTTTTAAAAGGGGTCACGTCTGAGGTGACCAAAGTGGTTAAAAGGATCACGTCTGAGGTGATCAAAGTGTTTTCAAGATAAAAGGATCATGTCTGAGATGATCAAAAGTTCATAACGTTAATTTAATTAATATAAAAGAGTTTAAAGGTAAATTGGTAAAATAGCAGAAAAATTAACTAAGTATGACCCATTCGCACGAATGGACCATACGTATGGACTAACCATACGAATGAAGTCCATTCGCACGAATGGATCATACGATTAGTCCAATCGGAGGCTTAAGTGCGAACGAGTGAGTCAGTCGCACGACTGAACTTCAGTCGGACGACTGGAGAAGGGCGACTGACCCAATCGCACGACTGAGTCCCACTCGCACGACTGAAAGGTGCGAATGAACTCAGTCGCACGATTGGATCTAGGGTGGATATAAATAGAGGTGGAGTCGGTCGCAGAGACTCCTCATTCTCAAATCGCCCCTAATTCGCATATCCTACCGTTACTCTGCCAAAATTTTATTTGCCTGAGTTTTCTTGTTGATTCTGTGATACTGACGTTCGTTCATCATCGTACAGGTATTTGAAGTCTTATTCCATCGAAATCAGAAAGAATGGAACCCTAATTGGATTAAAACGACTGTGAAGTGCGAACCGCGACTGTCAAACCCTAATAACCTATTAAAACTAAGCAATATGTTGAAATTAAGTAAAATAGGTTGTTAGTAAAGAGAATGCGACACTAAAGAACCGGTTAATTGGGTTATAGGACTTAGTTTGCTTAGATTCGAACTCTGGACGACTGAACGCATGAGTCCAGTCGCACACTCAGTCGTGCGTATGAAGTCAATCGCACGTCTGAATCTCAATCGCACGATTCAGTCGCACGACTGTCTTCAGTCGTACAACCTCAATCGCATGACAGACAGTTTTTATTCAAAGTTTAAGTGTTGCTTTATACTCTTAGCCAACGAAACTAACGTTTATATTATTATGTGTTACAGATGGCGAGTAGATGGAATATGAGCACCAAGCACAACATATGTGCTCACCTGGACTTGACATCCAGGAATGCAGCCGACTTCACAGGCATTATTACTTTTCTACAGAGATCCAGGATCGCTCACGCTATATCCACTCCCTGCACACCATACAGATCAGTGCAGCAGGCCTTCTGGGAAGGCGCATCTGTAGACAGATCCACCGAGCCTCATTGCATCAGGAGCTCGATTTTTGGTGAGGCTATCACTGTATCTGAGGAGGATCTGAGGATAGTTCTACAGTTTGGGGACGATGCTGAGTGTCCCACTCGTCTACACCCCCTCACGGTCCGAGGATGTTTCATGAGAGCCAAGTACTCTGGGGACATCAATGCCGGGGTACTCAACAAGAGTAACCTCTGTCCCCAGTTTAAGTACCTTGCGCACGTGCTGCTGAAGTGTATAGCATCACGGAAGGGAGGTTTTGACGAGCTCTCCGACCAGATCCAGAACGCATATGCAGCGTTGGTGCTGAACCACCCGTTCAGCTTCTCCAAGATGATATTCAGTTACTTGGTGGAGAACCTCGAGGGGAAGGGGAAGGAAGGCTTCTGTATGTACCCTAGATTTCTACAGATGATCATTGATCAGAAGCTTCCCTCCCTGCCGAAGGAGAAGGAGGACGCTGTTATTCTTGAGGTCATGGACGACACGACTCTTGGCAGGATGAAGGTATACAGGGGGAAGCAGGTGAAGCCCCCTGTCAGGAGGTTGTTTGGGCATCTGGCCCGTGCTGATTATGTGGCGCCAGCAAAGAGGAAGTGGCGCCACGAGGACAGTGACTCAGATGTGGAGCATATTGCTATACCAGAGACTGACTCTGATGATGATGATAGCGGCGACGCCGGGGATGACATGCCTGCCCCATCTAGAGGCACAGATACAGACGTTATTCCCCCGGGGTCAGCCACTGCCGGAGAGGTCGCAGAGATGGCCGGTTTCCATCAAGAGTTTGTTGCTGGTGATATAGAGGAGGAAGAGTCAGACGAGGAGCCCCTCACCAGGACTGTGGGAAGTAAAGTAGTTCCCACAGACCACGGGCTTAAGGTGGTTGGTGAACACCCCAGGGACTCCTCGGAGAGAGATACTGACCCTAACTATGTTCCGGGGTCAGTTAGCAGAGCTGCAGGGGGAGCATCTACTTCCTCCGGGACTAGGAGGAAGCGGATGGCTCAACCACATGGTTTGAAGAAGAAGAAGCGTCGTTTGACCTTCGTGACTACCACTTCCAGCACCACAGCCACCACTACCACCACTACTGACATTCCACCCATCACCACAGCTACCACAGCCACTACTCCTACTACCACATCCACCACTTTACCCACCACCACTGTAGCTATCCCATCCATCACCAGATCATTCACTCCTACTTCACCAGCATCAGCCCACCGACCCATATTCACCACGGCCACTGCCACCACCACCACACATCATGCTGGACCGTCAGCCCAGCCCTCACATGCTCATGGATTCACTCTACCTCACATCGGGGTAGAGGAGCAGCTTTCAGCGCTTAACCGTATGGTGATGCGTCTGCTTGCTGCGGACGAGGAGAAGGCGGCGCAGATCCGCCAGCTGACCGACCTGGCTGCTGCCCAATCTCAGCAACTGGCAGAGCAGGCTCGGGTCATAGACCAGCAGAGAGTTGAGGTGTCCCAACTCCAAGACATGCAGGCTCAGTCCGTCAAACGTATTGAGGAGTTGGAGACGACCAACAAGACTATCATGCTGAGGCTGAAGGGGTCGAAGGATGAGCCCCTGAAGCTAAAGGAAGGTGACGGAGATGATGGAGATGATGATGATGAAGATGAGGATGATGATGAGGAAGATGATGATGATGAGGAAACCGAAGAAGACAGGACAGAAGGACGTGATGATGATGACGAGGCAGAAGGAGGGGATGCGCTGCATCGGCCTCTGCCTCAGGTCAAGAGCGGAGATCTAAACATCGACAAGACCAGTCATCCACTACTTCTGCTCCTCCGAGCGACACGCCACAGATTCAAGACAAAAGTACTGATTAGACGTTTTATGTATTTATTTATTTTGTACTTGAATCATGTAATGAAAAACAAGTGTATTAAATGTTTATATATATTCAAGTTAATGTATGTCTGTTTGATTAATTACTAATGATTTATGTGTTGAATGTTTATATCAAACAGATCCAAACTTCAAAGGGATGAGTTTGACTTTGCTCCCCTTCAAATGGTCAAGACTCAATTAACCATGATTCTTGACCTACAAGGGATAGTGAGACGGTCTGTGAGTTATACCCCTGAAGAAGGGGAGATAATTCATGACCTGTCTGATGAGCAACTGGCAGAAATGTTCAGACTCAATCCCGATGAAATAGTGAAGGACGCTCCAACAGTTGATTCAACCAGTGATGAGGAACTGAATGACATTGATGAAGTTGAGGTTGAAGACATTACTGCAGAAGAGTATCCTCAGTACGCTGACGCCGAGGGAAATGTGGTCCCCAATCTGGGTGAATCCCTAGTCAGTGATACTTTTGAGGTACTTGACAAGATGGAGCAAGAAGCAGAAAAGACTGAAGGAACAGCCCAAGCCTCCAATGCAGACGTAGATATTCGCAAGGCTGAATGGGCTGCCTGTTTTGAAGAAGTAAGAGCCCAGCGTGCTGCACCAAAGAGAGATGCCTACACCAAGCTCTACAGAGTCAAGAAACACCATAAGGTGTCGGGCAGGATTATCTCATGGGCTTATTTTGAAGACCTTAACGCTTATGCAGTTAAGAGGGAGCAGGGCATAGAGTACTTCAGGTTCCCACATGATCTGAAGACTCTACCTGGTTTTGAGCTCAACCAGCTGGCTAAACTAAAGCTGCTGTATGCTGACCCGAGAAAGATGTCAGGCTGGTTTGAGGCTGCCCTGAGGAAAGAGTACCACACCAGGTGGGTCAACTTCAAACCTCAACAACCTACGAGGTATATCAGACGTTCTGAAGTTGATCCCATAACTGGAAAGCCAAAGATAGTGCTGAAGTGGAGTCCCCCGAGAACAATGTCGAGAATCCCTCTCAGGGAAATGCCACAGGACTTCACTCCCCACTTCAAATGGTGGTACTACGATTGGAGAACCGCTGAAGCTGTCATAGTGTTGAATAAAGAGGGACAAATGGATACTATCAGGGTATTCGACCCAATGTGGCTAACCAACTTGTCTGCTAATGATGTCTACACATTATACAAGTGGCCACTATTCTATGACACGCAAGATATTGTACAAGCCCTCCAATTCCAAAATGTCATAAGACTCTGCTTTGCTTTTGAGATACACGCAGGAGTCACTAAAGAGGAGAAGTACAAGAAGTATAAGGAGGTGATGCAGAAGACAAGAGAATAGATAGATCTAGGTCCAAGGGGGAGTTTGTTGATACATGTATGTCCCTAGATCATGATTTGTAATGTAATGAACTTGTCTGTCTGATTATGATGTAATTGTAATCGATTAATGAAATGATATGAATTGGTTGCTACTTGTAATGTTTAATGTTTCATTAATGAGTTGTGATTGAATTGATTGGGTGTATGATTGTTTGAATGAGTGCACATTAAGTTATATTAAATAGAACATTCAAACTTAACTTAATGAAGTTCTCATACGAATGGCCCATGCGAATGGACCACACGCATGAATAACTTCATACGATTGACTCAATCGCACGACTGAACCAGGAGACTGGATCAGTCGTATGATTGACACATAAGATTGACTCAATCGCACGACTGAACACTCAGTCGTGCGGATGAATCAACCGCATGGTTCAATCGCACGACTGAACCATACTTATGGCCCAGTCGCACGATTGAACAATACTAACCTATAAATAGACCCACTTCGTGGGAAAACGTAAGCATTGATCCCATTACGATTCCAGACGTACCCTAGCCGTCCAGAAGCCTCCCAAATCGTTCTCCAAGTTCATAGAACACATCAGATCGGTTCCTAATCGATTTCTGACGTTGATTTCAATTCTTGATTGATTCAACGTGTGTTCTCACTGATTGGATCGCCAATCAAATAGGATTCCGCACTATTTGAGTTGGTTTAACACGCAATCACTCGGTATTTCGTTCAAATACCAGGTCCTAACAAAGGTGATCAAGACAAACCTTCTTAGTTGATGTATAGAAAAAGGAAAAGGATGGCCATTAGAAGAGATTTGAAGTCAAAGAAGAAGAAGAAGTCTAATGCATCCACCTATGCACCTCAGGATAAGTCAGAATATCCTAAGGGTGAACCAATAGAGGATGCTCAACCAACTCCCTTACAAGTAGAGCCTCTAGCTTATGAGAGACTCATCACGTCTTGAGTATACTCTCAAGACCCAGACATATGATACGTTACTAGAGATCAAGGAGGTCCACAAGTATTCTTTTGACATAACATACTTGACTTGCCTTAACATGATCTCTTGGACATGACCTAGACAGATGGTATGTTACAAGAGATCAAGGAGGTCCACACGTATTCTTCTGACAGAACATACTTGACTTTCCATAACATGATCTATTGGACATGATGAGATACTATAAAATCCTAAAGAATCTAGACCAGCTGATGAACAGAAGAATGGCTATGATTCTGATAATGGTTGTAAACAAGTAGAAGCTTAACATTCATAGTAGTCTTCAAGTTTTGGTAGGATCAGCCTAGAGGGAGTTTGTAAAAATTTATCTTAGAGTCTGATGCTAACCAAAGATCTCTCAGCATGCACTAAGTACAAGAAAGTTACTTCAGAGATTTGACAATATACAATGAAAAATAACTAAGTCTCATATCTTCCGAACCCAAAGATAGAAATCTTCCAGAGCCAAAAGTGAAGTCTTCCGAAGCTTAAAGACAAAATCTTTCGATGCTTGAAGACTGAACTCTTCCGAAGACTAAGAAGCCATGTGTCTACTAAGACAGTTTTGACAAAAGCATACCACATTTTCCGCTGTCAACTCTAAAGACCCATCAACTTATACAAGTTGGTGATTACTTTTTTTCTTTTGTTAACTGTATAATATGGTCTTTTTATGTAACTTCCTACTTTAGTACTTTTATCCTTATTATAATACAATAGGATGTGATCTATGGCATGTCATAATCACATGTCAAAAGGCAATCTGTTTTTTAACTTTATATTGATCTTGTTGTCAAGATTAGTGTCCAGCTAGCCTTCAAAGTATGACCGACTGTAGGATGTAGTATAAAGTATCTCATTGTATCAGTCTTATGACTAAGCCTTGTAACAATAGTAAAACACTTGAGAGCAATGTACATCATCCTTGAAAACCAATCTTTGTGTTCTTGAGTGTTCTTACTTTCTGTTCATTGTTTCTTTGTCTGGTTCTTTATTTGAGAGTAAGTGTGTTATCTCCAACTGTAAGACTATTGATGAACAACCATAAGCGGTCCTACAAATTCTTTATTTTTCTTTGTTTTACCAGATATTAGCATTGGTTTTACCGGTTGCAACCGCAACCGTTGAAAGATGTTTTTTTATAAACTGAAGCTTATCAACACGGATTTATGAAATCAAATAGGAAGGAATATTTGAACAATGCTCTAGTATGTGTGGTTGAAATAAAAATGCTTATGGTTGGCGAGTGTGGAATAGTGATGAGAAGGGAAACGAAGGAGGAGGCAGGTATGTGACACAATGGTACTCACGCGAAAACCACCCCATCCACACAACAATGGCCAAAATGTGGGCGTTTGGGGGTATAGTATTGGTGTTGATCAATTTTGAAAGCATAAAAGGAAAAAGGAGATGCAAAATGGAAAAACGACTAATACCCAATAAAATACAACGGAGAAGATGATTTAACATAATGACAACAAAGGATTGCAAGATATGTGATTTTGCTTAAGATCTAGGTGTACATACATGTTTAATCGCGTGATCAAGGGACACATCGATTTGTATATACCGATTCACAACGTTACAACATTAACCTTTCCTAATTAAGCACTTAACAAAATAAACTAAACATACTTTGATATATAATATAGATAACCCTAAGGTTTGTCCTGTGAGATATTAATACTAACATTTAACCCCTTAATCCGAACAAGTAGATATTGAACGCCTAGCAATTCTCACATTGTTGCATGTTGGGTTTGTTACAAGTTTGTCAAATATAGTTTAACCATTTAAACCAAAAACACAGCGGATAAAAGAACATATAAAACATGTTTATATTCTGAAAATTAACCATTTTATATTTCAAGATACAAACCCAAGAACAAGGATCAAATATATATGAAAAGACATGCTACCAAACATAAACAACCATAGGGTGTTCATAGAATACAACCTTTCTATGAACAAGAAGATGGATGGAATTTGATGGAGAAGATGATGATGTTCTTGAATCCAAAGCCTCCAAATGAGAAGGCCTCAAGCTAGTATACCCACAAGCTCTTGCAAACACCCTACTTGTTAGGAAGTGCAACACCAAAGCCTCCTTCTTGCTCCTCTTAACAAATCTGAAAATTTCAGCAAAGAACCACTTCAAATCCAAAATTTCAGCTTGAAAACAAGAGGAGAGAGTCTTCTTATGTGTGTGAGAGAGAGTGTGTATGTTGGTAGAGTGTTAATTTTGTTCAACTCTTACTTAAAACAAGAAAAAGGAATCCCAAGGAAGGGTATCCAAGGGGCAGCCGAATTTTTCATTCAAAAATGGGTTCCCACCCATTTTAATCTTGCAAATAAGTTACACTTCTTAACCCTTAAGTTTGTAAAATTAAAACCCTTTTAATTTTATAACTTGAACACACTTTTATTTGTTATTATTCAACCCACTTAAATAATAAAACAAATAATTTCCCATGAACAAATTATCCATATAATGTTATCCAATTTTAAAAGCAATAATTTAGAAAATCCATTTTCTAAATTGGTGCCAATATTTATTTGTTTGATCTTATCAACAAATAAATATTTATTGGTGTTTGTTTAGCTTGTTATTGGGTATGACCCGACTTGGATCATAACGTACTAACCACATCAATCTTGTATGTGTCTTGGGCATACAAGATCCAACATTGCAAGCTTGATTATTGCCAATGCTTTTGTAAGTATGTCTTCTCATTGAAGTTCTTCACTAAGTTTTCAACAATTATATGCTCATTTTCAACACATTCCATAATGAAATGATAACATATATTAACATGCTTGCTTCTTCCATCTTGCATCTCCTTGATTGAATCCATTTCTACGTTTATGGCTTCAATCCACATTTTATATTTGGTTGTCTCCTGTAATTTTGAGGTTCCTCTTCGACCGATAATAATTCTTCCAAAATAAGTGCAGGATCGTTGATGGGGTGGTCAACACACTTAGTCTCACAATGAGGAGAGTGTTTAGAACACTTAACAGATCAAATAGGGAACCGGGACTTTTTTATGATACTATGAACACTAGTAAATAAGAGACAGAAACTTAAGAACAACAACAAGTATTTGGTTTTCAAGATTGCAGTATATTGCTTCTCAATTTCTATTACAAGTGTTACAAAAGCATAAGAAAAATACAAGAGCATGAGATACTTTATACTACATCCTACAGCCGGCCATACTTAGAAAGCCAGCTGGAAACATCAATCTAGACAACATAAGATCAATGTAGAGACAAAAGGCAGATTGCCTTTGGACTAGTGACTATGACATGCCATAACTCACATCCTAATATATTACAAAAAGGATAAAAGTACATAAAATAGAAAGTTACAGACACAAGATCTCAATGTACAGTTACCAAAAGCATGGACCTTTTCACCAACTTGTAGAAGTTAGTGAGTTATCAGAGTTGCAGAGGAAAGTGGTCTAGCTTTATGGAAAACTACATCAGATAAAGCATATATTAAAAGTCTTTGGAAGAAATCTGTCGTCACTTCATTGGCTTCGGAATACTTTGTCTTTGAAGCTTCGAAAGACTTCACTTTTGGCTTCGGAAGATATTGGTCTTGGCTTCGGAAGATTTCATACTTAGAATATTTTCTAGTGTAGAGTATGAAACTTCCGAAGCAACTTCTACTTTGCACTACGTGCATGCATGCAGGAAGGACTTGGGTTGTTTTGGGTGCATCAGCCTTTCATTAAACCTTACAATAAGTTTGACCTTTCATGCCTTTTCATACATATTTTCCAGAGTTTGTACTCTTGAGGTGGTAGGATGAAATTCTAGTTGTTAGTCTATATATAACCACTTCGTCCAATTTATCTCATAACTATATGTTGGAGGTATGACCGGTGAACTTGTGACTAGTGAAACGCGTGAACTAGGATATGACAGTATTTCGTGTTCTTGATTACTATCTTCTTTGTGTTCATCTTCCATAGTATGTGGATATTCTTCATTGTTTTCTTGAGTGATTTCAGATCAATTATCCTTAAAAATGAAATATATCCATTCAGGTTCTATACTTCTATTTTCATTCAAATACTCTTCCAAATTCCATGATTATTTTTCTACGAATTTCACATCCATACGGATTAAACAATTTTATTAGATGATTAGTTAGTACGTTGGCATATGCAACACACCCAAAACCCTTAAATATTTTAAATTAGGTTTTCTACCTTTTAGTGCTTCCAAAAGGTACGGTGTTCGTTATTACTTTAGTTGGAATTTTATTTAGAACATACATGTATGCCTTATAGATTCTCCTTAGAAGTTTTGAGTAATTAAATTAGCTTTCATTATACTTTATGTTATAGACAACATAGTTCTATTTCTATGCTCAAGCACTTTTTATGATGTATAGGGTGCCGTAAGTTGTCTAGCAATACTATTTTCTTTACGAAAGCGAGTGCATTCTCTAGATATCAATTCTCCACCTTCATTAGTTCTCATCATCTTCAATTTAGTTCTAGCCTCATTCTGCATCATTTGCATAAATTCTATAAGGGTTAGAAAAGCTTAATCTTTTGAGTTCAAGAAATATGCCCCACATGTAGCATGTAGAATCATCTAAAAGTAAAAAGATATATTTTTTTCCGGAATGTGTAGGTGGAGAAATGGGACCACAAATATCTCCATAAACTAAGTTTAAAGGTTCATGTGATCTGAACTTTGGTTGGTTTGGGGATTCTCTAGCATGTTTCCGAATAGACATACGTCACAAATTTGACTAGTATGACTTATATAAGGAATAGCTTGAACCAATTTCTTATGGTTCATTGATTTCATAGCATCAAAATTTATATCACCCAAATGAACATGTCACAACCATGATTCATCTTCTACTTTAGAGACTAAACACACTGGTACACCAAATTTTAAATTTGTGTTGTAAAGCCTATTGCTTGAATGTGTGACATGTAAAAGTAAGTTTAGTTATGATCATATAGATATAACAAGTCCATTTAACAAGACTTTACACTCGTTTTTAGTCAATTGTCCTAAGCTAAGAATATTACTTTTCAAACTTGGAATGTAATAAACATTAGAAATACTTTTTTGCTATTTATTCTTACATTCCAATAAGATTGAGCTTTTCGCTTTATTCTTTACATACAAACCATCACTAAAATGAACTTGTCCGGAGACCTTTCCATCCAGTTCTTTGAATTCTCTTTTATTGCTAGTCATATGGTTCTTGCACCATTGTCAAATTACTATAGACTTTCATTGGTAGTTGTATATTGGTTTGGTTTAATTTCCTATTTGTTCAAATAAATTTCTTAGTGGTATTCTTGTTTCTTGAGAACGGCCATTAGTAGAGTCGGGTCATCATCTTCTTCCACTAGCTTAGATTGTTCGTGTTTTTGCTCATTTTGAGGACATGCATTTCAATAATGCTCATGCTTCTTACACTTGTAACATATAACCTTTTGATTTTTTATTAGGATTATTTTTAAGAAGATCCTTCAACTTTAATTTCTTGTTTTCCCTTAGCATCTAGATAATTCATTCGTGAAGAACTAAATCTCTTTGGTCCATGGTTTTCATATTGTTTTTCATGATTATTATTTTTATCATAACATGTAAACAAGAGTTTTATGATTCCTCTTTTGGACTCAATCCTTTCTTCAAACGTTTATACTCTCGTGATAGTATCCTCAAGAGTTACATTGTTTAGATTAATGAATTGCTTAATTGAAGTTATTATTTGTATGAATCTGCCAGGCATGGAGATCAAGACTTTTTCTAACTAATGTGGGCTGATCAATTTTTGCATCCCTAACTAGTTGCCTTATTAGCAATATTGGTTAGTCTTGATGTGAAAGCATAGATGGTCTCATCATCACTCATTTTCAAATTTTCAAACTAAGACCTAATGCTTGGCAACCATGGTTGTTACACTTGTGTTGCACAAAGATGTCTGGTTTAAAAGCAAATCCCATACTTCTTTGCCATTTTACAATCTTATACATGCATGATCAAATCTTCATGCAGAGTTTACGTTATGTAAGCGATTGCAAACTTATCTTTCTTAATAGTTGTGGTTTTTTAGCGGTGGGCTCTATTGATTCCCAAAGACTATTTGCATCTAACATGATTTTAATCGGATTGTCCAAGTTGTGTAATTTGTAGTTTTCAATATAGGGCATTGAAAATTCGAGGATGTACCCTACTCTTTGTAAGTCACGATGGCATTTGTTCCTTTTGGTGTTTCTAACACAATTACCACTCAAAGACAAAACTCATATACAAAGTATAACAAGGCTTTGAGTTATTAAAATAATTGAATTAATACTTGTGGACCAAACGATACCACAATAAGTTAAAAAAAACCCTTTGAACCAAACAAGATTTGGCTCTAAATTTGTATTCTAACACTAAAAACTATTATGGTGTTGTTAAAGAGTGAATTCAACTTAAAACTTATAATATTTTCATATTTAAACGGTTCAAAGACATACAATCAGACCGGTTCTGAGATCGGTTGCGGCTCAACCGGTCCGGTCCGGTTCTTTAAACACTATTAAAGGAACCGCCGACGTGTTATATACGTGATCAAACAAAGGACCGGTAAACAAACCAATTCCCTAACTAATTTGCTTGAACTTTATGTCTTTATCAATCAAATAACTGGAATACTCCCTCATTTGATGGTTCAGATGGAACAAATTTATCAAGATGGGAAGAAACAGAAGACAGAAACTTATTGATTTCAAAACAGTAACAACTTGAGTTTGATAAAACAAGAGATAATGCGAAGAAAACGATTCGATAAGCACAGAAGATTGATTTGCTTTTGTATTTCTACAGTTCAATTCCATATAGGCCTACTGTCCTATGGATTCCAAAATCAATACTTGATCTTCTTGATTTGCAGTTCAAACACAGATGATTTGAATCACCGCAACACGATTTGTGTAGGCCTAGTTGCTTGTGAATCACCAGAACACAATTCAAATCAGAATTATGATGAAAAAGAATGAATTTAAAAGATGGCTCTAATGCCAATTGATAGCCAAGGACATAGAATTGAAAAGATAATTTAATAAAATAACAACAAATGATTTTAAGAGATGCGATTTTCATAGTATACATGTGTAAAAGTTTACATCACCATCAAATCAATAATAAAGAGTTATTATGATTAATCTTTTGATGTTACGCTTAGATTTTTTAGTATTATAAGTCCAAATCACCAATGAAGCATTCTCGAAGTGATTGAGGGAAAATTCAATCAAGGAAAATGATACCTATCGGAATTTGTTTTAGCATATGAAAGCTAATAAACAATAAACCAAAATAGAAGCAACAATCTTATTATATTTCACACTATTATACAACCAGCTAGTAATTAAATAAAAATTTGACAATCACTAATAAAAGCACTGCAAATTTTTATTCTACTAGTTTATTTTTTTCATCAAAACAACTAATACGAACTAGACAAAAATAGAGGTGGTATGCTTTGTTCATTACAGAAGAAATTATTTGGATCAATCACACCTTTCACCATCGCCAACCTCTTAAAATTGCCTTTAAAATACCTTCTTCCCCATCTCATTGCTTCACCGTAACTTGTACAACATGCATTACCATTTGTACCCAGATCCAAATCCCTAAAGTTCACATAAGCTTCCCTAGGGTTGTTGGACACATAGGGTGTCATCTTCTCATATATCCATCTCATGGAAGCAACATGCTTTTCTGATGCATGGTGATCATCCCATGCCATTAGGTATTGTATGATGTACAGATTCCCTCCCCTATGTGGGTACGGGGTCGCGGTTTCATGTATCTCGTTCATCTTTCCACCGTGAGGCTCCATAATTATATACAAATTTTCGTGCAAAGGCCATTTTAAGATCTCTTCAAGTGCCTCCAGTGGTATTGGTTTCTTAACGTAGTCTGATTTAACTTTGAAGTAAGTCTTAAACGACGGTCTTCTTTCTATTAGCGCGTCAACGCTTTCGCCTTTTAAATTAATCGAATGATAAACTACTGATTCAATCCAACTCATCTCGATGCAATCCTTTTCCTGCAATCCCAGTTCAGGAAAATCATCGCGTACTGTGTCCATAAGCTCCTCGGCAGTCCCCAAGAACAAAGCATTGATTATCACTTGCATGGTGCGATTTTCTTCTTGGTTCACTGGAGTTATCAGAAGATTAATGAACAAATCCTCAGTTATATTGTGAGCAATATGCTGCCACTTGTTAACAAGTCTAGTAGCACCTTCATCTGGAGTTTTAGAAAGACTAAAAACAGTAACAATAGGTGGAACATAAACAAGATTGATATTCCAAGATAGAACAACACCAAAACTAGCTCCACCGCCTCCTCTAATTGCCCAAAACAAATCTTCACCCATTGAATCTCTATCTAGAATTCGCCCATTGACATCGACCACAAGTGCATCGATTACATTATCTACTGACAAACCGTATTTCCTTGCCATCATCCCAAACCCTCCACCACTTATCTGCCCACCAACGCCCACTGATGTGCACTCTCCACATGGGAATCCAAGGAGATTGCTTTTCCTTGACACCCAATAAGCCAGTTCACCAAGAGTTGCACCAGATTCGACCCATGCAGTTTTAGCCTCTGGATCAACTGTTACTGATCGGAGTCGGTTCATATCAAGAAGGATGAAAGGAGTATGATCAAAGGAGGTGTAGGAAAGTCCTTCATAGTCATGACCTCCACTTCGAATTCGGATATTGAGTTCGAATTGAACACTACAGATGACTGTGGATTGCACATGAAAATATGAAACGGGTGTGATTATTGCTAATGGTTTTGGGGTTATAGGGGTATCAAATCTGAGATTTAGGATCGAGGATTCAAGAAGGTTGGAGTATAAAGTGTCATTAGGAGTGAAAACAATGTTTTGTGAAGTTGTGTTAGAGATGCAACCAAGAAATTCATCAAAGCTTGTTGATAGTAAAAATGGAAATGAAAGACTTAGAAAAACTAATGCAAGTTCACACCTAAGGAAAACGAACTCCATCCTTCGTGTTTCTTTTTGTTCTTTGGCATATCCTAGCTTCTTTTATTTAAAGGTGATACTAATTTTTAATGTGTTTGTTCATCTGTATCCCTCAATGCTATGTGGTGATATTGATTTGGGTGTATATTATATTTATGTTTCCCAACACGTGAAACCGGATCCGATCCGTCCATCTCAAACGTGAATTAAATTAATGAAATTCACCCAACTTTATTGATTTTATTTACTTGTTACTTTATTGTTACATAATTACTGGCATTATGTATCATTATATCTCATATTCATATGACCGGAGTCGGTTTCATGTTGTGTAGTGTATGTCTGTATATATACATATATATGATGTACAAGATGTATTGAAAGAAAATAGAATAAATCAATTTCCTCTTCACTATCTCTTATTTTACAATACGTTATTAGCGCGTTGCTCGCCAAATCTCTCGTATCCTGTATCTCAGTCTTTATAGTCGCTATCCTCTTTGTTTTTCCTAAGAGTTTAGAGTGTACTCATGACTCTTACATGAGAATTCTATGCAACCACATAAGCATGACAACACTAACTCTACCACAGCGAACCACAATCATCTTTCTTAAAAACCAAAGAAACAAAAAACCATCAATGAGACCACTGTAATCTTCCACTAAACTCACATGGATGGCATTCATCACCCATATCGGATCTCATGTGTGATTTATATCCAATGCGTGCTACCACTCACGTTTGACATTGACCGTAATTTCTGTTTCGAGACTATCTCTAGCTGACGATCATCCTCGTTCTTGCCAGGTTTTTTATTTCTCCTCATGAAGTTCGTTTTAAAGGAAAAGATAGACCATGATAGCAGCGGTCTCAAGTTTTTAACTTTTCGATAAATGAATTATCACCGGTGAAGATTAAAAAGGCAACAATTTCCGGTTGCACGAACATGCTCAAAGAATATTTTCCGGCTTGATATAGGGGAAATGGTACAAAATACGAAAGCAGGTATTATTTATTTTCTAAAAACTATCCTATATTTTCATTAGTTACCTCTATAATAACAGTATTATAGCTTCTAAACTCTTGTAGTCTAATTTAAAGATTAGCAGTTTAGAATTAACAATAGTCATATATATTGATGCTCAGTTAATGAATACTTTTAAACCATAAAACACATTCTTAATGCGTACGTACAAAAAATTCAAATGCATAACAATTGATGTGGGCCCAAGTGTATATGAGTAAGTTTTAGTCTTTTTGGAGGCACAAGATCGCTTATCAAAAGAGAATTCACTTAAACGGTCATAACTTAGGCTAGAAGTCTCCGTTTTGGGCCTGCGACCAGTCAAAACGACCGTGGGACCGAGGCGGTTTGGGTCATCTTTTCGGCCCAAAAACGGCTTATTTTATGAGTTATTTTTAATTTTGTCTTATTTTTACATTTTGTTGGACTTTATATTTGGCTCAGTTTACGGGCCGTTTATGTTTTGTGGCCCATTCGACTTTTGCTTTGTTTCTTTGTATGCTTGTAAGAGATGGGTGAAAGATTATTGAAGCTTATAAAAAAATATGTTTTTCTCTCTATCACAGTGTGTATTAGTGCAAACCCTGATTGCAGGACCGGTGAAGGGTGGTCACTTACAACACAACAACACAAAGAGGAGATTAACCAAACTTAATCAAACAGTAAACTGGATTATCCACAATAATGATACTAAGAACACAAGTAACAAGTAAGAGACAGAACAAGAGATTGGGTTTCAAGGATGCAGTATATTACTTTCTCAAGTTCTATTACAAGTGTTACAAAGCATAAAGAAAGATACTAGAACATGGAATACTTATACTACAACCTACACCCGGCTATACTTTGAAAGCCAGCTGGATACAATTGACTAGACACAAACAAAATCAATTGTAGAATCAAAAGGCATATCTACCTTTTGACCTTGTGACTATAACATGCCATAGCTCACATCCTTATCTATTACAAAAAGGATAAAGTACATAAAATAGAAAGTTACAGACTCAAGACCTCAATGTACAGTTCCCAAAAGCATGGACCTTTTCACCAACTCATGTAAGTTGGTGACTTTACAGAGATGCAGCAGAAAGGTGTCCAGCTTTATGAAACAGTACATCAGATAAAGCATGTTACTAAAAGTCTTCGGAAGAAATTTGTCTTTATAAGATGAAGCTTCGGAAGACTTTGTCTCTGAGGCTTCGTAAGACTTCATATTTGGCTTCGGAAGATATTGGTCTTGGCTTCGGAAGATTTTACACTTATAATATTTCTAGTGCATGGTGTAAAACTTCTGAAGCAATTCTACTTCAGTTCTTTAGTGCATTGCTTGCAGAGAGACTTTGGATGTTTTGGTTTGCATTAGACTTATAGGAATCCTTACAAACTCCCCCTAGGCTGATGCTACCAAAACATTTAGAAGATGAGTAGTCTTCAGCATATGACCATACCCTTCTTCATTAGATGGTCAGGATCATTCAGACTTTCATAGTATCTTCTCATCTCAAAGAGATCATGCAGAGGTAAGTTGATTATGTCTTGCCATGTACAGACATTCTCAATACCTTGATCTCTGATTACATGCCATCTTTCTGGATTGATAGAGAAGGTCCAGGATAAGATGAGTGTCTCAGCTGCAAGAGGAGCCACTTGTATTGGAGTTGATTGGACTGCCTCTTCATGCACTTCCTCATGTTGATCTGACTCAGCCTGAGGTGTAGAGGTAGATGATTTAGGCTTCTTCTTCTTAGACTTTGGTTTAGAAGCCATCCTCTTCTTCCTCTTAGATGACTATAACTGAGAAGATTGGTCTGCAGCACCTTGTTGATCATCCTTGTCTTTCTCAATTGGGTGTTCCTCCCTCACAGGTTCAGAAAGAGAGGGAGTTTGACCTTGCTGTGGATCAAGAGATGAAGCTTGTGAGGCTCAGCAGGAGGTCTGGGTTGTGTTGTATCAGGTTGTTCAACCTTAACCTCCACTTCAGGTGGGACTTGACTTGGAAGAGAGTGTAAGTCAATCAGTTCTCCACTCTTGATCTTCTGCTTGATTACCCTTATATGCTCATCCATTGTGGATAGAGACATAGGGCCAAGTCTCCTTCCGGAGAATCCATACAGCTTCAAGAAGCTCATCATCCTTTGTCTGTCAGCAGACTTCTTCATACTTTTTTGAATGATGGCTCTTGACTTTGCAGCCTCTTCCCTTCGCTTCTTCTAAGTTGTCTTTCTCTCTTTGACTAACTCAAGCTCAAGTTGTTTTAAGTACTCAAACTCAATAAAGTCATAGGACAAGGGAAGAAGTGCATCTTCCTGATAGAAGCCTGTGGCACTCAGGTAGTTGATCATTTTGATCCTATCTTCTTCTTTGTCTACCTGAGGTTCTTGTTGAACCACATCCTCTTGTACAGGACTTTCTTGAACTGGGAGAGAGTAGGAGCATGCTTGTAGAGTCTTTTCTGTCTCTTCTCCTCTTTGAATTGGAGAAGTAACCTTGCATCCTCTTTTTCTTTCATCTCTTTTGACACTTCCATGTCAGCCAGTTCATTTAGTTATTCTAAGGGAGAGAAATGATTTCATCAATGTCATAGTTCCTGGTCTGCAGGTAAGTAATCCTGACTGCCCTCAACTCATCATCTTGAGTAATTGGTCTGGGGGCAGCCCTGATTGCAGCTTGCATAAAACCTGAAAACCCAGAGGAACTTTCTCCCCTTAGCTTCCTCTTCCTCTCTCTCTCTCTCCTCCTCCTTAATTTCCCCAGGAGTCAAAATCCTTTTCCTTTTGTCACCCACAGACCTTTGTGACTCATGGTGGATAGAGGTTTGGCCTTCATTGCTTGGTGTAGCATCCATGCTCTGGCCAGAGTGAGGCTAAGAAACACCTTCACCAGCAGGTGTCTCAGTGGGAATGTGGATCTCTGCAGCAGTTGATGATGATGAGACAGGGGTCTCAGGTTCTGCCACTGGGCTTCAGTCAAGGTTTCCCCTATGAAACTAATCTTAGGGTCTACCTTAACATCCAGTTGACCGATGGCATTATCCTGATTGCCTAAGTCTCCTTCTTAAGCTAAACTCTGCAGTGATCCTTCTTGGATTCTTTGAGCCAATCTGTCAGCTTGTCTTGAGTTACTTGGGTTGACAAGTGGCATGTTGACTAGATCCAGACCTTCATAGAAGTTCAAAGTTTGAAAATCAAATACTTCTTGTTGCCCTTGAACTCTGTGAAGAATAGGGCTCTTCTATCAGCATCATACCTCCACCTAATGATGTAGTTTGAAGTTCCTTGAGGTGGGGATGACACAGCCCTTGGTATACCTTCCTCAAAGAGACTCCTGATGATAGAGTCTATAGAGTCCACATTAATGTGAACTTGAGGAAGTTGCTGAGAATGCACAATTGCAAGTGAGGATGGTGAGTCCTCAATGTCCAATCTCTGTAAAGAACTCCCAGGTTCTGTGGCTGCAATGACTTTCTCCCCCTTTTTGGTAGCATCACCCACTTGCATAGGTGAGCTGGAGGAAAGATCAATCACATCTACAGGTTCTTGTGTTCCTGGTTGAGCTCTTCTTAAAGGTCTCCCAGCTAGTTTTTCCTTAACATATGAAATCTCAAGTTGCTGATCATTGACCCTGTTATGTAAGGTAGTCACCTGAGATTCAAGGTGACTGACCTTTGAGACTAGGTAAGTGCATGTTTTGGACAATTTGTGCACCATTAGTCTCAGATTCCCCTATTCTTCATCAGAAGAATCATTGGGGGATGAGATATTGGACCAAAGTCCTCTCTCTCACCACCAGCTTCAGGTTCTTGGCTGCTGGTTTTCCTCTGCTCACTAGCAATCTCAGTTGAGATGTCAGTGGGTGAGTTGCCATGGTTGAGGTCTTAATGATGTAATCACTTGCAGAAGTGAGAGCCTCTTCCATATGGACATCCTGAACAGGTTTAGAAGTGTCCACCTCAGTTATAGGTGACTGATGTGGGCTAGACTGAGGAGACTCAGGAGTACTCATCTCTCTTTGAGTAGGGAAGAGAAGAGAGACTCATGATACTCACTGAATCCTAAGTCTTCATCAGTATAGAAGGATAGGTTGGGAATGGGTTGATTTAGATCAAAGGCTGGGGATGGTAACTGTCCCTGAAGGTTGTTCACTTGAGTGTTGAGACTCAGAGTGAAGGCTTAAGGCAGTTGGGCTTGTGAGCTCATCAGGGTGAGCATGAGGAACCTCAGCCCTGATAGTTGAAGAGATGGGAGTGGTTTGCTCCTCAGGGGAAGTGGGAGCTCTAGTGTCCACTTCCTCCTGTAAAGGTGAGTATATGGGGACCTGCACAGACTCAATAGCTTGAGCAGGGGTTCGTTTGGATTTTCTTTGGTAGGTGAGGGTTACTTGAGGCCTTTTTAGTGGTAGAGAGGTAGAAGGTGTGGGTTCAACACTAGCTTGTGTTGCTAGGTTGTCACCTTGAGCAATGAGCTCTAACATTTTGAGGACAAGGGCTGTTTTTACCCCTGAGAAGCCTACAGTTGGCTTCTTCATGATTTTAAAGATGTCGGGCTTCATCTGTCCCAATTTAAGAATATTATTTGTTTCCCTCAACTGTGAGGCCAGTTCACAGTTGAGAATGTGTTGAACATATCTAGGAAACATATAATACTCTAAGGAGTCCAAGTTAGCAAGCAAATTAGTATAGACAAATTGGAGTACCTGAACTTGACCCCTTGAACCATTCCATGCACTATGAAGGAGAGATCCTCAGGAATCTGGTCCCACCCTCCATGCTTGTTTGACAAGCTGTGATAACCACATGGAGTAGGTATTTCCACTGGGATGAGACATTCCCTTTCCTGAAGGTCTTTACAGAGAAATCTCCCTCATAGCCCATATGCACAAAGGAATGACTGACAGCTTCCTTTGGGAAGGACAACTCACCTTCTTCATCATCCAGCTGCAAATGAGTGTTGATGATGGCCGGAGTGATGAAGATTGTCCTCCCTTGCACTGTGGCAGACAGTGCCTTCTCCCCATCCATGATGACCTCTTGGCAGGTCTTCCAAAATTCAAGCAGATGATCCTCATAAAGAGTAGGATCAATGGTTAGGGAGGTGAAGTAATTTGATAGAGTTAAGAACTGGCAAATCTCTGAGAAACTTTCATCTTTCTCAGAGCTTAACAGAGCAACCTGATTATGTTGCCTGTGAAGTTGCATGGAAAAATCTGGGTTGTTTCTGCGGTTAAGGTTGGCCATTTAGAAGCTTAAGGATGAAGAAAGGAGAAAAGCAAAGGCGGTTTTGGGAATTAGGTTTGAGGAATAGTAGAATTGAAGAAGATAGTGAGGGAGAGGGGGAACCGTTGGGTATTTATGTGAAAAGGATTTGAACCAAAGTTAATGAAAGAGGATAAACTTTGAAATCCGAATGTCGGTCCCACCTCTGAAAAAGTAGTTTGCTTTTGCTCAAAAAGTAGTTTTCTTGGAATTCGAAAAGCTTCCGAAGGTAAATTATCTTCAAGTTTTAATGAAAAAGCTTCCGAAGCTAAAATGACTTCGGAAGAATTTCCTGAGAGTCTTGAAATTTTGCTTCGGAAGAGAAATAAACACTTGAATGCTTTGTATATAAAACAACAAAGCTTCCGAGAGTTAATTTTGCTTCGGAAGAAAAAAGTCCTTAAAAACAAAAAGTGTCTGAGACAAGTATTTAAGCTTCGGAAGATAGATTTAGACTTCTTCAGAAGGTAAAATTTCTTAGACAGTTATTTATTTTAAAGACATGATTTTCTTCCGAAGGTAAAAATATATCTTCTGAAGGATCAGAAAATTTTCAAGAATCTAAGGAAAGTCTTCAAAAAGGATTTGATATCCAAAGAAAACATGAGCTTATGAAAGTGATGAACTAGACAACTTAGGACACACATATTTTAAGAAATAATTAGAATTAGTTTTAAGAAAAGATCTACTCAAAGTTAATCATCCAATAGCTGATATTAGATATTTAAATCTCTGTTCATCAAAAGCTTTTGTAAACAGATCAGCATATTGTTCATCTGTATGAACTTTGACTAGTTTAATTAATCCTTTTTCATAGTTATCTCTTATTAAATGATACCTGATATTGATATGTTTGGTCCTTGAGTGCTGCACAGGGTTCTCAGTGATAGAGATAGCACTGTTGTTGTCTATGTGGATAGGAGTCTCCTTGAAGTTAAATCCATAGTCTAGTATCTGATTTTGAATCCAAAGCACTTGAGCACAACAACTTGCAGCAGCAATGTATTCAGCCTCAGCAGTTGATGCAGACACACAGGATTGTTTCTTACATTGCAATGAGACAACCCTTCCACCAAGAAATTAACATCCCCCAGATGTAGACTTTGTAGTCATGTTGCAACCACTATAATCACTATCTGTATAAGCATACAGATTGAAGTAAGGATTCTTTGGATACCATAAACCAAGTGTTGAAGCACCTTTGAGGTATCTTAAAATCCTTTTGACAGTGATGAGGTGAGACATATTAGGGTTGGCTTGATATCTTGCACAAATACATGTAGCAAACATGATATCAGGCCTGCTAGCTGTAAGATACATAAGAGACCCAATCATAGCCCTGTATAAGTGTTCATCTACACACTCCCCTCAAGATCAGGTCCAAGGGAGTGGTTTCTGGCTATGGGTGTCTTAGCAATCTTACAATCAGTCATGTTGAACCTCATGAGTATGTCCTGAACAACTTTGACTGACTTATGAAGATGTCACTTCAACTTGCTTCACTTGAATTCCCAGAAAGAAATTGAGTTCTCCCATTGCACTCATTTCAAATCTGTCTTTCATCAGCTTTCAAAGTCTTTGCAGAGCTTTGGATTAGTTGAACCAAAGATGATGTCATCTACATACACTTGAACTAGCAATAAGTCATTTCCCTGTCCTTTGATGAAGAGAGTTCCATCTATGGTACCTCTCCTGTATCCATGTTTACAAAGATACTCAGACAATGTCTCATACCACTTCCTGGGTGCCTGATGCAGCCCATAAAGAGCTTTGTCAAGCTTGCAGACATAATCAGGATGATCAGGATCTACAAAACCAGGTGGTTGTTTGACATAAATCTCTTCATCAATCACTCCATACAGAAAAGCACACTTTACATCAAGTTGAAAGACCTAAAGTTCTTGGATGCAGCAAATGCCAGGAATATTCTAACAGCTTCTAATCTTGCTACATGAGCAAAGACATCAGTGTAGTCAATCCCTTCTTTTTGTGTGTATACTTGAACAACTAGTCTTGCCTTGTTCTTGATGATAATGCCTCTATCATCCTTCTTATTCCTAAACACCCATTTGGTTCCAATGGTAGTCTTCCCATGAGGAAGAGGACAAAGGTTCCAAACTTTTTGCCTTTTGAATTGAAGCAACTCTTGTTGCATAGCTTCAACCCAACTTCCATCCTTTAGAGCCTCATCAACTTTCTTTGGCTCTATCTAGGATAAGAAACAAGAGTGAAGACAAACATTTGCTTCATGGGTTTGTCCTCTTGTTCTTACCCCTGTGACAACATCTCCAATGATGTTTGTGGTGGGGTGAGACTTGTGGATCCTAAGCTGAGGGATCACAACAAGTTGTTGAGAAAGATCCAAATTTGAGAAATTTAGATCTGGCATAGATGATTCACCCTCCACAGCACCACACTTATCAAGATTAACTTGATCCAATGAGTGTGTGACATCATTGATGTTGTCATCTATGGTGTGGTTATTAGCATCAAGGAATTCCTGATCACTTTCACCATCACCATTGTTGTCTTCAATAATTGAGGTATCTTTATCTGGTTGTGGAGCCTCTGAGCTGGAAATTAAAGGCATCCCAGATGTATCAGCTGAATTTGTCATTGTAGTGCTGATAAAACCTCATTTGCTGAAGTAGTTCCAACTGGAGCTGAAGATGTATGAGTTGAAGGTCTTCCTAGCTCAAATCTTGGATCAGGATCACTTGTATTTAAATTTTCTGCAGATCCTGAAACATTCTCACAAGATTTGTTAAAACAATTGGTAACTAAATCAAGATCAAATAGCCAATCAGGACCAGAACCAGCCACACAGGGTGTGTGTTCATTGAAAGTCACATTGGCTGACTCCTCAACAATTCTAGTTCTGAGATTGTATACTCTATAAGCCTTAGCTTGGGAAGAGTATCCAATGAAGTGTCCATCATCTGATTTCTCAGCAAATTTGGCAATTTGATCTTTGGTATTCAAGATGGTGCAAGGACATCCAAATGACCTGAGAAAACCAATGAAAGGTTTTCTCTTGTGCCAAAGTTCATAAGGAGTCTTACCATGTGTCTTAACTACTAAAACTCTTTTTGCACATAGAAGCAGTGTTTACTGCCTCTGCCCAGAAGGTGATGGGCAGTTTAGAGTCAGACAACATAGTTCTTGCAGCTTCAATTAGTGTCCTGTTTCTCCTCTCAGCAACACCATTTTGCTGAGGAGTCCTTGAGCATATATTGTCTTGTAATACCTTTTTCATCACAAAATGTATCAAGGATTTGATTCTTGAATTCAGTCCCTTGATCACATCTTATGGTTTTGACCTTGTGATCACTTTGATTCTCAATTTTTAAGATGAAATTCTTCAGAATCTCAGAGGTCTCATCCTTAGTTCTAAGAAAGAAAACCCAAGTGAATCTTGTAAAATCATCTGTGATCACCAAACAATAAGAGGTCCTTCCTAGACTCATTACACTGGTGGGCCAAAGAGATCCATATGTAATAAGTGTAGGGGAGTAGTGATGGAGTTCCTTTCCTTAGGCTTGTGAGATACCTTATGTTGCTTCCCTTTCAGGCATGCAACACAATGATCATCACTTGTAAACTCTTTCTTTGGCATTCCAGTTACCAAATCATGTTTAATTAGTTTATTCATGTTCTTAAAGTTTACATGGCACATTCTTTTATGCCATAGGAAAGACTCATCACTATTTGCTTTAGACAGAAAGCATGAAACTTCTCCAGAGGGAGATGTTTCTTGCAAATCCATCTTGTACATGTTCCCTTTCCTGGGGGCTCTAAGCAGATGTGCTCATGAGGAATGACCACTCCAGGCTTGAGAACAATGCACTCATGCTCAGTAAAGAGCATGTTATGACTCTGATCACAAAATTAGAATACACTCAGAAGATTGTACCCAAGCTCCTTGACAAAGTTTACCTTTTCAATGCTGAGCTTACCATTTGTGACCTTGCCCTTTCCAGAAATGTAACCACCTTCATCTCCTCCAAAAGCAACTGGTCCTTCCATCAATCCTCTCAAAGTTATGGAGTAGTGACCTATTGCCTGTCATGTTCCTGGAACAGCCACTATCAATGATCCAGACATTCTTGTTTGTCTTGAGCTGTTCCTGCACAAAGAAAATGATTAGTTACATTTGGAAACCCAAGCCTTACTTGTCTTGGGCTCACTAAGTATAATAGAAGGTAATGCAACAGTAATAGATCCTATGGTTGTGCTAGAAGGATCTTGAGCTGTTGATGATGGAGAAACTTCAGTCACTTGGTCTTTCTTAGACTTCCACACCACCTTTGGAGTCTTGGACTTGACCTTCAAAACCTTGGAAGCTTTTGGGACTTCAGAAGTTTTGATGACTGAACCTTCGGAAGATTCTACAGTCACTGCAGCAGACTTCAGTGCTTCGGAAGAATTCCTTTCTTCCGAGACCAACTTCTTCCGAAGGTAATTTTCCATTTGTCTTCTTTTTGATTTGGAGCTTCCGAAGGAAACAGACTTTCCTTCCAAAGCTTGAATCTTCTTGAAACTCTTTGAAGTCTTTGTCTTGGTCATATGGATAGTACTTTTAGGATTGTATGGACAATCCTTAGCAATGTGAGAGGTACTTTCACACATGACACACAACATTTTCTTCTTCACAAGAGTCTCCTTATGAGAGCAAGACTGTCTTTGGTCACATCCCTTCTTCCACCCTTATCTTTGCAGATGCTAGACAGTTCTTATGGGCTGGGAACTGTTCTTGGAGTTTGATGTCCAGGCTGTGCAGCAGTGGTACACAGCAGATCAGCCTTCTTCTTGGTACTGAGATGATTTGAACAAGAACCAAAACTCTTAGCTAAGAGTTTTGGTTGATGTCTTCAGTCTTTACTACTTCAAACCCTGCAGAGATAAAAACTTGTTTCTGCTTAGAGTCAAAAGTAGCCTTGATCTCTTGAGCCTTCTTTGCTTTTCTTTTGCTCTTCCTGATCAAGTTCTTTCTCATTGACTTGGTCATCACAGTAATCTTCTTCTCCTCAGAAGGATAGTGACCCTTCTTAGAATCCTCTTCTTCACTCTTCTCAGAGGAATTCTTCACTATCTCTTCTTCATCCTTTTCACTTATAGGATCTATGAGAGGAAGCTCATCTTCACAAGTTCCACACCTAGGAGATCTTACAGACAAGATTGTGTGTGAAGGAGCTATCTCATTTGATCCCAGTCCCTGTCTATTTTGATAACACACCTTGTTGTGCAGGATGAGGATATCATGTTCTTGAAGGTCTCTTCTTCAAGAACACTCTTTTCTATCCTGGCTTTGCTGATCACAAGCTCAGCCTGGCACTCAGTCAGCTTGGTTATGAGATCTTTGATTTGAGTCCTAAAATTGTATGTTCATGTTTTAGAACTGAAATGGTTTTCTCTAAGTCCTCTATCTTTAGTTTATAATCATTTTCAGACTTTCTAAATTCAGATTTTAAAATGTTTAAAAACTCAAGATCAGATCTCATTTCCAAGTTATAGGACCTATATCTGTTAACTTTAACAATGCATTCAGGAGTACAGAGATGTTCCAATACCTTGGGTTCATCATGATCTGCCATTAGTGCTTGGTTTGGAGAAGTATCTTCCACCTGAAAGCTCCAGTCAAAGCCTCCTTCTTCAACAGCAACAGCAGTTTGTTGTTTTGGCTTCTCATTCTGAGGGGCTTTGTCAGTGTAGTTCGGTCTGGTTTGTGCTTGGCCACCATTTGTTTTAGGTGCCTTACACTCTCTAGCAAAGTGGCCCATCAAGTTACAGTTATAACACTTGACTTTGCTTTTATCCAAGCCAAACTTTCCACTGGTTACATTGCTTGGAAACCTCCTTCCAGTTCTCTTGTAGAACTTCTTGGCTCTATGAGTGAGAAGAGCCATCTGCTGGACTATTTCCATATATTCCAGATCATCTGGATGGATACAATCCAAGTCTTCAAGACTGAAAAGAGAGTTGCCACAACTTTCATCAGAAGACACAAAGGCTTGAGAAGAGCTTGTCTCTTGGAATGGGCTTCCTTGAGTGTAGTTCTCCCTGGGTGTCTCTGGGAAGGTGATGAAAGGACCCTTTGGTGAGTTGTCAGGGTAGCATATGAGACGATGTTGGGGTTCTATGCTATCCCTTTCAACCACATGCAGGGCTGAACCCAATTGATTGTTGGAGTTGCCAGATGAACCTTGCATGTTCATCTCCATCTGGTATCCACTGAGAATCCTATATAACTCTGTCAGAGTAAGAGTTTTGAGATTTTTAGTCCTCTTGATCACCACACAATAGTGTGTCCATTGCCTAGGAAGCGAGGACATGAACTTCCTTACAATGTCTCTGTTTTCAAGAGGAATTCCTCCATCCACAAGGGTATCCACTATCTCAACATACCTAAAGTATTGCTGAGTCATGGTTTCACCTGTTTTGAAGGTGAAGTTTTCAAACTGCTGCTTCAGGAGATCCTTCTTGTTCTCCTTGGGTTCAGAGGAGCCTTCATACATCAGTTTTAGTGCATCCCACAGCTGTTTAGCTGTTTTGCACTTCTTGAAACCTCTATACACAGAGTTTGGAAGGGCAGTTTGACGAGCAATCATGGCTTTTCTATCAATTTCTACTCTCTTCCTATCTTCATCAGAGTAGTTAGCCACATCTTTGGGGATCATACCAGCACCAGTAGTAGAAAGAATGCTGGGTATGAAAGGTCCATTTTCAACAGACTCCTACATTTTTGAGTCTAGGACCTGATGAAACCTTCCAATCTCATACACCAGGTATCAAAGTCATCAAGAGTAATCAGTGGGGACTTGTTCATGGTTCCAGTTTCCATATCAATCTTTGAAATGGAAGCCATTTGAAAGTTTAGTATTTGTGTGTGTGAGGGATCTTAAGATGGTGAGATCTTATATCAAGAGCCTGAAATGCTCTGATACCAATTGCAGGACCGGTGAAGGGTGGTCACTTACAACAAAACAACACAAAGAGGAGATTAACCAAACTTAATCAAACAGTAAACTGGATTAACCACAATAATGATACTAAGAACACAAGTAACAAGTAAGAGACAGAACAAGAGATTGGGTTTCAAGGATGCAGTATATTGCTTTCTCAAGTTCTATTACAAGTGTTACAAAGCATAAAGAAAGATACTAGAACATGGAATACTTATACTACAACCTACAGCCGACTATACTTTGAAAGCCACCTGGATACAATTGACTAGACACAAACAAAATCAATTGTAGAATCAAAAGGCATATCTACCTTTTGACCTTGTGACTATGACATGCCATAGCTCACATCCTTATCTATTACAAAAATGATAAAGTACATAAAGTAGAAAGTTATAGACTCAAGACCTCAATGTACAGTTACCAAAAGCATGGACCTTGTCACCAACTCATGTAAGTTGGTGACTTTACAGAGATGCAGCGGAAAGGTGTCCAGCTTTATGGAACAGTACATCAGATAAAGCATGTTACTAAAAGTATTCAGAAGAAATCTGTCTTCATAAGATGAAGCTTCGGAAGACTTTGTCTCTGAAGCTTCGGAAGACTTCATATATGGCTTTGGAAGATATTGGTATTGGCTTCGGAAGATTTTACACTTAGAATATTTCTAGTGCATGGTGTAAAACTTCCGAAGCAATTCTACTTCAGTTCTTTAGTGCGTTGCTTGCAGAGAGACTTTGGATGTTTTGGTTTGCATCAGACTTATAGGAATCCTTACACTGATTATTGGTATTCTTTATGAATCAACGATAGTTAGAAGAATTGTTCCTGGTATTCTCGTTGAATCAACAAGTTCAATTATCTATCTTTCTGTTTCCGACTGCATCAGTTGGTATCAGATCCAAATTTTCTAATCAAGATGCCTCCACGGAGAAGACCTCTTAATGATATTCATGAGCAAGAATTGGAACATCGTATTATGGCACGGATGGAGGAGCGGTTAGATCAATTTTTTGATCAGTTGGCTGATCAAATGCCAGATCTGATGAATCAGGGAGGGCGTAATCGTAACCGTCATGAAGCAGCAGATGATGAAAATCCGTTTTATGAGGGTGATGGTTCTTCTTCTGCTGAACACGTACCGCAGAATCGAAGGGGTTATATGGGTGATAACAGGCGTTGGGAGGCAGGAATGCGAACCAGTGTTCCTGAATTTGATGGTGATACTTTGAACCCGGGAAAATTCATTGACTGGCTTGTTGTTGTTGAAGAAGTGTTCGAATTCAAAGAGATTCCTGAAGACAAAAAGCTTTCGTTAATCACTACCAGGCTACGTGGAAGGGCTTCTGCGTGGTGGCAACAATTGAAACTGACCCGGGAGAGAGTTGGAAAACCAAGGGTCACAACTTGGAGGAAGATGAAGAAGTGTATGAGGTCCAACTTTATTCCTTATAATTAGCAACGATTAATGTACCAGCGGTTACAAAATTTAAGACAGGGGTCCAAGTCTGTTGAGCACTACACAACGGAATTCTACCAATTAATTGCAAGAAATGATATTCAAGAAACTGAAGAACAACTTGTTTCTCATTACATTGATGGACGAAGGGTTCAGATCATGGAATTCATTAACATGTTTGATCCGGTGACACTTTCTGATGCTCATCAACGTGCTCTAGCTTATGAAAACCCAAAACGGGCGTAGTGGTGTTTCATCTTCTGTTGGAGGAGGTTCTGGTTCAGGTAACACGACATCTCGTTTTGTGCCTAACCAAACAAAACAAGGTGTTGGTAGTAGTGGACCACCTTCTAAAGGAGTCGGCAGTAGTAGCATGAAGTGTTTCAATTATGGGGAGACTGGTCATCGACAGTCAGAATGTAAGAAAGCTGGTAAAAGAAATATGTTTGTTGACCTGAGGAATGGGAGGATGGTGGTGAGGCTGATAAAATTTATGAAGACACTCCAATATTTGATGAAGAGCTTGAGTATGTGGAAGAGGAGGTGGCTGGAGACGTGGGGACATGCCTGGTGGTTAGACGTTCATGCTATACACCAAAGGCAAATGATAATGATTGGCTTAAGCATAACATCCTCCATTCAACATGTACCGTGCTGGGGAAGGTTTGTACTTTTGTTATTGAATCAGGAAGCTATGACAATCTAGTTTCTAAAGAGGCTGTTAGAAAGTTAAGCCTGAAAACAGAGAGCCATCCTAAGCCTTATAAGCTCCAATAGCTTAAGAAGGGAGGTGAGGTGCCAGTAACCAAGCGTACTCTTGTTCTTTTTTCTGTTGGTAAAACATACAAGGACGAAGTCTGGTGTGATGTGGTTTCCATGGATGCGTTCCATTTGGTGTTGGGTAGGCCTTGGGAATATGATCGCAACGTAGAACACAATGGGAGGTTTAATACTTATAGTTTCCTGTTTGATAACGTGAAGATAACATTGTTGCCTACTAAACCCAAGGAAATGGCTACCAAACCTACTGTTACTTTGTTGACTCTTTCTCAATTTGAGAACGAGCTAGAGGCTGGGGATGATGTTTTTTGCTGATAGGTAAAGAAGTGGTTGAGGATGCTGATGTTCGTGATGCTATGGTTCCTCTACTTGAGGAATTTCTGATGTTTTTCCCACTGAATTGCCTGATGGTTTGCCACCTTTGCGTGACATCCAACATCATATTGATCTAGAACCTGGATCACAATTGCCTAACAGGCCACATTATAGGATGAGCCCTGCAGAGCATGAGAAGTTGCGAAGACAGGTTGAGGAGTTGATATCTAAGGGCCATGTTCGTGAAAGTATGAGCCCTTGTGTTGTTCCTGCTTTGTTGACTCCAAAGAAAGATGGCACTTGGCGCATGTGTGTGACAGTCGAGCTATTAACAAGATTACTTTGAGGTATAGGTTTCCTATCCCTAGACTTGATTATTTGCTTGATCAGATTAGTGGTGCTACCATTTTGGTTTGTCTAGATTCGTCTTAGGCCTGGTGATGAATGGAAACTGTCTTCAAAACTTATGAAGGATTGTATGAATGGTTGGTAATGTCTTTTGGTTTGTCAAACGCACCGAGCACTTTTATGCGTATGATAAATTAGTTGCTTAGACCTTTTATAGGGAAGTTTGTGGTTGTGTATTTTGATGACATTCTTATTTATAGTGCTTCTTCTGTGAGCACCTCATTCATGTCAAGCAAGTTTTCTCCTTACTTCACAGGGATAGTTTCCATGTAGCATCAAAGAAGTATGTTTTTATGACCCCTAAAGTTCTGTTTTTGGGGTATGTTGTTTCTGGCGGGGGAATACAAGTGGATGAATCTAAAGTAGCAGCTATTACAAATTGGCCAACTCTTACTACCATTACTGAAGTTTGTAGTTTTCATGGGCTTGCTTCTTTTTATAGATGGTTCATTCCACATTTCAGTTCTATTATGGCTCTCGTGACAGACTGCATGAAGGGGAAGACATTTATATGGACAGAGGAGGCCGAGCTTGCTTTTCAAGTTATAAAAACCAAGCTCACCACTGCACCTATTCTGGTATTGCCTGATTTTTCTCAAGTATTTGAACTTCATACTAATGCCTCAAAGGTCGGAATTGGTGGGATGATTAGTCAAGGTGACCGCCCTGTTGCTTACTTTAGTAAGAAATTGACAGGTCCAAAGTTGAGGTATAGTATTTATGATTTGGAGTTTTATGCAGTGGTCCAAGCTGTAAAGCATTGGCGTCACTATCTGTTTCACAAAGAGTTTGTTTTGTTCACTGATCATGATTCTTTAAGGCATATTCGTACGCAAGACAAGGTGTCACATAAGCACGGGCGTTGGTTAGCATTTCTTGAAAAGTTTACTTTTGTTGTTAAACACAAAACTGGAGTTTCGCACCGAGTTGTTGATGCCCTGAGCAGGAGGAGTAATCTGCTTGTGTCTTTGAGGATTGATTTGCCGGGTTTAGATGTCATTCGTGAGCAGTTAGCCATTGATCCATATTTTTCAGTTATTATGCAGGATGTGCAGACTGGGCTGAAGTCAGATTTTCTTGTACAAGATGGTTTTCTGTTCAAAGGGAATCAACTATGTATTCCTGATTCCAGTCTGCGTTTACAGATTATTAAGGAGTTGCATGGGGAAGGGCACGTTGGTCGTGATCGTACTCTACAGTTGGTACAAGCTTCTTATTTCTGGCCTACAATAAGGAAAGAAGTGGATCGTTATGTTAAAAGGTGTCGTATTTGTCAAGTTTCTAAGGGCACAGCTAGTAACGCGGGCCTATATATGCCATTACCAGTTCCTTTGCAGCCATGGGTTGATATTAGCATGGATTTTGTGTTGGGGTTGTGTTGATACATATGTACCTAGTTTAGGAGCTTAATGTAAAATGTCTTTCATGTCTTACATATATGTAATGAATGAGTTAAATGAAATGAAATATATGATTGATGATTATATTGTTTAATGTTTCATTGTTTATTGTATCATAACACATATTGAACTAACTATATAGGTTTGTGGTTGTTTATATAGTTCTTAGTCAAGAATGGTTGAGAAATGTGTTTAAACTTAATCGTATGAAGTATTCATGCGAATGGACCATGCTAATGGACCATACGCATGAACACTTCATGCTAATGGACCAGTCGCACGACAGAACCAGGAGACTGGATCAGTCGCACGATTGAGACATAAGATTGGCTCAGTCGCACGACTGAACCTTTAGTCATGCGTATGGACCAATCGTATGATTCAGTCACACGACTGAACCATACTAATGGTTCAGTCGCACGATAGACAAACCCTAACCTATAAATACCACTTAATTCATGGAAAAATAGAACACTTGAAAATTTTCGACTCACAGACGTACCCTAGCCGTCCAGAGACTCTAGAAAACCTGTTCCAACTTCATAGATCGCAGTTGATCGTATTCTAATCGTTCATAACGTTTCTTTAATCTCTAGATTGATCGAAACTACTTTCTCACTGATTGGATCGTCAATCAAATAGGATTCCGCACTATTTGATTTGGTATTCCGCACTTTTATTTTTTATTTTCTTTTATTTTACGTATTTTAATTTCCTGTTTCTATAAAATCCAAAAACTCAAAAATATTTTAGGTTTTAGAATTTTATGGGGGAGAATAGGTTAGAGTAGTATTAAATTAGGTGTTTTAATTTCAGTATTTAAAAAAAAACAGGGAGGAGGACAGCGTAGCTAAAAGGATAGAAATCAAATCTGTGATACTGATTCAATGCTTATGGAAAATGATAGTACACAAGGAACAGATTATTTGGGACTTCAAAAATTTAAATGATTAAGATGCAAAATTCAAAGTATAAATCTGAGAAGTCTAAGCAAAATAAAAGGAAAAATGATAGTAAAACTAGCATGCTACTAAGGTAACATAGAGAAAGTAGACCTAGAGGTTGCAAGTTCATTATATGATGTGTCGGTATATTCAACACAATAGATGAGTAGACCTCATTGGTGACTTAAAATTCAAACTAAATTGTTCAACTTGCTGCGGGTTCCCATCTTATCCTTGGTTAACACAATCAACGTAGTTCCAATAAGGGGTGACGAGCAAATAAACGCCACAAATGTGTGCGGATGACCATAAAAAGTGCAAAGCACGGAAAAATATGTGTAAGCGCTATCAAACTGATAACAAATGTTGTTGGTGCGTTACGTGCTAAAAGAAAAGAAAAATGCTCTCGCAAGAAGATAGGTTGTGTGCCTCTCTGCTGTGCGATGGCACTCACCTGAGGATAAGCATAACCTAAATATTCTAGAATACATTGTTGTTTGCGCCTCTCTGATGTGCGATGGCACAGACCTGAGGCTTGGCATCTCTTTGAAAGCTCTTAGAATAGTTTCTTCTTGTCAAAATACCCGTAGACCGCTCAAAAATCTCCTGAGGAATGTTGATTACTATATAAGTGTGGGATCCACAAATGCTTGTTGAAATAATTAAACCTAACATATCACCAATCTGTCTCAAAAATCTGTGTATGGATTTAAGTGGACAAGTATACTGACAATCATCGTGGCTGCAATTCTTGAAAGTCCAAATCATTGTGTGTATCTCACAACACTAGTATGATTTCCTAAACTTGCTAATGACTCTCGATGATAACAAGAATCTAGCATCAAAAGGCTTTGGTAAACTGTCCCAAATGATTTGATAAACCTGTATGATTCCTTAATGAATCGTTCCAGTTATGATCAAAGTAACTTGACGCTATACTATCCAGGAAGAAAAATCTGGTAGATACTTATCTTAGGAATTCAACCTCACACAAAAATACAAAATTATGTTCTAGCTTTGTTTTATTTCTAGTTGTTTAATTTAGTTAATTTTAGTTAATTTAGTAGTTTAATGTCGGACTACGCATCGGAAGTCAATCTGGGATTCACTCACTGAAAGGGACACGTTTGAGGTGACCAATGGGATTTTCAAAGGTAAAAGGATCGCGTCTGAGGTGATCAACAGTTTTTCTAAGTTAAAATGGTCATGTCTGAGATGATCAATGGTCAAAATGTCTTATCAATAAGTAAAAGTGCTAAGTGTATGAATGGTCATAAGGTCAAACTCATAAGTATGAGCCATTCGCACGACTGGACCATGAGTATGGACCAGTCGTATGATTGGACCATACGTATGGGCCCAATCGCACGACTAAACCACATGTATGGACCAGACATGCGATTCGACCATAAGCATGGGTCAATCCATACGATTGGATCATCAGAATGAACAAATCGCACGAATGGAGGTGACCGAATGAGACAGTCGCATGACTGAAACCTAGCCGCACGACTGAAGGTGACCGACTGAGCCAGTCGCACGACTGAGCCGCAGTCGCACGAATCAACAGTGCGATTAGGTTCAGTCGCACGACTGAAAGAAACCCTAGTATAAATAAGGGGGAGTCGGTCGCAGACACTCATCACCCCCCCCCCAATCGCTCTCTCTTCGCACGATAGTACCGTTACGCTGCCAAAATTGTGATTGAGTGTTCTAGACTGATTATTGTTGCTTCTAACGATTTCTATTGATTATACAGGTAATGTGCCACGTAATCCACTCAAAAGTTCATCAAATCGTGCCTGAAATCGAATTAAAATTGAGCCCTAACAAGAACCGAGACTTAGTTCACAAAATAAACCTATAAAACTAAGTAAATTGCAAATTTAAAATGTGTTAGATGTTAGTTGGAACAATAGCGAGTCTAATGAGTCAAACCACAACGTCTAACATCAAGTTTTGCTCAAGATTTGAATTTGAATGGAAAAACAGACTGTCATGCGAATGGACTTACTAATGAACCTCAATCGCACGACTGAGCTGGGCGAATGGCATAATCGCACGACTGAACCATGCGTATGAGTCCAGTCGCATGACTGGATCAACCGCATGGGATAGCATACGACTAAACCCAGTCGCATGCTCAATCGCACGAATGAGCTCAATCGCACGACTCAGACTCAGTCGCACTGTCCATTCACACGACAGAACAGAAGGATTCAAGTCAAATAAATTCAAATGTCATTCATTTACACACAATCTAACGTTTATCTATCTTGTGTTACAGCAGCATGGCGAGTCGGTGGACGATGAGCACAAAGCACAACATATGTGCTCATCTAGACATTACGTACCGGAACGCGTCTGAGTTCGCAGGCATTATTACATTTCTACGGAGATCGAGGATCTTCAGAGCTATCTCCACTGCGTGCACACCATACAGATCGATACAGCAAGCTTTCTGGGAAAGCGCTGTTGTAGATAGGTCCTCAGAGCCTCACCGTATTAGGAGTTCCATCTTTGGTCAGGACATTGAGATCAGTGAGGAGGATCTAAGGACAGTCTTAGAGTTAGGAGATGATGGTGATTTCCCTACCAGACTGCATCCGTTGACAGTTCGAGGATGTTTTCTTCGGGCTAAGTACTCGGGGGATATAAACGCAGGTGTGCTCAACAAGAGCACCTGTGCCCCCTGTTCAAATAGTTAGCCCATGTGCTGTTGAAGTGTATTGCCTCGAGGAAAGGCGGATTTGATGAGTTTCAGATCAGATCCAGAATGCGTATGTAGCTCTGGTGCCGAACCTTCCGTTCAGCTTTTCGAGGATGATCTTCACCTACTTGGTGGAGAACATACAGGCCAAAGGCAAGGAAGGCTTCTGCATGTACCCATGTTTCATTCAGATGATCATCGACCAGAAGCTTCCGTCACTACCCAAGGAGAAAGAAGATGCTGTGGTGCTTGAGGTGATGGATGATACCACCTTAGGCAGGATGAAGGTCTACCGGGGCAAGCAGGTGAAGCCCCCGGTGAGGAGGTTGTTTGGGCATTTGGCCCGAGAGGACTACGTGGCGCCAGCTAGGAGAAATCATTCATGACCTGACTGACGAGCAACTTGTTGCGATGTTCAGGCTGAACCCGGACGAGATTGTCAAAGTTGCTCATACTTTTGAGGTGACAAGTGATGATGAACTCAACGACATAGATGAAATCGAGATAGAGGATGTCACTGCTGACCATTATCCAGAGTACACTGACCGAGAGGGAAATGTAGTCCCCAACTTTGGTGATACTCTCGGCAGTGATAAATTTGACAAGCTGGCTCAGATGGAGAAAGAGGCTGAGAAGACCGAGGGTCAAGCCCAAGCCTTAGACGCCGATGTTGACATCAAAAAGGCTGAATGGGCGGCCTGTTTTGCTGAGATCCGAGCCATGCGTACTGCATAAAAGCCCAATGTCTACACAAAGCTATACAAAGTCAAGAAACACTTAAAGGTGTCAGGAAAGATTATTGCATGGGCTTATTTTGAGGATCTGAATGTGTATGCAGTGAAAAGAGAAAAGGGCATAGAGTACTTTAGATTCCCACATGATCTAAAGACTCTCCCTGGTTTTGAGCTCAACCAGCTGGCACGCCTAAAGTTATTGTATGCTGACCCGAGAAAGATGTCAGGCTGGTTTGAGTCTGCACTGAGGAAAGAGTACCACACCAGGTGGGTTAACTTCAGACCTCAACAACCAAAGAGGTACATTAGAAGGTCTGAAGTTGATCCCATTACTGGAAAGCCTAAGGTAGTGCTGAAGTGGAGTCCTCCGCATACAATGTCCAAAATCCCTCTAAGGGAAATGGCACAGGACTTCACTCCACACTTTAAATGGTAGTATTACAATTGGGGAACAGGTGAAGCAGTCATAGTCTTACAGAAGGAGAGCCAAATGGATACTATCCGGGTGTTTGACCCTATGTGGCTGACCAACTTGTCTGCTGACGATGTGTATACATTATACAAGTGGCCACTATTCTATGACTCGCAGGATATTGTACAAGCCCTCTAGTTTCAGAACGTGATAAGACTCTGTTTTGCATTCGAGATACATGCCGGAGTTACAAGAGAGGAAAAGTACAAGAGGTTTGAGGAGCTAATGAAGAACGTTAGACAATGAAGTAAACTAGGTCCAAGGGGGAGTTTGTTGATACATATGTACCTAGTTTAGGAGCTTAATGTAAAATGTCTTTCATGTCTTACATATATGTAATGAATGAGTTGAATGAAATGAAATATGTGATTGATGATTATATTGTTTAATGTTTCATTGTTTATTGTATCATAACACATATTGAACTAACTATATAGGTTTGTGGTTGTTTACATAGTTCTTAGTCAAGAATGGTTGAGAAATGTGTTTAAACTTAATTGTATGAAGTATTCATGCGAATGGACCATGCTAATGGACCATACACATGAACACTTCATGCTAATGGACCAGTCGCATGACTGAACCAGGAGACTGGATCAGTCGAAAGATTGAGACATAAGATTGGCTCAGTCGCACGACTGAACCTTCAGTCGTGCGTATGGACTAATCGTATGATTCAATTGCAAAACTGAACCATACTAATGGTTCAGTCGCACGATTGACAAACCCTAACCTATAAATACCACTTAATTCGTGGAAAAATAGTACACTTGAAGAATTTCGACTCACAGACGTACCCTACCTGTCCAAAGACTCCAGAAAACCTGTTCTAACTTCATAGATCGCAGTTGATCGTGTTCTAATCGTTTATAACGTTCCTTTAATCTTTAGATTGATCGAACCTGCTTTCTCACTGATTGCATCACCAATCAAATAGGATTCCGCACTATTTGATTCGGTATACACGCATTATCAGTTAGTACTCCGTACGTATACGGTCCTAACAGGTTGCCGCGTACACAAAGTGGTAACGACTCTATCTTTGTTGTTGTTGACAGGTCTTCTAAGATGGTTTATTTTATTCCCTGTAAGAAGACAACTGATGTTGTTAATATGGCACAACTTTTCTTTCGTGATGTGTATCGCTTACATGGATTGCCTTCTTCTATTGTTTCTGATCGGGTTTGGCGCAGTCTATGGAGGATGGTGAATACCCAACTCAGTTTCAGTAGTGCTTATCATCCACAAACGGATGGCCAAACTGAAGTTGTAAACCGTTCACTTGGTAATTTGCTGCGATGTCTAGTTGGTGATCATGTGAAAGCATGGGACCAGAAACTATACCAAGCCGAGTTTGCTCACAATCATGTTGTTAATCGAAGTACCGGGTTTAGTCCATTTCAGGTGGTTTATTCTTCTCAACCTCGGGGCCCACTTGATTTAATGTCACTTACTGCATCTGGCTCATTTCCAAAAAAGGTTCAAGATTTTGTGGAGGGGTTGCATGAAGTTCATAAAGTTGTTCATCATAACTTGACCCAAGCGAATGCCAAGTACAAGAAAGCTGCTGATCCAAAACGATGGCTGTTGATTTTGAAGAAGGTGACTTTGTTTGGGTTGTGCTAACTAAAGATCGTTTTTTCAGTGGGGGAGTACAACAAGTTGTCTGCCAAAAAGATTGGTCCTGTTGAGATCGTGTAGAAGATAAATCATAATGCCTATCGACTAAAGTTGTCTAGCCATATTCAGTGTTCTGATGTGTTTTATGTGAAACATTTGCTGCCATATCATGGTGATTCTTCTGATGATGAGGCCGTTGGGAATTCGAGGACGACTTTTGTCTACTCACGAGGGAATGATGTGGGCCCAAGTGTGGATGAGCAAGCTTTAGCCTTTTTGGAGATTCAAGATCACTTATTAAAAGGGGCTTCACTGAAATGACCATAACTTGGTCTAGAAGTCTCCGTTTTGGGCCTGCGATCAGTCAAAACGACCCGTTGGACCGAGGCGGTTTGGGTCATTGTTTCGGCCCAAAAACGGATTATTATATGAGTTATTTTCATTTTTGTCTTAGTTTTACATTTTGTTGGACTTTACATTTGGCCCAGTTTTTGGCCCGTTTATGTTTTGTGATCATTCGACTTTTGCTTTGTTTCTTGTATGCTTGTATGAGATGGGTGAAATATTAATGAAGTTTATAAAAAAAAATATGTTTTTCTCTTTATCACAGTGTGTGTTAGTGTGAACCCTGATTATTGGTATTCTTTGTGAATCAACGATAGTTAGAAGAATTGTTCATGGTATTCTCGTTGAATCAACAGATTCAATTATCTATCTTTCTGTTTCCGACTACATCAACAATATCATTCATATGACTTGACTTAAGGTTCCTTTGGTTTCAAAATTCAAAGTTATGATTATTATTTTATTAATTATAATCAAATTGTGTTGTATATTGCTATTTTTTAACTGTAAAAGTATAATTATTATATAAAATTTTTAATTATACATCATTACGACGTGCATTTTGATTACAAATGCTAGTTTTTGAGACGGTGAAAAAACCCATTTGGGGCGGGTTCAAGAAATGTCGCTCCAAAAAAATCATTTCATTTTATAATAAAAAAGCATCTAAAACCGCCTCAAAAAAGAGTTGTGCCAAACCTGTATATCATCCGATTTACCATTTTAACCATTCCATTGGATGCTTCAATGGCTATAATGCTTGTTTATGTGCATCTACTATGTCCATAATACACTTCCGGTGGAGTTCATCCAAAAATTACAAAATGCATTCATGTCACCCACATAGTTTACACTCAAAGAATATGAGTTTAACCTTAAATATGACTCTCACTGTGAGTCTTCAGCCGGAATCTCTCCATTAACAACCGCATGCGCCACCATCGGCCCTTGAGAATCTCTATCAAACGAGCACCAAAATGGACCTACTACAGAGCGAGCCTTATGCCGGAATCTCTCTGCCATCGGATCTGGCCGAAAAACCACTTGCAAAAGTCTTTCATCAGTTCGTAATCAATCATTTAAACCCACATAAAAATCAAACAAAATCATGCATCTCACCTATAAAATACCATCTCCTCGAAAACCTTTGACACTGCTGCTGCCTTTAGCGGCTCGGATCTGCTGCCAACTTGTTTGGTGAGAGCACTTCAACTACAATGGGTCCTTTCTTCTTTTCTCGTTGTTATTGCTGACATGAAAACCACCACAAGCACAAATCAAATCCTTTGTATCGTTAACCCTTTGCTGAAGCGGCAACTTCGATTTTTTGTGCATGTTTGGATAACCCAACTTATTGACTTTTTAATTTTTTGGAGGGGTAAAAAGACCAAAATACCCCTCCAAAAAAGTTAAAAAGTTAAAAATTTTAACTTTTTAACTTTTTTGGAGGGGTATTTTGGTATTTTTACCCCTCCAAAAAGTTAAAAAGTCAATAAGTTTGTTTATCCAAACATGCCCTTTGTGGTTATTGATTTGGGTCTCTCCTGATTTAAACGTATAATTTCAACTTTTGAGGCTGTCAATCTGAAACGCTTTAAAAAATCACCTTTCAAAACAAAACCGCCTAACATTTTTTAAGGCGGTTTTTATTGAAACCTCTCCAAAAGTTCTCTTTAGACCCGCCTTAAAAAAGAGGTTTGTACTAGTGAGTTTCGCTCTAAACTGATCCGAGTCAAATAAAAAATGTATTATTAATTTTTTTCACAACATGTTTTTCAGAAATTTCAAATACACTGTTGTGACGTGATTATCCTTAAATATGTTTCAAAATAAATACTATATGAAACTAAGTCCCACAACGTGCGGTTAAAACACGTGTACGATATTTTTTCACTTCAAATAACAAGATCGTAGTTATTTAAACTAGGAGGGTTCCTACGCGCCTTGCGCGTGAAACTCTACATGAAGGCAAACTTTAAAACACATACAAAAAAGCAAGAAACTCTACATTGAAGTCAAACTTTAAAACACATACAAAAAAAAGTATCATAACGATTATCACTTCACAGAAAATTAAAATAATTGACAACCCAAACGTTAAACAATAGATGGAATGGCACAAAGTTAAACTTGGAAGTCCCAATAACCAAAATATTTGTCTCTATAATAACTGACAAAAACAGTGTTTAAACATCAAAAAGTTGGGTGCAAAAAAGTTTGAAGGTAGCAACCAAAACATGAATTTTTTCATAATGTAAAAGCACACTCCATTTGAAACCTCCTTTATGCAGTACCTAATTGAGACTTTGTTGGCTCCATTTGAACATATCCACCACATACATTTTTGTTTCCATATCGTGAAATCTTTTAACTCTCTAGTAAGAAAAAACATAAAAAAAGTAAAGAACCAATGATGCTTATTGTGTTTATTGGTAATATATAAGAAAAATGCTAAAACACAAACAAATTACCTTATTCTCATCCAACTCCCATTTTTTGGGATATGATTGTGCTAAATGCAACATATTTGTATTACATTAATGGCATGGTGCACCTGATGACCCAATCGAGCCACCATTTAAATCATTGTAATGTAATCTATTTTTCTAAAATGTCTGCACACTAATATTACAATCAACTTCTTAGAATCAACATGAGCATAAAATTTAAACATTTAACCAAAAAAAAAATATAATTCGAATTTAAACAAACTAAAAAACATAATTCAAACTTAAACATAACACATGCTTAAACATTCCATTAGTTATTGTATAAATACCATTAAAATATCAATAAGTAAAACCAAATCATTGTATTTTGTAACAATATCAATATTGAAATCTCATATGTATTTACTAAATCAATAATAATATAATATAATATAATATTCAAAAATATAAATCATAAACTTACCAGTCTTATTCATCACCAAAACTTAGGATCGACAACTTCACCAGATTATGATCATCAAAGTAACTGTCTTGTAAAAACATGATTAAAAGGATCACATGGATGTGTGCTTTATTAAATAGTAATGAAATGCAACTTTTTCTTGATCAAGAATCGACATCAAAAAGGGAATTTTAAAAGTTAGAATCTAACTATTTAGAAAACATGATCTTGATGAAACAAATATAAAAATAAGATAATCAGTCAACCAACTGATTATAACGTTGTTATAAAATAATGTTTTGAACTTGAGTGCGTCATAGTAACTTGATTCAGTCAAAAAGAACACAGTAAACACAAAACAACAACCAAGAAATGTTTGCGTTACATCATTTACACAATATGAATAATTGTAAACAATCTAAATAGGATACACATTTCAAGATTGGTTCAAGAACTACGCCACATTATGCAGTTAAATCTAATATCCTCATGATGAAGCAGTCAAACAACTACATCTTAAAATAAATAATAACCAAAACATAAAACCCTTATATACTTTTACTTGTCATGATCTCTTGCATATAGAACTTGAGATTATACAACATAAATCTCTTATATTGTAACAATTATCCCTAAACATTTGGTGTATGATGGCCTTAGATAGGCATTTTTCTTTTTTAATGATCCTGAACCACCTCCTTTACATTTTAAACATTGCTAATACAAAGTTTAACTCTTCGAATGTAGTTGTTGCAAGTATATAACATACATATTTAACCAGCAACATGTGTGCTAATTTCTTGAAAGAGTACATAAATTATGAATGCATCCCTTCTTGGTATTGAAAGAAATGAAGTTTGATCTTAACTATATCATTAGCTTTTGGAACTGATGCATTCAATGCCTCTCAGCATCCTCATTTGAGTTCTATTAATGTTATGACTAATATTCACTTGAATAGCTTTTCATTGAAGCCTTTTTGAACCTTCCATGGACAAATACATACATATATTACTTTCAGTATTTTCTCTTTAGCTACATATCAGTAGCATCAATCTTCATCTACAACCAATTTGAAACTCCTCTCAAACAAAGGAATTTAGAATAAATATAAATGCAGAAGAAATTAATTAACCTAGACATTTCATCAAACACCTTGAAAGCACAATCAACTATGCGCAATTCTTATACACAGAAACCACTAACCTGCTTTAAGGAGAAAAACGATGGTCTCTGCCACAAAAATCAAATGCAAAAGAGATACGTGTAGGGTAGTTTAGAAAAGCAAGATTTCCCTTTCCCACGATCTTGCTCCTAGCCTCTTCGATTTTTAACTTCAGCCAAACAATAACTAAATAGAAAAAACCTTGCATAATAGAAAACTTGCAAAGAAACAAAGCAACAACTAAATTTGTCATAACACTCAAGTCATCACTTGACTGAAGAATTGATTTGCAAAAACAATACTAAACCCACAAAGAAGAACAAAGCACAACCAATAGCAAAAAAGAAATGATTATTTTTACCTGAGAGTTGAATCGAAATGGATACATGTCAGTGGACACCATCAGAGGCGCTAAACCCACCCTAATTTCTTCTTTGTCTTTGTTGTTTGATGCAAAACCATAGTCACCGCCGCTGATTATGGCTATGTTAGCCCGGATGTCGGAAGAAAAAAGAGAAAGAGGGGAGGAAGGTTTTGGTGTTTTTCATCTTAGGGAGAAAGAAATTGCTGGAGCTTGATGTGGTGGTAATAAAAGGAAACACGTGGTGAAGAGAAAGAAATGCAAAGACAGCTATTATGCTTCACGCATCCCGATGATGAAATCAAACAAAAAAACGGTGGTCAAAACATAAAATCAACAAAGTTATTGTATCTAAGACTTTTCTTTGATATAAAGAGTAATTGAGGGAGCATGATTTTTTTAGAGGCATGCTTTACGAGGTAAAATTATGCTTTAATTGCATTCTTACATCACTTTTATTGATAGACAATTTGGTAAACCCAAACTATTGCTTTGATTGATTGTGCATGAAATTTCAAATTTGAAGGTAGGTTCAAATCAAAGAAACTTTTATATGTGAAGACTTATTTGAAATTCAACAATATTTTTTTATTCAATAAAGGAAGAAAAGAAATAGCACACATTTGAGTTGTTGAGCCTAGTTGTTCAATGTAGTCCTTCACAACTTACATCTACTAATTAAATTAGAACGGATGAAAAAACGCTCACAAAAGGACAGGTTGATCAAAAGATAAAATTTTGCTTTGCCATTATGATGAACATATAGTGTTTTCTAGTATATAAATATACTAGCTTAAGTAAACCCTTGTATTACATGGGTTGAATAAATAAAATATTAAATATAATAAAATTTTACTTAATTATAAAACAATATTCTAAGATCATATATGATTTAAATTACGTAGAAGTAAAAACTATAAGTAATAAAACAACGATATCAACTTTTTAAACTTAAAAAAATCAAACATTTTGTTTAAAAAATTTGTCATTTTATAAATATCCTTATTATAACTATTATTTTTAATTATTGTTGGTTTATAAAAATAAAAAAAATTAAAATATTTCATATATTTCTTAAATAAGTTTGATGTTTTAAAAAAATATTTTATAAAAATTTGTTTCTTTATGTATAACATTAATAAAATGATATGTTTCTTAATTTATTAAAAAACCATTTTTAATCTAAAAAGACTTAAATAATATTATTTGTAATTAAGGTAATTATTTAATAGAAGAGAGAAGCGAGAAAATTTTTGTGAGAATGAATGTGGTGTTGCCACGTGTCCTTCATAGTTACTCTTTTATTAGAGTAAAATGATAGTGATGTCTAGTATGTATTGTTAGGTATAGGATCAGTAGATCTAGTCCATTTTATATAGGCTTAGTACTTGAATTAATATCTGTAATAATTGATTGTAATTCATTATTGTGTATGCATTATATATATAGGTTAACTCATATATATGTGTGTTGATTTATGTATGTTGTAGGTACAAACATTATACTTGGTCAATTTCTAAAATTGACTAAGTGTAAGAAACATCTACGGATGAACATTTTGTTCTTCCGTAGATATGTTTCTTACAAGTAAAATGCATCCAAAGATCTTCTGCGGATAAACAACCAGCTCTGAGGATGGAAGAACAAGATTGCTTCGGAAGAACAAGATTACTTCGAAAGAACAATGTACCCTTGGAAGAACAAGACTCATGCGGAAGAACAAACATATACCGAAGAAAATATTCCTGCGGAGTCCAAACCCTTGTATAATAAAAGTGTTACAAGTCAACAAGTGTCACACCCCAACCTTGACGGCGGAAACGTCGAGATGTGAGGGTTAAGATTGTTCACATCCACATAACGCTATATTTAAATGTAAATATTAAAATTATAAGTTTCAAAGGCCATAACAAACATATGTCTCAAACAAGAAATAAGTTCCAAACAAAACAAAACATTACATAAACATGTTTTATTAAACTAGGTCCAAGTCCTAGTTTTATTGCAAGCTTCAAAAGTCCACTTTAAACTTGGGGATTTCCTGAAACATGATAAAAATAAAAGGTCAACTATAAATAGTTGGTGAGTTTCCAAGGTTTTCATACATAATATGATAAAATTACAAGTAGCAATTCATGTCATAGGTCATAAGTTAGTAAGGTTATAGAACACACATCGTTAAAACCAAACCTCGACTTGATTACAAGTATATAAGATTGGCTAAGTGTATTTGGTTCCTATGATGAACAAGCATACGTCATCAGGAGCCGGCAATACCTCGGCTTTATAAAAGTCATTTTTATAATTGTTATAAATTTTCTATAATTAATTTAAGGCCAAAAAGGCTTTAAAAAAATTACATGAGGGTGCCTAGGTTCGAACCCGGGACCTCATGGATGTGGGGAACAAGACTTAACCAGTGAACCAAGGCTCTCAGCCGCGGTTTATTTGGTTTTAAAAATGTTAAAAACATAAGCAGAAGATAACCCCAATTCCTTATGAACCCTAATTCCTCAATCCCAAAATTAAACCTTAATTCGAATGTTACAATCAGATTATCCTTAGGGCTTTTGCTCCCTAAGTGTAATAGATTACAATGATGTTTCAAACTTACTTGATTGCAACCAATTTGATGTGATTATGCTCGGTAATATTTCGGTTCTTTACGCGATGAACAGAGGATCAGATTTCGATCTTTTCGTTGTAATTTCAAGCAATTGAGTGTGGAATGAGTTTAAAGGGATCGAATGGAACATTAGCCCTCTGTTATATAGCCCTGATTTGTACGTTAAGATGCCGGTTGAGCTTTGATTTTAATTCGAATGCCGCGGTTATGGTTAGGTGTGTTAATGGATGATTAACTCGAATTAAACCAATCATTAAGCTTGGTAATGATTAACCGAACGTTGTTGTACGTTTAATTTGGTTGTTCGACTTATGGTAGGCGTTGATCGGTCTTAAACCGATCGAAACATTGATTTCGACTAAAAATCCATTAAATCCGAGTGTTTATGGTCCAATAGAAACGTGGGTTCGAGTTTGAAATGTTTTCCCGAGTCATTTGGCATTAATTTAGGTCGAAAACGTGAAGTAAACTCGCGTATTGGAGTTCACCGGCGCCGCGCCGGAGCTGTGCCGGCCGGCGGCCGGAAAAGCGCGAGAGAGAGGGGGAAGTTTGAGTTTTTTATAAATTTACAACTTTGGTCCCTGTGGTTTAATAGCTGACATTTTATGTTTAAAACTTCTATTTTATGTTTAAAACTTCTATTTTAAGTTTCCAAATTAACAAATAAGCCCCCTTTATTAGCTTTAAGTTTAATATTAATCTAACTTGTTAACTTTTATAACTTGTTATTATTATTGTTATTATTATTATTATTATTATTATTATTATTATTATTATTATTATTATTATTATTATTATTATTATTATTATTATTATTATTATTATTATTATTTTATTATTATTATTATTATTATTATTATTATTATTATTATTATTATTATTATTATTATTATTATTATTATTATTATTATTATTTTTCTCATAATTATTATTATGGTTCGATTTAATATTTTATTTATTAACTTTCATATATTAAAATTTAATGACAACTAAAAAAAATATGCATAAATAACCCATGAATTTCAAGATTGACAACAATGACCCTTATAAGAATAAACAAAATTAACTTTTAATAACCGAAAATACGAGATGTTACAGTCTCCCCAACTTAAAAGAATTTCGTCCCGAAATTAAGAAAAAATGAAATTATACAAATAAGAACGGATATCTCTTCTTCATGTGCTCCTCGCGTTCCCAAGTAAATTCAGCGCCACGTTTATTTTCCCAACGAACCTTGACGATTGGGGTTGTTGTGGTTCTAGTCTTCTTCATTATGCGATCCATGATCTCAACAGGTTTCTTGACAAAATGCAATGACTCGTCAATCTGGATGTCTTCCAACGGAACATGCAGACTTTCTTCAGCCAAGCACTTTCTCAAATTTGAGACGTGAAATACAGGATGAACCCCACTAAGGTCGGAAGGTAACTCCAATTTATAAGCCACTTTCCCAATCATTTTCAGGATTTTGTAAGGCCCTACAAATCTTGGAGCCAATTTGCCCTTCTTTCCAAAGCGAACAACACCTTTCCACGGTGAGACCTTTAGAAGAACCATATCCCCAATTTGAAATTCTAATGGCTTACGTCGCTTATCAGCATAGCTCTTTTGACGACTTCTCGCCACTTCAAGGTTCTTGCGAATAATAGAAACTTTATCGGTCGTCTCTTGTATAAGTTCAGGACCAGTGATGAAGTTTTCACCAATGTCGGTCCAACAGATCGGTGAACGACATTTACGACCATAAAGTGCTTCGAACGGTGCCATCTTGATACTTGAGTGATAACTATTGTTATACGAAAATTCCGCGAGCGGTAGATGCGTATCCCAATCACCACCAAAGTCAAGAACACACAGGCGTAGCAAATCCTCCAAGGTTTGGATCGTTCGCTCGGTTTGACCATCAGTTTGAGGATGGTAAGTCGTGCTTAGGTCCAATTGAGTACCCAAGAGTTCTTGCATAGACGACCAAAAGTGTGAAATGAAACGAGCATATTGGTCGGATATGATGTGCAGAGGTACCCCATGACGACTTACAATCTCATCAACGTATATACGAGCCAACCTTGATGTTTTGTAAGTATCACGTATGGGTATAAAATGCGCTGATTTGGTCAATCAGTCAACGATCACCCATATGCTATCATGTCCACGAGAGGTTCGGGGTAACTTAGTTATGAAGTCCATGGATATGTGTTCCCACTTCCACATAGGGATCTCGGGTTGCTCAAGTAATCCACTTGGACGTTGATGTTCGGCTTTAACCTTCGTGCACGTGAGGCACTTAGCTACATAGGTCGCTATATCTTTCTTCATTCCAGGCCACCAATATTGACCACGCAGGTCCATGTACATTTTATCGGAGCCAGGATGAATAGAATAACGAGTTTGATGAGCCTCGTTCATGATAAAGGTACGAAGATTATCGCGATTTGGAACCCAAATTCGATTTGCGAAGTACATCAATCCATTGGGTTTCGTTTCCAATCGAGTTAAAAGATTATGCTCCAGCTCATCCTTCATTCTTCCTTCTTGTTGCACCACTTGTTGAGCCTTTAAGATACTAGACTCGATGTCACTATCTATTCTCAAGTTTTGTAGCAGTACGGTAGTCTCGTTGACATCAAGTCGGATCTCAGTATTGAACTCACCCAAAGTGTCAAACCATTGACGTCGATCGCGAATTTCTTGGAATGAGATCATCTTGTTGTGAATCTTTCGGCTTAGTGCATCGGCTACAATATTTGCTTTACCAGGATGGTAACGAATGTCACAATCGTAATCACTAATCAACTCCACCCAACGACGTTGTCTCATGTTGAGATATTTTTGATTGAAAACGTGTTGAAGGCTTTTGTGATCGGTGTAGACTATACATTGCATACCATACAAGTAGTGTCTCCAAATCTTCAAAGCGAAGACAACAGCACCAAGCTCGAGATCGTGTGTTGTGTAATTCACCTCGTGAACCTTTAATTGTCTCGATGCATAAGCTATGACCTTCTCTCGTTGCATGAGAACACAACCAAGGCCTTGTTTAGATGCATCACGATACACGGTGAAATCGTCATTTCCATCGGGTAGGGTCAAGATAGGAGCATTGCACAACTTATGCTTTAACACTTCAAAAGCTTCTTCTTGTTCGGAACCCCACTCGAATGGTTTATTCTTTTGTGTCAAAGTAGTGAGCGGCTTCGAAATCCTCGAAAAGTTGGCAATGAATTGTCGATAATAACCAGCAAGACCAAGAAAAGAACGAACTTCGGTAGGAGTTGTAGGAACACACCAATTCTTCACAGCTTCCACCTTTGCAGGATCAACGTGAATTCCTTGGCTATTCACCACGTGTCCTAGAAATTGAACTTCCTCGAGCCAGAAGTCACACTTCGAGAACTTTGCGTACAATTGCTCTTTCTTCAACAACTCAAGAACCAATCTCAAATGTAGTTCATGATCGGTGTTGGACTTGGAATAGATAAGTATGTCATCAATGAAGACGATCACAAACTTGTCTAGATAAGGCTTGCATACTCGGTTCATGAGATCCATGAAGACAGCAGGAGCATTGGTTAAACCAAAAGGCATCACCATAAACTCATAGTGCCCATAACGAGTACGGAACGCGGTCTTTGGGATGTCATCATCATGAACTCGTAATTGATGATATCCCGAACGTAAATCGATCTTCGAGAAAATAGCAGCTCCTTGTAGTTGGTCGAACAAGTCATCGATACGAGGAAGAGGATAACGATTCTTGATGGTAAGCTTGTTAAGCTCACGATAGTCGATGCACATACGAAACGATCCATCTTTCTTCTTTACGAAAAGAACAGGTGCACCCCAAGGCGAAGAACTAGGACGGATGAAGCCCTTCTCGGATAGCTCTTGAAGTTGACTAGAAAGTTCTTGCATTTCAGATGGTGCAAGTCGATATGGTGATTTAGCCACAGGGTTTGCTCCCGGTATCAAGTCAATTTTAAACTCAACTTCACGCACGGGAGGTAGACCACTAAGGTCATCGGGAAATACTTCAGGAAAGTCTCGTACGATAGGGACATCCTTAAGTTCTTTCCCTTTGACTTTCGTGTTGACCACGTAAGCCAAGAAGGCCATATACTTCTTGCTTAAGCACTTTCGGGCTTGAGTGCAAGACATGAGTTTAAGCCCTTTAGAAGACTTTTCACCGAACACTTTCAAAGTATCTCCAGAGGGTAACGGTATACGAATGCACTTCTCGAAACAAATGATCTCGACATGATGTTTGGCTAACCAATCCATACCAATGATGACGTCGAAGCTTCCAAGTTTCATAGGAATAAGATCAATAAGGAAATCGTGTGTGTCAAGACTTAAGATGCAATCACGAATAACGACATCAACGGTGATCGGTTCTCCATCGGCAACTTCAACGGTGAGAGGTCTTTCTAGTTTCGTATGTGGCTTAGCAAGTATGGGTTCAAACTCTAACGAAACAAAACTCTTATTGGCTCCAGAATCAAATAGGACATAGGCATACGTTTTATTAATAAGAAACATACCTGTTCAATTTTAAAGGTATTTAACAATGCAGGTAACACATGAAAAGAATTAGGTCACAAAAGTTACAGGTAAGTTAACATACCATTCACCACATCGTTGTTTGCTTGTGCTTGATTTGCGTTGATGTTGAAAGCACGTCCTCGGGCTTGTGGCACATTACCCACAAGACGAGGGCATTGTGGGCGGAAATGACCAGGTTCCCCACAGTTGTAGCAAACACGGTTTGTGACCACGGCGGCGTTGTTAGGTGCACGGTGACAAGTCGCCACCAAGTGACCATATTTACCGTATAAAGTACAGATACGGCATGGTTGATTTCCCGGGTGATGGTACCTACAAGTGTTGCACATAGGCTGAGGACCAGCATAAGCCCTAGCCCCAGGCACTTGTGCCACAGGTGCAGCCGCAGGTACAAGTTGTCTTTGGGGTTGTTTGGGTGCAGCCACAGCATAGTTACGCACCGGTGTAAACTTGCGCTTCTTCTTCTTGTTGTTGTTAGACGGTTCAGCTTTGGTCTCCTTAACAGCCTCGGTAGCCGTCTTCTCTGCCTTCTTTGCACCCTTCACAGACATGGTGCCCGCTCGTATATGGTTCTCGGTGAGTTGAACGGTGATAGTAATGGCTTCTTCCAAGGTTGTGGGTTGGCTACCCACCACAGCATCTTGAATTTGGGGTGGTACACCCTTGATAAACTTCTCGATGTTGCGGGGGACAGTGTCGACCATATGAGGCAGCAGTATACTCAACTCATGATGCCTAGTTGAGTAGGCCAAATGATCACCATTATTTTGCTTCAAGTTCCAAAACTCTTCTTCCAACTTTTGCAATTCACTTCTTGGGCAGAACTTCGCGATGGCGATGTTCTTGAACTCTTCCCAGGTAAGTGCTAGCACAGCTTCATGCCCACGGTTTCTCTTCTCGCTATTCCACCAAGTAAGTGCCCTTTGTTGGAGCACACTAGTGGCATAACGAACCTTGAGTGTCTCGGGACACTCACAATTGATAAAAGTATTCTCCATGCTTTCGAACCACTCAAGAAGACCAGTGGCTCCTTCCTTGCCACTAAAACTAGTGGGCTTGTAAGAGCTAAAGTGCTTGAAAGTGCAAGTTTGGTTGTTGCACCCTTGGTTAGCACTATTCTCTCCTTGACCATTTCCATTGTTGCTAGCGTTGGTCATTAAGGTGCTATTAAGTTCAACAACTATGGTCGGGATGACAGCAGCCATTTGTCGAGCAATCATGGCGGCTAGCTTACGATCGGAACTTCCACGCTTTCCATGATGACGAGACATGCTGGAATATAAAAAATGAGTTAGATACGAGAATTGGAATAACAAGAATTATAGTTCAACAAGGATAAGGCAAAAGTTGTAAGGCACTTGGAATGGTTCCATTTGGTAACGCATTACTATTTGGAAACGTTGACACGTCAAGGTATGTTGACCCATCCGCCTTAGAAATTTATGTACGTTGACCATAGTTTATCACTCATCCCAGAAATCCCCAGGTAAGCATAACTAGTCCCGTAGGATTTATGCGATATGCTTGCCTTAGCCCGAGGGCCTTTTGCCAGGAAATCCAGAATACAGGTGTCTATGTGTCACACAAATTTCTTAAGTTCATGAAGTCAAAACCTTGATGGGATTTACATAGATTAGACATAAGTCTAAAGATTCAAGTCATAAGCATAAGTATACGATTCTACGTGTCTTCGAGAATAAGATTAAGAAGTTTCATTTGTCGGGGTGAGTCAAAGTGTCAAAGGTAAGTTTAGAGAGACAAGTAACAAAGTTTTAACAATTATAAGGCAAACCTATGCTAAGGCATCAAGTTGCACATAAGTAAGGTATAGCATTATTTAACATGTAAACAATATATATATTTCCAAGAATATAAATCCTATTTTATGAGGTTCATGCATAAGCTATAGTCTAGGTCACCATTTCTAATAACCTAAATCTCTATAGTTATGGGCTCTGATACCAATCTGTCACACCCCAACCTTGACGGCGGAAACGTCGAGATGTGAGGGTTAATATTGTTCACAGCCACATAACACTATATTTAAATGTAAATATTAAAATTATAAGTTTCAAAGGCCATAACAAACATATGTTTCAAACAAGAAATAAGTTCCAAACAAAACAAAACATTACATAAACATTTTTTATTAAACTAGGTCCAAGTCCTAGTTTTATTGCAAGCTTCAAAAGTCCACTTTAAACTTGGGGATTTCCTGAAACATGATAAAAATAAAAGGTCAACTATAAATAATTGATGAGTTTCCAAGGTTTTCATACATAATATGTTAAAGTTACAAGTAGCAATTCATGTCATAGGTCATAAGTTAGTAAGGTTATAGAACACACATCGTTACAACCAAACCTCGACTTGATTACAAGTATATAAGATTGGCTAAGTGTATTTGGTTCCCATGATGAACAAGCATACGTCATCAGGAGCCGGCAATACCTCGGCTTTAGCACCAAATAGGCTTGTCAGGCCCAAAGATCTAAGACGTCGCCAGGCTAGCAATAGTTAATGATTGTAAACAAACTATGTATCTCATATAATCACTTACAAAACACAAATAACCATGACAAAATATAAAGATGAATTGCAAGTGATTTACAAGTCTCAAATGTGTATAAGTGTATTATGTATAAGCAATCATGTTTCACCCCAAAATAGTGTGAAAAGATAATAAAAGGGGCAAGGAAACTCACATGTCAAATAAGTATATAATGAAGATCAATAAGAATAATATATGTCGTTCCAAGATAAAAACATCACAAGGCACCTAAATAAAAATATTACAACATTTAGGTTAATAATAAGATTAACGAGTTAACATGAACTAGGGTATTAGTATTTTGGGGATTTTTATAAAGTTAATAAATTCTTATAAAAATACCATTTATGAAATTTATAAAATTTATTTTTAAGAAAATTGATCCTTTGTAAATAACTTGTGATTTTATTTATAAACTTATATTTAAATTCTATAATTATCATGATAAATCCTTAATCATAAGGTCTAATATTAATTTAATATCTTTAAGTATCATATAACAATCTAATTTTTATAAAAATGTTTAATTATTACATTTGTAAATAATTTTATATTAAAATATTAAAATGTTTTACAAGAATAAATTTTTAAGAAATATTTAGATGACTTTAAAAATATTTGGGGTTTATAAAAGTCATTTTTGTAATTGTTATAAATTTTCTATAATTAATTTAAGGCCAAAAAGGCTTTAAAAAAATTACATGAGGGTGCCTGGGTTCGAATCCGGGACCTCATGGATGTGGGGAACAAGACTTAACCAGTGAACCAAGGCTCTCAGCCGCGGTTTATTTGGTTTTAAAAATGTTAAAAACATAAGCAGAAGATAACCCCAATTCCTTATGAACCTTTATTTCTCAATCCCAAAATTAAACCTTAATTCGAATGTTACAATCAGATTATCCTTAGGGCTTTTGCTCCCTAAGTGTAATAGATTACAATGATGTTTCAAACTTACTTGATTGCAACCAATTTGATGCGTTTATGCTCGGTAATATTTCGGTTCTTTGCGCGATGAACAGAGGTTCAGATTTCGATCTTTTCGTTGTAATTTCAAGCAATTGAGTGTGGAATGAGTTTAAAGGGATCGAATGGAACATTAGCCCTCTGTTATATAGCCCTGATTTGTACGTTAAGATGCCGGTTGAGCTTTGATTTTAATTCGAATGCCGCGGTTACAGTTAGGTGTGTTAATGGATGATTAACTCCAATTAAACCAATCATTAAGCTTAGTAATGATTAACCGAACGTTGTTGTACGTTTAATTTGGTTGTTCGACTTATGGTAGGCGTTGATCGGTCTTAAACCGATCGAAACATTGATTTCGACTAAAAATCCATTAAATCCGAGTGTTTTTTGTCCAATAGAAACGTGGGTTCGAGTTTGAAATGTTTTCCTGAGTCATTTGGCATTAATTTAGGTCGAAAACGTGAAGTAAACTCGCGTATTGGAGTTCACCGGCGCCGCGCCGGAGCTGTGCCGGCCGGCGGCCGGAAAAGCGCGAGAGAGGGGGAAGTTTGAGTTTTTTATAAATTTACAACTTTGGTCCCTGTGGTTTAATAGCTGACATTTTATGTTTAAAACTTCTATTTTATGTTTAAAACTTCAATTTTAAGTTTCCAAATTAACAAATAAGCCGCCTTTATTAGCTTTAAGTTTAATATGAATCTAACTTGTTAACTTTTTTAACTTGTTATTATTCTTGTTATTATTATTATTATTATTATTATTATTATTATTATTATTATTATTATTATTATTATTATTATTATTATTATTATTATTATTATTATTATTATTATTATTATTATTATTATTATTATTATTATTATTCTCATAATTATTATTATGGTTCGATTTAATATTTTATTTATTAACTTTCATATATTAAAATTTAATGACAACTAAAAAAAATATGCATAAATAACCCATGAATTTCAAGATTGACAACAATGACCCGTATAAGAATAAACAAAATTAACTTTTAATAATCGAAAATACGAGATGTTACAACAAGTCAACAAGGCAGTTATGCGAATCCCAAAAAATCTGATGATTCCTTAACAGAAACAATTCAAATCTCAAGAGATCCGGTGTTTCTTTAACAGAAACATCATGTCTATATAAATGGATCCTAGGTTTCGAATCAAGGACGACAACATCGATAGCAATACGACAATTCCACAAGAAAAAAAATCACATCAAATCACACAACCAAACCCTAGCAGCCGTCACATCATTCATCACAAAATTTAATATCATTCGTTCATTATTTGTAATCATTAACGTGTTTTAATGAAATACATTTGAATTTAAACTTTGTTCATTCATTAATTGTGTTTCTTTTAGTGTGTTCTTGAATTTTTATTGATATTAAAATTTATTACAAACAATTAAACCAAGCCAACATTGTTTCCGCAAACATTGACTTGATTTCAACCATTGTTGATAATTTCTGATTGCGATCCTTGGATTCACGGGTGGTATCAGAGCCATGTACTCATTGATTTAGATCGATTGATCTTCCAGTGTTAGTTGTGTTTAATTGTTTTTCTGAATTCTGTAGATTTGTTAGTTTTTACTGATTAGATCTTGTTTTTAAACAAAAGAGTTTGTGTGAAACTTGATTTGTCGTTCAGCAGTACTCAGTTAGATTAACTTGGATCTATATTCACATCGATTGAATAGCAGAACTTAGTTATTGACCAGCATCACTATCTTGTTCATATCCTTTGAACAATTTCATTAGTTAACATCTTAGATCTTAACTAATCATGAGCAACTTTAGTGGATCATCTTACCAATCGCCGAAGTTGGAAACAAAAGCAAACTTCAAATCATGGAAAATCAAATTTAGGAATCATGTAAATTATACAGATTCTGACTTATGGGTCTCTATAACAGAAGATCCTTATATTCCACCCACCCTCGGGCCGGATTATAATGATAACAATCAACCCAAAAGCACGAAAGATCTTTCACCTGATGATATTAAGAAGGTTAAAGTTGATATCAAAGCATATAGCTTGCTTAGTATGGCTTTACCAGAAGAAATATTGATCAGATGTGAAGATTATAAAACAGCAAATTTCTTGTGGAAGATTCTTCATACACTCTGTGAAGGGAGTGACGAAATCCGAAGCATTAGGAAGGACACCATGCGTTCACAATATGAAACATTTCATCATATTGAGGGTGAATCAATTCCTCAACAACTCCACAGGTTTATGCAACTTGTTACAGAAATGAACATTCTGGAGTTGAAATACAAAAATGAGGAATTGAACAAGAAAATGCTCCATACTTTACAAGAAAGTTGGAAGAAAACTGTATCCATGTTCAAGAATACCATAGATCTCAAAGCAATCGGACTAGATACTCTAGTGGCTAAAGTTGAGGCTCTTGAAATTGATGAGAAATCAAGAAACCAGAGTGTAAGAACTCATGTATCACCATATCACTTTAAAGAAACGAGATGTGCTGGAAGTGTTTTCATGTCCAGTAATGATGGTGATAACTCTTGTACTTTGAGTGAAGATGAAGAGGAAGTAAGTTTCTATGCTTCAAAACCTCCTAACAAATCTTCTCAAAGTAAGTCAAGAAAAGAGAAAGAAAGAACTGATGATCGAAGAGGTAATTCATCCGAAAAACCATCATCCAACAATCAATCAGAGTCTAATACTGTCATTCTAGATTCTAAAGAACAAAAGGCAGCTTTCGCAGCCTTCAGTTCAAGCTTTCAAGCTTACCTAGGAAGTCATTGCCCACTGACAACATGTGCCAACAAGATTTAAAAGAACTGCCTCCGGATGTAGTGGAGGAGATGGATCTACAATGGCAAATGGCAATGATTGCCTATAGTATCTAAGAAGAAACAAGAATTTGGCTGATGCAAGTAAATCATCACATATTGGAGTTGATAAGTCAACAGTAAGATGCTTCAAGTGCAATCTCTATGGACACTTTTCTAGAGAATGCAATCAACAAAATTCCGACACAACACAACATCAGAATCATCAGGCCAAACAACCCTCATCAACTCAAAGATGTTTTAGACAGCCACAACTGACCAACTCATCCCCACTAGCCACCAATTCACCAACAGAAACTAGCAACTCTAAAGAATATGGGCTGATCATTCTTCAAGATGGAACCTGTTGGAGCATATATTGTCATATATAGTGTGTCTATCGCTTGACGAATAGTCTAGGCTTAATGTAATACACCTGATATGTTGTAAACACATGAAACTGAGTCATTCGCAGGAGCATATGCGAATGAGACTCAGTCGTATGACTGAGCCATGCTAATGGACCAGTCGTGCGACTGAGAGATGCTATTGGACCATTCGTAAGACTGAACCATAAGTATGGTCCAGTCGTACGATTGAACCATACGCATGGTCTAGTCGTACGATTGAACCATACGCATGGTCTAATCGTACGAATGGGCCTAGTCGCATCTGATATGGGCTGAGCCCTATAAATACCAGTTTCATTGTGTAGAGAAAAAGGGGTTTTTGAGTGTGTGCCCGAGGCCTAGGTGCTGTCGGATGAGAGGGGAGATCATGCTCGATCTCCCCTTGCCAAAATCGTGATTTTTATGTTTAACGAGCTTGTAATCATTAGGTTATATCAATTAAACCATTGTATTCTTGTTCGTGCTCTTGTTTGTCTTTTAGCTCTTCTTATCCTTCCGTCAAGAATATGCTCGGATGTCAACCGATCCAGCGACTTCACAATTGGTATCAGAGCAAGGTTACTGCTAGAATGATCTAACAATCATTCTAGCAACCCGAGCTCTTGATTTCTGGATCTATTTCGTGTTCTTTGACGTTAAACCCACTTCGTGTTCTTCGTGTTTTGCTCAGATCTTGTAACATGTGTTGTTTCTATGTTAAATTCGAACTTGAAACCACGTTCTTATCACCCTTGCGAATCTGATGATGTCTATTTTGCTTCGGTTCATGTAAAATTCATCAGATTAGGGTTTTTAGCAGCCATGGCGGCTGCAGATCTGAAAATCTGCGTGCAGATCCGCTTATGTGACTAGACCATGAGTATGGACCATTCGTACGACTGGACCATGCTAATGGGCCATTCGTACGACTGGACCATGCGACTAGACCAGTCGTATGTTCAGTAGTGCGACTGGACCAGTCGTATGTTCAATCACACGATTGAGCCATCCGCATCTGTCCCATCGCACGATTGACTCATCCGCATTTGTCCAGTCGCACGAATATATCATTCGTATCATCCATTCATACGAATGTGATATTTGTCCTCCATGTCATACGAATGAACGGTGTTTGTAAGGATTCCTTTAAGTCTGATGCAAACCAAAACATCCAAAGTCTCTCTGCAAGCAATGCACTAAAGAACTGAAGTAGAATTGCTTCGGAAGTTTTACACCATGCACTAGAAATATTTTAAGTGTAAAATCTTCCGAAGCCAAGACCAATATCTTCCGAAGCCAAATATGAAGTCTTCCGAAGCCTCAGAGACAAAGTCTTCCGAAGCTTCATCTTATGAAGACAGATTTCTTCTGAATACTTTTAGTAACATGCTTTTCTGATGTACTGTTCCATAAAGCTGGACACCTTTCCGCTGCATCTCTGTAAAGTCACCAACTTACATGAGTTGGTGAAAAGGTCCATGCTTTTGGTAACTGTACATTGAGGTCTTGAGTCTGTAACCTTCTACTTTATGTACTTTATCCTTTTTGTAATAGATAAGGATGTGAGCTATGGCATGTCATAGTCACAAGGTCAAAAGGCAGATATGCCTTTTGATTCTACAATTGATTTTGTTTGTGTCTAGTCAATTGTATCCAGCTGGCTTTCAAAGTATAGCCGGTTGTAGGTTGTAGTATAAGTATTCCATGTTCTAATATCTTTCTTAATGCTTTGTAACACTTGTAATAGAACTTGAGAAAGCAATATACTACATCCTTGAAACCCAACTCTCTTGTTCTGTCTCTTACTTGTTACTTGTGTTCTTAGTATCATTATTGTGGTGAATCCAGTTTACTGTTTGATCAAGTTTGGTTAATCTCCTCTTTGTGTTGTTGTGTTGAAATTGTCTAGCCCTTCACCGGTCCTGCAATTGGTATCAGAGCATTTCAGGCTCTTGATATAAGATCTCACCATCTTAAGATCCCTCACACACACAAATACTAAACTTTCAAATGGCATTCAGTTCAAAGACTGATATGGAAACTGGAACCATGAACAAGTACCCACTGATCACTCTTGATGATTTTGATACCTGGTGTATGAGAATGGAAGGTTTCATCAGGTCTCTAGACTCAAGAATGTGGGAGTCTATTGAAAATGGACCTTTCATACACAGCACTCCTTCTGCTACTGGTACTGGTATGATTCCAAAAGATGTGGCTAACTACTCTGATGAAGATAGGAAGAGAGTAGAGATTGATAGAAAAGCCATGACTGCTCTTCAAACTGCCCTTCCAAACTCTGTGTATAGAGGTTTCAAGAAGTGCAAAACAGCTGTGGGATGCACTAAAACTGATGTATGAAGGCTCCTCTGAAGCCAAGGAGAACAAGAAGGATCTCCTGAAGTAGCAGTTTGAAAACTTCACCTTCAAAATAGGTGAAACCATGACTCAGCAATACTTCAGGTATTTTGAGATAGTGGATACCCTTGTGGATGGAGGAGTTCCTCTTGAAAACAGAGACATTGTAAGGAAGTTCATGTCCTCACTCCCTAGGCAATGGACACACTATTGTGTGGTGATCAAGAGGACTGAAAATCTCAAAACTCTTACTCTGAAAGAGTTATATGAGATTCTCAGTGGCTACCAGATGGAGATGAACATGCAAGGTTCATCTGGAAACTCCAACAATCAATTGGGTTCAGCCCTACATGTGGTTGAAAAGGATAGCATAGAACCCCAACATCATCTCATATGCTACCCTGACAACTCACCAAAGGGTCTTTTCATCACCTTCCTAGAGACACCTAAGGAGAACTACACTCAAGAAAGCCTATTCCAAGAGACAAGCTCTTCTCAAGCCTTTGTGTCTTCTGATGAAAGTTGTGGAAACTCTCTTTTCACTCTTGAATACCTGGATTGTATCCATCCAGATGATCTGGAATATATGGAAATAGTCCAGCAGATGGCTCTTCTCACACATAGAGCCAAGAAGTTCTACAAGAGAACTAGAAGGAGGTTTCCAAGCAATGCAACAAGTGGAAAGTTTGGCTTGGATAAAAGCAAAGTCAAGTGTTACAACTGTAATTTGATGGGCCACTTTGCTAGAGAGTGCAAGGCACCTAAAACAAATGGTGGCCAAGCACAAACCAGATCAAACTACACTGACAAAGCCCCTCAGAATGAGAAGCCAAAGCAACAAGCTGCTGTTGCTGTTGAAGAAGGAGGCTTTGACTGGAGCTTTTAGGTGGAAGATGCTTCTCCAAACCAAGCACTAATGGTAGATCATGATGAAGCCAAGGTATTGGAACATCTCTGTACTCCTGAATGCATTGCTAAAGTTAACAGATACAGGTCCTATAACTTGGAGATGAGATCTGATCTTGAGTCCTTAAACATTTTAAAATCTGATTTTAGAAAGTCTGAAAATGATTATAAACTAAAGATAGATGACTTAGAGAAAACCATTTCAGTTCTAAAACATGAGCCTACAGATTTTAGAACTCAAATCAAAGATCTCATAACCAAGCTGACTGAGTGCCAGGCTGAGCTTGTGATCAGCAAAGCCAGGGCAGAAAAGAGTGTTCTTGAAGAAGAGACATTCAAGAACATGATATCCTCATCCCTGCACAACAAGGTGTGTTATCAAAATAGACAGGAACTGGGATCCAATGAGATAGCTCCTCCACACACAATCTTGTCTGTAAGATCTCCTAGGTGTGGAACTTGTGAAGATGAGCTTCCTCTCATAGATTCTATAAGTGAAGAGGATGAAGAAGAGACAGTGAAGAATTCCTCTGAGAAGAGTGAAGAGGAGGATTCTAAGAAGGGCCACTATCCTTATGAGGAGAAGAAGATTACTGTGATGACCAAGTCAATAAGAAAGAACTTGATCAGGAAGAGCAAAAGAAAAGCAAGGAAGGCTCAAGAGATCAAGGCTACTTTTGACTCTAAGCAAAAACAAGTTTTTATCTCTACAGGGTTTGAAGTAGTAAAGCCTGAAGACATCAACCAAAACTTTTCATCTAAGAGTTCTGGTTCTTGTTCAAATCATCTCAGTACCAAGAAGAAGACTGATCTGCTGTGTACCACTGCTGCACAGCCTGGACCATCAAACTCCAAGAACAGTTTCCAGCCCATAAGAACTGTCTCAGCATCTGCAAAGATGAAGGTGGAGAAGGGATGTGACCAAAGACAGTCTTGCTCTCATAAGGAGACTCTTGTGAAGAAGAAGATGTTGTGTGTCATGTGTGAAAATACCTCTCACATTGCTAAGGATTGTCCATACAATCCTAAAAGTACTGTCCATATGACCAAGACAAGGACTTCAAAGAGTTTCAAGAAGATTCAAGCTTCGGAAGGAAAGTCTGTTTCCTTCGGAAGCTCCAAATCAAAGAAGAAGGTAAATGGAAAATTACCTTCGGAAGAGAAGTTGGTCTCGGAAGAAAGGAATTCTTCCGAAGCACTAAAGTCTGCTGCAGTGACTGCAGAATCTTCCAAATGTTTAGTCATCAAAACTTCCGAAGTCCCAAAAGCTTCCGAAGTTCTGAAGGTCAAGTCCAAGACTCTAAAGGTCGTGTGGAATTCTAAGAAAGACCAAGTGACTGAAGTTTCTCCTTCAACAACAGCTCAAGATCCTTCTAGCACAACCATAGGATCTATTACTGTTGCATTACCTTCTATTATACTTAGTGAGCCCAAGACAAACAAGGCTTGGGTTTCCAAATGTAACTAATCATTTTCTTTGTGCAGGAACAGCTCAAGACAAACAAGAATGTCTGGATCATTGATAGTGGCTATTCCAGGCACATGTCAGGCAATAGGTCACTACTCCATAACTTTGAGAGGATTGATGGAGGACCCGTTGCTTTTAGAGGAGATGAAGGTGGTTACATTTCTGGAAGGGGCAAGGTCACAAATGGTAAGCTCAACATTGAAAAGGTAAACTTTGTCAAGGAGCGTGGGTACAATCTTCTGAGTGTATCCCAATTTGTGATCAGAGTCATAACCTGCTCTTTACTGAGCATGAGTGCATTGTTCTCAAGCCTGGAGTGGTCATTCCTCATGAGCACATCCTACTTAGAGCCCCCAGGAAAGGGAACATGTACAAGATGGACTTGCAAGAAACATCTCCCTCGGAGAAGTTTCATGCTTTCTGTCTAAAGCAAATAGTGATGAGTCTTTCCTATGGCATAAAAGAATGTGCCATGTAAATTTTAAGAACATGAATAAACTAATTAAACATGATTTGGTAACTGGAATGCCAAAGAAAGAGTTTACAAGTGATGATCATTGTGTTTCATGCCTGAAAGGGAAGCAACATAAGGTATCTCACAAGCCTAAGGAAATGAACTCCATCACTACTCCCTTACACTTATTACATATGGATCTCTTTGGCCCCACCAGTGTAATGAGTCTAGGAAGGACCTCTTATTGTTTGGTGATCACATATGATTTTATAAGATTCACTTGGATTTTCTTTCTTAGAACTAAGGATGAGACCCCTGAGATTCTGAAGAATTTCATCTTAAAATTTGAGAATCAAAGTGATCACAAGGTCAAAACCATAAGATATGATCAAGGGACTGAATTCAAGAATCAAATCCTTGATACATTTTGTGATGAAAAAGATATTACAAGACAATATAGTGCTCCCTGGACTCCTCAGCAAAATGGTGTTGCTGAGAGGAGAAACAGGACACTAATTGAAGCTGCAAGAACTATGTTGTCTGACTCTAAGCTGCCTATCACCTTCTGGGCAGAGGCAGTAAATACTGCTTGCTATGTGCAAAACAGAGTTTTAGTAGTTAAGACACATGGTAAGACTCCTTATGAACCTTGGTACAAGAGAAAACCTTTCATTGGCTTTCTCAGGTCATTGGATGTCTTGCACCATCTTGAATACCAAAGATCAAATTGCCAAGTTTGCTAAGAAATCAGATGATGGACACTTCATTGGATACTCTTCTCAAGCTAAGGCTTATAGAGTATACAATCTCAGAACTAGAATTGTTGAGGAGTCAGCCAATGTGACTTTCAATGAACACACACCCTGTGTCGGCTGGTTCTGGTCCTGATTGGCTATTTGATCTTGATTTAGTTACCAACTGTTTTAACAAATCTTGTGAGAATGTTTCAGGATCTGCAAGAAAATTAAATACAGGTGATCCTGATCCAGATTTGAGCTAGGAAGACCTTCAACTCATACATCTTCAGCTCCAGTTGGAACTACTTCAGCAAATGGGTTCTATCAGCACTACAATGACAAATTCAGCTGATACATCTGGGTGCCTTCAAATTCCAGCTCAGAGGCCTCATCAACCAGATAAAGATACCTCAATTGTAGAAGACAACAATGGTGAGGTGAAGTGATCAGAATTCTTGATGCTAATAACCACACCATAGATGACAACATCAATGATGTCACACACTCATTGGATCAAGTTAATCTTGATAAGTGTGGTAATGTGGAGGGTGAATCATCTATGCCAGATCTAAATTTCTCAAATTTGGATCTTTCTCAGCAAACTTGCTGTGATCCCTCAGCTAAGGATCCACAAGTCTCACCCCACCACAAACATCATTGGAGATGTTGTCACAGGGGTAAGAACAAGAGGACAAACCCCATGAAGCAAATGTTTGTCTTCACTCTTGTTGCTTATCCCAGATAGAGCCAAAGAAAGTTGATGAGGCTCTAAAGGATGGAAGTTGGGTTGAAGTTATGCAACAAGAGTTGCTTCAATTCAAAAGGCAAAAAGTTTGGAACCTTTGTCCTCTTCCTCATGGAGAACTACCATTGGAACCAAATGGGTGTTTAGGAATAAGAAGGATGATAGAGGCATTATCATAAAGAACAAGGCAAGACTAGTTGTTCAAGAATACACACAAGAAGAAGGGATTGACTACACTGATGTCTTGCCTTGTAGCAAGATTAGAAGCGTTAGGATATTCCTTGCATTTGCTGCATCCAAGAACTTCAAGGTCTTTCAACTTGATGTAGAAGGTGCTTTTTTGTATGGAGTGATTTTGACGGGGTATATGTCAAACACACCTGGTTTGTAGACCTGATCATCCTGATTATGTCTGCAAGCTTGACAAAGCTCTTTATGGGCTGCATCAGGCACCCAGGGTGGTATGAGACATTGTCTGAGATCTTTGTAAACATGGATACAGGAGAGGTACTATAGATGGAACGCTCTCATCTCAAAGGACAGGGAAATGACTTATTTTAGTCAAGTGTATGTAGATGACATCATCTTTGGTTCAACTAATTAAAGCTCTGCAAAGATTGAGAAGCTGATGAAAGAAGATTTGAAAGGAGGCAATGGGAGAACTCAATTTCTTTCTGGAATTCAAGTGAAGCAAGTGAAGATGGCATCTTCATAAGTCAGTCAAAGTATGTTAAGACATCTTCATAAGTCAATCAAAGTATGTTCAGGACATACTTAAGAGTTCAACATGACTGATTGTAAGATTGCTAAGACACCCATAGCCAGAAACCACTCCCCTGGACCTGATCTTGAGGGGGAGTGTGTAGATGAACACTTATACAGGACTATGATTGGGTCTCTTATGTTATCTTATAGCTAGCAGGCCTGATATCATGTTTGCTACATGTATTTGTGCAAGATATCAAGCCAACCCTAAGATGTCTCACCTAATCACTGTCAAAAGGATTTTAAGATACCTCAAAGGTGCTTCCACACTTGGTTTATGGTATCCAAAGAATCCTAACTTTAATCTGTATGCTTATACAGATAGTGATTATGGTGGTTGCAACATGACTGCAAAGTCTACATGTGGGGGATGTCAATTCCTTGGTGGAAGGATTGTCTCATGGCAATGCAAGAAACAATCTTGTGTGTCTGCATCAACTGCTGAGGCTGAATACATTGCTGCTGCAAGTTGCTGTGCTCAATGCTTTGGATTCAAATCAGATGCTGGACTATGGATTTAACTTCAAGGAGACTCCTATCCACATAGACAACAATAAGTGCTATCTCTATCTATCCACTGAGAACCCCGGTGCAGCACTCAAGGCACACACTCAATAAATCAAGTATCATCTAATAAGAGATAAACTATGAAAATGGATAATTAAACTAATCAAAGTTCATACAGATGAACAATATGCTGATCTGTTTACAAAAGCTTTTGATGAACACAGATTTAAATATCTAATATCAGCTATTGGGATGATCAACTTTGAGTAGATGTTTTCTTAAAACTAATTCTAATTATTTCTTAAAATATGTGTGGTCTAAGTTGTCTAGTTTATCACACTTTCATAAGCTCATGTTTTCTTTGGATATAAAATCGTTTTAGAAGACTTCCTCCTTAGATTCTTGAAAATTTTCTGATCCTTCGAAAGATATATTTTATATTTCGGTAGAAATCATTATCTTCAAAATAAATAACTATCTAAGAAATTTTCCTCGGAGAGAAAAGTCTAAATCTATCTTCCGAAGCTTAATATACTTGTCTCAGACACTTATTTATTCTAAAGGACTTTTTCCTTCTGAAGCAAAATTAACTCTCGGAAGCTTTGTTGTCTTATAGACAAAGCATTCAAGTGTTTATTTCTCTCCGAAACAAAATTTTCAAGAATCTCATGAAAATCTTCCGAAGTCACTTTAGCTTCGTAAACTTTTTCATTAAAACTTCTTCCCATTCAAGATAATTTACTTCGGAAGCTTTTCGAATTCCAAGAAAACTACTTTTTGAGCAAAAGTAAAACTATTTTTTCAGAGGTGGGACCGACATTTCGGAGTTTCAAAGTTTAGCCCACCCTCGAAATGGCCAAGGATTATAATCGGGTATAAAACTCGGAAGCCGGCTTGTGCTGGATTCCTGCATACCTCTGGCAGGCAGGCATCGCAGCTCTTAGCATGTGCTATGTAATAATCTGCGAGGACTGTAGGCCAGTAGTGGCCATGTCTCCGTCCGGATCTCTCGAATTTCCCTCAGCGCGCTCGATCTACCTATCTTTATCTTTGCTTTGGATTGTTTTTCCGCTCCAGCTGACCTTTCCATGTAATCACTGATCCTCTTTCATTAACTTTGGTTCAAATCCTTTTCACATAAATACCCAACGGTTCCCCCCTCCCCTCCCCCTCACTATCTTCTTCTTCTCATTCCCACTATTCCTCAAACCTAATTCCCAAACCTCCCGCCTTTGCTTTTCACCTTTCTTCATCCTTAAGCTTCTCAAAATCGAAATGGCCACCTTAATCGCAGAAACAACCCAGATTTCTTCATGCAACTTCACAGGCAACATAACCAGGTGGCTCTGTAAAGCTCTGAGAAAGATGAAAGTTTCTCAAAAGATTTTCCAGTTCTTAACTCTATCATCAAATTACTTCACCTCCCTAACCATTGATCCTACTCTGTATGAGGATCATTTGCTTGAATTTGGAAGACCTGCCAAGAGGTCATCATAGATGGGGAGAAGGCACTGTCTGCCACAGTGCAAGGGAGGACAATCTTCATCACTCCCATCATCCGTCCATCATCAACACTCATTTTGCAGTTGGATGATGAAGAAGGTGAGTTGTCCTTCCCAAAGGAAGCTGTCAATCATTCCTTTGTACAGATGGGCTATGAGGGAGATTTCTCTGTAAGACCTTCAGGAAAGGGAAGGTCTCATCCCAGTGGAAATACCTACTCCATGTGGTTATCCACAGCTTGTCAAACAAGCATGGAGGGTGGGACCAGATTCCTGAGGATCTCTCCTTCATAGTGCATGGAATGGTTCAAGGGGTCAAGTTCAGGTACTCTCAATTTGTCTATATCAATTTACTTGCTAACTTGGACTCCTTAGAGTATTATATGTTTTCTAGATATGTTCAACACATTCTCAACTGCGAACTGGGCTCACAGTTGAGGGAAACAGATAATATTCTTAAATTGGGACATATGAAGCCCTACATCTTTAAAATCATGAAGAAGCCAACTGTAGGCTTCTTAGGGGTAGAAACAGCCCTTGTCCCCAAAATGTTAGAGCTCATTGCTCAAGGTGACAACCTAGCAACACAAGCTAGTGTTGAACCCACACCTTCTACCTCTTTACCACTAAAAAGGCCTCAAGTAACCCTCACCTACCAAAGAAAATCCAAACGAACCCCTGCTCAAACTATTGAGTCTGTGCAGGTCCTCATATACTCACCTTTATAAGAGGAAGTGGACACTAGAGCTCCCACTTCCCCTGAGGAGCAAACCATTCTCATCTCTTCAACTATCAGGGCTGAGGTTCCTCATGCTCACCCTGATGAGCTCACAAGCCCAACAGCCTTAAGCCTTCACTCTGAGTCTCAACACTCAATCGAACAACCTTCAGGAGACAGTTACCATCCCCAGCCTTTAGATCTAAATCAACCCATTCCCAACATTTCCTTCTATACTAATGAAGACTTAAGTTTCAGTGAGTACCATGACTCTCTTTTCTCTTCCCCTACTCAAAGAGAGATGAGTACTCCTGAGTCTCCTCAGTCTAGCTCACATCAGTCACCTATAACTGAGGTGGACACTTCTAAACCTGTTCAGGATGTCCATATGGAAGAGGCTCTCACTTCTGCAAGTAATTACATCATTAAGACCTCAACCATGGCAACTCAGCCACTGACATCTCAACTGAGATTGCCAGTGAGCAGAGGAAAAACCAGCAGCCAAGAACCTCAAGCTGGTGGTGAGAGAGAGGACTTTGGTCCAATCATCTCATCCCCCAATGATTCTTCTGATGAAGAAGAGGGGAATCTGAGACTAAAGGTGCAAAAACTGTCAAAAACATGCTCCTATTTAGTCTCTAAGGTTAGTCACCTTGAATCTCAGGTGACTACCTTACACAACAGGGTCAATGATCAGCAACTTGAGATTTCATATCTTAAGGAAAAACTAGCTGGGAGACCTTTAAGAAGAGCTCAACCAGGAACACAAGAACCTGTGGATGTGATTGATCTATCCTCTAGTTCACCTATGCAAGTAGGTGATGCTACCAAAAAGGGGGAGAAAGTCATTGCAGCCACAGAACCTGGGAGTTCTTCACAGAGAATGGACATTGAGGACTCACCATCCTTACTTGCAGTTGTGCATTCTCAGCAACTTCCTCAAGTTCATATTAATGTGGACTCTATAGACTCTATCATCAGGAGTCTCTTTGAGGAAGGTATACCAAGGGCTGTGTCATTCCCACCTCAAGGAACTTCAAACTACATCATAAGGTGGAGGTATGACGCTGATAGAAGAGCCCTTATTCTTCACAGAGTTCAAGGGCAACAAGAAGTATTTGACTTTCAAAATTTGAACTTTTATGAAGGTCTGGATCTAGTCAATATGCCACTTGTCAACCCAAGCAACTCAAGACAAGCTGACAGATTGGCTCAAAGAATCCAATACAGGATCACTGCAGAGTTTAGCTTAAGAAGGAGACTTAGGCATCAGGTAATGTCATCGGTCAACTGGATGTTGAGGTGGACCCTAAGATTAGTTTCATAGAGGAAACCTTGACTGAAGGCCCAGTGGCAGAACCTAAGACCCCTGTCTTATCATCATCAACTGCTGTAGAGATCCACATTCCCTCTGAGACACCTGCTGGTGAAGGTGTTTCTCAGCCTCTCTCTGGCCAGAGCATGGATGCTACACCAAGCAATGAAGGTTAAACCTCTATCCACCCTGAGTCACAAAGGTCTGTGAGTGACAAAGGGAAAAGGATTTTGACTCCTGAGGAAATTGAGGAGGAAGAGAGAGAGAGGAAGAGGAAGCTAAGGAGAGAAAGTTCCTCTGGGTCTTCAGGTTTTATGCAAGCTGCAATCAGGGCTGCCCCCAGACCAAATACTCAAGATGATGAGTTGAGGACAGTCAGGATTACTTACCTGTAGACCAGGAACTATGACATTGATGAAATCATTTCTCTCCCCTTAGAACAACTAAATGAACTGGCTGACATGGAAGTATCAAGAGAGATGAAAGAAAAGGAGGATGCAAGGCTACTTCTTCAATTCAAAGAGGAGAAGAGACAGAAAAGACTCTACAAGCATGCTCCTACTCTCTCACCAGTTCAAGAAAGTCATGTACAAGAAGATGTGGTTCAACAAGAACCTCAAGTAGACAAAGAAGAAGATAGGATCAAAATGATCAACTACCTGAGTGCCACAGGCTTCTATCAAGCAGATGCACTTCTTCCCTTGTCCTATGACTTTGTTGAGTTTGAGTACTTAAAACAGCTTGAGCTTGAGTTAGTCAAGGAGAGAAAGACAACTAAGAAGAAGCTAAGGGAAGAAGCTGCAAAGTCAAGAGCCATCATCCAAAAGAGTATGAAGAAGTCTGCTGACAGACAAAGGATGATGAGCTTCTTGAAGCTGTATGGATTCTCCGGAAGGAGACTTGGCCTTATGTCTCTATCCACAATGGATGAGCATATAAGGGTAATCAAGCAGAAGATCAAGAGTGGAGAACTGATTGACTTACACTCTCTTCCAAGTCAAGTCTCACCTGAAGTGGAGGTTAAGGTTGAACAACCTGAGACAACACAACCCGGACCTCCTGCTGAGCCTCAGCAAGCTTCATCTTCTGATCCACAGTAGGGTCAAACTCCCTCTCCTTCTGAACCTGTGATGGAGGAACACCCAACTGAGAAAGACAAGGATGATCGACAAGGTGCTGCAGACCAGTCTTCTCAGTCAAAGTCATCTAAGAGGAAGAAGAGGATGGCTTCTAAACCAAAGTCTAAAAAGAAGAAGTCTAAATCATCTACCTCTACACCTCAGGCTGAGTCAGATCAACCTGAGGAAGTGCATGAAGAAGCAGCCCAATCAACTCCAATTCAAGTGGCTCCTCTTGCAGCTGAGACACCCATCTTATCCTAGACCTTCTCTACCAATCTAGAAAGATGGCATGTAATCAGAGATCAAGGTGTTAAGAATGTCTATACATGGCAAGACATAATCAACTTACCTCTGCATGATCTCTTTGAGATGAGAAGATACTATGAAAGTCTGAATGATCCTGACCATCTAATGAAGAAAGGTATGGTCATGATTGTGCTGAATACTACTAACATCTGAAGATGTTCTGAATGTTTTGGTAGCATCAGCCTAGGGGGAGTTTGTAAGGATTCCTTTAAGTCTGATGCAAACCAAAACATCCAAAGTCTCTCTGCAAGCAATGCACTAAAGAACTGAAGTAGAATTGCTTCGGAAGTTTTACACCATGCACTATAAATATTCTAAGTGTAAAATCTTTCGAAGCCAAGACCAATATCTTCCGAAGCCAAATATGAAGTCTTCCGAAGCCTCAGAGACAAAGTCTTCCGAAGCTTCATCTTATGAAGACAGATTTCTTCCAAGACTTTTAGTAACATGCTTTATCTGATGCACTGTTCCATAAAGCTGGACACCTTTCCGCTGCATCTCTGTAAAGTCACCAACTTACATGAGTTGGTGAAAAGGTCCATGCTATTGGTAATTGTACATTGAGGTCTTGAGTCTGTAACCTTCTACTTTATGTACTTTATCCTTTTTGTAAAGATAAGGATGTGAGCTATGGCATGTCATAGTCACAAGGTCAAAAGGCAGATATGCCTTTTGATTCTACAATTGATTTTGTTTGTGTCTAGTCAATTGTATCTAGCTGGCTTTCAAAGTATAGCCGGTTGTAGGTTGTAGTATAAGTATTCCATGTTCTAGTATCTTTCTTAATGCTTTGTAACACTTGTAATAGAACTTGAGAAAGCAATATACTGCATCCTTGAAACCAAACTCTCTTGTTCTGTCTCTTACTTGTTAATTGTGTTCTTAGTATCATTATTGTGGTGAATCCAGTTTACTATTTGATCAAGTTTGGTTAATCTCCTCTTTGTGTTGTTGTGTTGAAATTGTCAAGTCCTTCACCGGTCCTGCAGGGTTCCAGACCAAAAAAAAAGAAAAAAATAGAGTCTGGAACTGCCACCTGCACAGATTTGAGGATGAGCAAAGCACATTCATCATGAGGTTCTTCTGTAAAATAAGTTCGATGGATACCCCATTATTCGTTGGACTTCCAGAATAGATGATTGTAGTTAGAACACGAAAGAGAGAAGAGAAAATGTCAGCAGTCGGTGCTGATTTTGTGGGGTAGTCAAGAGCATCTGACTATTTATGGTCCAATCAAGTTATATTTATCCGCACAGAGAGGATTCTCATGCTTGGGGGGAATCCATGTATAGAGAAATTGAAGACACATTCAGAAAGTGATGATGTAAGCTGGTTTCTGATGATTAATCTGAGTGCATGTTGATCTGTTTGAGATTGTCAGCTGTGGATTGGAACCTTCTACCTTTTGCCCAATACACCGTATGAAGACGCCAGGAGAGCACAATGTTTATATATTGGGATATGCTGAATTTGAGGGGGAATTTCTACAGGTGTTGATGTTAATCAGGTTAGCATGTATGAAGATTGGAGTAATGGAAAACTGTTCATGTCATTATCTGGAAAAATCAGTCAAATGGGGATTCTTGCTGCTATGATGGTGTTCTGCAAAGTAAACGAAAGCTATTGTGCCTAAATTCATTTTCAGGGATACTGTAGCAACCTGACGGATTAACAATGTTGGCTAATATGGTTTTTCGTTTTGATTCTATTGGAAACCAGAGCAAAGATTGACTGAAGATTGTAAGAGGTGTTATCTACTATTCGCAAGCAACGTATCAATATGTGTTGAGGAAGTAGAAAGATATAGATTCCATGCTATATAATTAGCTGATAAAGTTAAAGAAACAATGATTTTGAATGAATCTCATGTAAGAGAACATAAATTATATCAAATTAAAATTAACTCTTTACAAAAGGATTTAGACAAAATTGTTTTTGAAAATTACAGTTTGAAAGCACAAGTTGAGCATCTGACCACTTCCTTAACCAAATCCATGGCTAATCATGCATCAACTGAAGTGAAACTTCAGAAGTTTCAGCTCTCATCTTAGCAATATGAGAAATTACTAAATTCTCATATTGAATCAAAGAAAAGGTCTGCGTTGGGTTATAATGTTGTGGCACCTCCTGTTAACAATAACTATGTTCCTTTGCCTGAATCAATGACAAATAATCTGTCAAAACATTTTGTGCCTAGCACCAATATAGGAACTAGCTCTAATCAACAAAACATTGATAATAAATCTGAGATGAATGAAACTGAGTCTTCTGAATCAGAAAAGATTAATCATTTTAATTCAGAATTTGACTTTGATGAATGGGATGACTTGGATGATTCTGATGAACATGATGATGATCCTTTAAATAAGGGTAAGAATGTTGTTTTTGAAACCAATATTCCAAAAGTGCTTGAAGAAACAAAGCTGCCGTACCCTCCTAAACAAAAACATGCTGAAAACCATCTGCAAGAGAATAGCTCAGTTAAATGAAGGTCTTCAAGAGCTAAATCAGCAACAAACTTCCTCCAATAAAGTAAATGAGAAATCTGCCTCTACTGAGGAAAGACACAAATCCATGGAAAAAGGAAAGAAAAAGGCATGAGCAGGGCATCAGCGGAAGAAGAACCTCTTTCCGATACCAGATCTGCAGAAAAAGAAAACTTTAGTAGAAGTTAATATTGATTCAGTAGATGATCTACGGAAGAGGAATTCAACAACAAACAATCAAAAGCTGCATAAAGTGGAAAAGCAAGAATCTACTCCAAAGCTGAAGAAGAGTAAACAACCTCAAAAGTTAGCAAACCATAAGAATGATTCAGAGAAAGAATCAGATGAGAAGTATTGTAATTGGTGTGACATGAAAAATCACAATACTGAAGTTTGTTACTTCAGTAGCTACTGCTCTATTTGCAATATGAACAATCACGTGACTGATGACTGCTACTTCAACAAACATTATGCTATCTACAACAAAAATTACCATTCCACTCAGGAATGTTATTTCAACAAAAATAACAAGACAAAAGGCACAAAGAAGAAAGAATCAGATGAGTCTGAATCAGATACTCAATCTACTGATTGTGAAAAGGGTTCAAAACAAAAGAAATCTGAACTAAAATCAAATTCAAAATCAAAGGACAAAACATCCTCAAGTGCTCATCCATAGAGAAAAGATCAACTTTCCAGCAGTCAAAAACACCTCACAAAAGGGTAGATTTGACTGATAAGGAAACAAAGGATGATGATGTATTCTTTGATAATTTTGAAAAGGGAATTCATATACCTCATTCAAAAACAAAAGATTCTAAGACATTTAATCATAAAGTTTCATTATCAAAACCAAAGCCTCAAATGAACAAAATTAAGTTGAATCAAGAAGAAATTGGGAAACAAGAACCTAGTTCATCAACATCCCCTTCAACAGAATCATCCTCATCTGAAACAACTAAGAATAAATCAACCAAAACTAAAACTGAAACTTCAAGACTTGTTCATGAAGGAGTAACTATTTTAGACACTGCTGACAAACCCAAGATCAAAGACTTGGGTTGTCAATTCTAACTGATTTATTTCTGAATGCAGGAACAATATTGGAGAGCATGCAACAAGTGGTATGTTGACAGTGGTTGTTCCAGGCATATGACAGGAAACTGTTCACTTCTCCATGATTTCAAACATAAAAATGCTTCTTATGTGGTATTTGGTGGGGATAAAAAGGGAGGTAAAATTATTTGTGAAGGAATGATAACAAATGGTGTGCTCATATTTTTGAAAGTAAATTATTGTGAAAATTTACAGTATAATTTACTAAGTGTGACTCAAATTTGTGATCAAAATTATACCATATTGTTTGATAATACTAACTGTTACATTCTTAAGCTTGGTTTTTCTGTTCCTGAAGATTGGGTCCTCCTCAAAGCATCAAGAAAAGGCAACACTTATGTATTGGACATGAACAACACCTCACTCACAAAACATGAAACATGCCTTCTATCTAAGTTATCAGAAGATGTATCCCAATTGTGGTACAGAAGGCTTGTCCATTCTAACATGAAGAACATGAACAAATTGGTGAAAAATGACTTAGTCATCGGATTGCCAAACAAAGAGTTCCATTACTCAACTCACTGTTCTTCTTGTTACAAAGGAAAACAACATAGAGTGTCACATAAATCCAAAATTATCAATACTAATACTACACCACTCAAATTGCTTCACATGGATCTGTTTGGTCCTACCAATATGATGAGCATTGGAAAAAGGCAATATTGTTTGGTGATAGTTGATGATTTCACAAGATTCACATGGGTCTTTTTATTAAAACAAAAGAGTAAAACATTAGAAACATTAATGGACTTTGTGATCAAGATTAAGAATCAACTTGATGCAAAAGTTAAAATTTTAGAAGTGACAATGGTACTGAATTTGTCAATTTTGAACTGGATTCCTTTTGCATGAGCAAAGGTATTGCATGGCAATTCAGTGCACCAAAAACTCCACAACAAAATGGAGTTGCTGAAAGAAGAAACAGAACTCTCATTGAAGCAGCCAGAACAATGCTAGCTGATTCACAATTGCCCATCACCTTTTGGGCTGAGGCAGTGAATACTGCATGCAATGTTCAAAACAGAACATTAATTGTCAAAGAACACAACAAAACTCCTTATGAGCTCTTGTTTAAAAGAAAACCATACATAGGATATCTTAGAGTCTTTGGATGTCATGTATCTGTTTTAAACATAAAAGAGTCATTGGGAAAATTTTCAGAAAAAGCATATGATGGTTTCTTTGTTGGATATTCTTCAACATCTAAATCTTATAGGATCTATATTCCATAACATAACATTGTGGAAGAAACTCCTAATGTATCCTTTGATGAATATGTATTCACTAAGTCAGTTAAAGGTTCATCATGGTTGTTTGACATAGATGCTCTAACTGAATCATTTAACTATGGTTATTTGAACACTGCAGGATCTGATGAAGTATGTTATCCATTTGTTCCACCTCATATGAATGAAGTAACATTATCTGCTGATCCTCCAAGGATACACACATCCTCGGGTGGAAACACTTCAGCAGCAGCTGCTGACACTACATGTGAAAATGAACACTGTGCATATAGAGATGTGAATGATGTCCCTACAACAGATCCATGCTCTCAAGTGAATACAACAAACATTGAAAATGTTTCAAGTCCTCACTTATCATCCGGAGAAGTTACTATAACTCCTATGGAAGAGTTAAATGATTCTAGAGTTCCTATAACTCATACGGAAGAGCAAACTGATTCCGGAGTTCCTATAACTCCTACGGAAGAGCAAACTGATTCCGGAGAAGTTCTTATAACTCCCACAGAAGAGCAAACTGATTCTGGAGATGCCCCTACAGCTCATGCAGAAGACACTCATGATCCTACACCTCATGTTGAACATTTTGACTATTTTCTAAACTCTCAACCTGGGTTGGATCAGTCTGAGCCAATGGAAATGACTAACCTGGAATCATCTCCAGTTGAATCAACTCCATTAATGAGAATCCATAAGACTCATCCAGTAAACAACATCATTGGAGATCTTACAAAGAGAACTACAAGAAGCCAAAGTGGTACTGCCAACCTTTGTCTCTTCAGTTGTTTTCTTTCACAAGTGGTCCCTCCAAACATCACTGCTGCTTTAAAAGACAATAGTTGGATTGAAGCTATGAAAGAAGAGCTTCAACAATTTAGAAAGCAAAAGGTATGGTCTCTAGTTGATTTGCCTGAAGGCCAATATCCTATTAGAACAAGGTGGCTATACAAAAACAAACTGGATGATAGAGGGATTATTGTAAGAAATAAAACAAGGTTGATTGCACAAGGATACACACAAGAAGAGGGAATAGACTATGATGAAGTTTTTACACCAGTTGCAAGAATTGAGGCTATAAGAGTGTTTCTAGCTTATGCATCATATAAGAAGTTCACTGTGTATCAGATGGATGTCAAGTGTGCATTCCTATATGGGAAAATTGATGAGGATGTTTATGTGTCACAACCCCCTGGTTTTGAAGATCCTTATTACCCACATAGGGTATACAAGCTAGATAAAGTCTTATATGGTCTTCACCAAGCACCAAGAAAGTGGTATGAAACACTATCATCTTTCTTGCTCAAGCATGGCTACAAAAGGGGAACCATTGATCAGACACTCTTTCTCAAACAAGAAAATCAAGATCTCTTAGTTGTTCAAATATATGTGGATGACATTATATTTGGCTCAACTAATAAGAGATTGTGTGTAAATTTCAAAGAGCTGATGAAAACTGAATTTCAGATGAGTTCCATGGGTGAATTTACTTTCTTTCTTGGTCTTCAAGTTCATCAAAAACCAGATGGGATATTCATCAATCAAGAAAAATACATACATCAAATTTTAAAGAAATACAATCTTGCTGATGTATCCTCATGCAAAACACCAGCATCAACAATTGATAAGATTGTAACTGGTCCTTTAGGAAAATCTATTGATCAAAAGTTATATAGATCAATGATAGGATCACTTATGTATCTAACTGCCAGTAGACCTGACATTATGTTTGCTGTGTGTGTGTGTGCTAGGTATCAATTTGATCCAAAGGAATCTCATCTGAATGTTGTGAAAAGGATTTTCAGATACCTCAAAGGAAAACCAGGACATGGTCTTTGGTACCCAAAGGATGATGACTTTACACTCCACTCATACTCAGACAGTGACTATGGTGGATGTAACAGTGACAGAAAATCCACAACTGGTGGATGTCAATTCATCGGACCAATACTAGTATCATGGTAGTGCAAGAAACAAACCAATGTATCTGTATCCACAGCTGAGGCTGAGTACATAGCTGCTTTAGCTGGTTGCTCTCAAGTCCTTTGGTTGCAAAACCAATTGCTTGACTATGGTTACAACTTCCTTCAAACATCAATTTACATAGACAATTCTGCTGCTATGTTTATAACTGCTAATCCTGTGCAACATAGTAAAACAAAACATATTGAGATAAGATATCATTTTCTGAAAGATTGCTCAGAAAAGGGTTTGATTAAGTTAGTCAAAGTGGATACAACAAATCAGCTTGTTGATTTATTCACTAAAGCCTTTGATTCAGTCAGGTTTAATTTTCTAATTGAGTCTCTGGGCATGATTAACTTAGATTAATTAATTTGAACAAACAAAATACTGTGTGTAATGATGCTTAAACATGACATATGCTTGGGAAATGATAGTACACTATATCTTTGCTTATTCTTGAATTCATAAATATCATTAAATTCGAGCAAGTTTCTTGATATGTGAGTAGGTTCATCAAGAGTAGAAACTACACTTAGTGCATGCCAAACATAAGGCAAAGTGATTGTTTGTGGGAAATTTCATTTTGAGGATACAAAGTGAGTCTTATTCTGATGTGACCAAATCACTCATCTAAACACACTATGTACCAACACTTTATAATATCTATCTTTGCAAATCATACTCCCTCTGTTTTGTGTAAACAAAGACCTGGGTGTATGATCACCATACTGAATATCAGTTATAAAAGGTGAAAAGATCATGATCCGCATCATCCCTCTGTTTTGTGTAAACATAGACCTGGGTTAAAGGCACCTGTGTTTTACGTGAGTAAAGACCTGGTGACCTGATGATGATTATATCAAAGCTCTCAAAAGAATCCTATGTGATCAATTGTATATTAATCTAGAGCTTTTACATCAATGCATTAATGAGATGCCCAATGCATCTCAAGATAGAACTTATAACTTAAAGTACATAGTTCTTAAGTGTGAAAAAGTGATGATTTGCCTTGCAAAGGGAGGACAAAATCCTTGTGAATTGAATGTGAAGCCCATAACAGTTATTTCCAAATCAATATGAAAACATGATAAACAACATGCCTAGTTGATACATTAGCTCTTGTATGGATTTAAGTGGAATACTTGCAATCAGAACTTTGTTCAGGTATCAATTCAACAAAATAACTCATCAGGAAGAGGCTTAGTATTATAGTATGATCCCATCATATGTGTATATATGTTTGAGCATCATCATACAGTTAAATAACACTCATGATATTCTTCTTAGAAATTTATGATAAATGCCTACTGTCATCATTAATCACAAATTTAGGGGGAGTAGAATTCATGAAGTTAAGTTTATCAATCAGCAGCTTTGTCTATTTCATTATCAATTTGAAGGAATTGGAATCTGAGCACCAACTTAGCTCCTAGATACATGAAGTTTTCTTTAAAATCATTTAAACTTTCTTGTGCTAAATTGTCATGAATACAAAGTCAACAAGGTCCAAAAGCAATAAATGGTTCTAAGCAATGGACTTGGACCATACAACAAAATTTCTCTGCATTGTGCCATCTTAAGCATCAGAAGAAGCAACAGTGTGAAAATTTAAATGTTTATCCGTAGATTGGTAAACTACGGATGAGCAAAGATCAACAAATATGATTCAATTTCATAGTTTGGTCATCTATGAAAATGTAAGTTATACTTTACGACATCCTTAGATGATTTATGGAATCTGTAGATGATCTGCGGAAGAATTTAAAAAAAAAATTGTTTAGGGTCCCACTTCATTAAATAAATTAAATTAATGTGTCTGAGAAAGTACAAATGATGTTCTTTGACTTCAAAATTCATTATTCGCTTTTTCAGTTCACTTTTTCAGACCTAGGAAACACACACTCAACAAACTTTCCCCCTTCTATAACATTCAAATATTACCAAATAAAAACATCAAACAAACATATATCTTTGCTCTCAGATCACTGTGTTCAAGGTAAAACATGTCGTAATGTTCAATAATGAACCGTTCGATTCTCGTTTAATCTCACAACTGTTCGTATTCTCATTGTGATTCTAACGAAATCTTCTTCTTATGAACAGATGGATAATCGATTTGCGAAAGAGCACAATGTGTGTGCTTTCTTAAACCCTGACGATCCTGTTTCAGTAGGGTGTCAAGACATTATCCGATATCTAAGAAGATCCAGGCTGTTCTATGCCTTATCAGCAGAGCCTGTGATTCATCAATCGCACATCACTGATTTTTGGAACTCCGCCCAAATAGAGGAAGATGGTCAAGTTATTGTGGCTGATGTGAAGAATCAAAGACTGAGAGTGGATGAACAGACAATAAGAAGGGTTCTTGAGTTGGGAGATGTAGAAACTGGTCACCCTGATGTGTTCGAGAATGAATACATAGAGAAAGTCTTTCTTCTGATGGGGTATGATGGTGACTTCGAGAAGGGAGAAATAAAGAAAGGAAGACTCTACAAGCCATACAGATTTCTCTGCCACACTTATCTTAAGTGCATCTCAAACAGAAAATCTGGACTTGACAGATTTTCAAGGCATATCTCTTCAGGAATTATTGGTGTTTTTGAGGGAAGAACCTACAATTACTCAAAGTACATCTTCAACTGCTTATGTGATCACATCAAAGTACAGAAGGCTGACAAGATGTATATGTTTCCAAGGTTTCTGCAACTAATCATCAATGCTGATCTGCCTGGGACTACTGTAGATGGTGATGTGTTTGTTCAAGCTCACCTAGGTAGATCCATACTAAATAAAATATCCGGGAAGTATGAAGGAGGAGACATGCCCATGTTTGATCATGTGGTAGATGCTCATGCAAACATTCCTCAAGAGCTTGTGTGGGAAGATCAACAGGAGGTTTCACCAACCAACTCTGTTCAAGCCACTCACTCACCAGATCTATCACCCATACACCATCAACCTCAACCATCCCTACCACATTCACCTGCCAGCCAAAATACAGAACCTATCTCTCCAATCCACCCTCTATCACCAAATCAACCACAAACACCCCAACCACAATCACCAGCCAGCCAAAACACTCAACCAATCTCTCCAATTCACCCTCCATCACCAAATCAGCTCCAAATGCAACTTTTTCAACAGCCTCCAAATCCAGAAAATCCATCCACTGAGAGCATTTACACCGGGGAGACAGAGTTAGCCTCACAAGCAAGTACAATTCAACTATCTATAACCAAAACTGAATCCCCTGTTCTCTCAAATGAAACTAAACCAGTCTCTCCGGTCACTGACCATCAGCAACAACAACAACCACATCAAGAACTGGCAGATCAAGCCATTGAGCCCAGTTCAAGCTCAGCAAGTGTAGCCCCTAAAGAAGTAAATGATGATGAGATTGCTGCTCAACATCAGGAAGAAGAAGAAGAGGCAAACTATGTTGATATGATTGCCTATAATGAAGATGATCTAAGTGATAATGATATCCCAGTCAGCAAGAGTTATCTGGTTGCTGAATACAACAAGCTTGTTATAAAGTCTAACAATAGAAAGCAAAGAATTCAAGAGTTGAAGGGAATGATAAAAGTAAAAGATGATCAGCTGATGAAGCAAGAATCAAGTCTGAAAAGATTGAGGGAGAACATACAAGAAAACAATGAAGTGATTGATGCATTGCATGAGCTGGTTAAAGAACTTCAAGATTCAGCAAAGAATGAGAAGAATGAAAATAAGAAGCTAAGGCTGAAGGTTGATCAAATGGATGACTCTCTCTATGATCAATCAATTTTGTTGAGAAGAAAAGAAGAAGAGATTGATCAGCTGAAGATGAAGATATGTGCTCTTGAATCAGGTCAACTAAAGAAACCTGTTGAATCTTCAAAGCAACTTATTCAATACTCAAGGAAAAGGAAGTATTTGGGTTCAACAAATATACAAACAATCAATATTGAAGAGACACCCAAAAGGTCAAGGCATACATCTTCAGAACACACTCCTTCAGTGGATGTGTCAACATTAAAGCAAGTAACTCATGATGAAGATGAAGCTGAGAGTGATGCTGAATGGAAAGAGCTGATTAAAGATGAAACTAACAAAGATCAAGAAGAATCAAAGGCTGATGTTCTACTTACAACAAAAGACATATTGGAAGAGAGGCCTGAGTCAACAATGTTCATGACCCTTATCAACCATGGGTTTCCATATGACATGGTTGAAAGGATGAATCTGTCTGAGATGAAGGATCTACTGAAAGAGTTTGAGCTGGCTAGATTCATGATCCCTAATTGTGACTATAAAGCATTCACAACATTTCAAGCCATACAGAAAATCAAGAAAGATCTAGGCCACTATGACACAGCAAAGCTTAGCAAGTACAATATGATCTGTTGGCTACAGGGTCACAACTACAAGGCACATGAGCTTAAGGGAAGAAAAGTTGGTGAGCTTAGAAGGATGATGGAGCATGTAATGGCTGTTGAACTTGACACAGGAGTGAGATTCAGAACTGAAGCTCCTCACCCATCCTATGAGCAACAGAGCAAACTTCCTGTTGATCCTATAACTGTTGAATCTAAAGATCAGCATAGAGGAAAAGAAAAACTGATCAGAGAGCCTAGGGCAGTTATCCCTGGAAAAGTATGTTCTCTAGGAACAACACTCAGGGAAATCACTGAACAAATATCTATCCTGATAGAGCTGTATGACCACATCACAACTCCTAGTTCTGCAGAAGAAAACAAGATTATGGCCTGGAAGTATGATTCAGACTGGGATTGTGCAATCATCAAGAGGACATCTGGAAGAATTGAATACTTCCATGATGTAGAAGCATTACTGAGACTTCCTGAGAGAGACATCAAAGACCTGCAAAGCCTAATCATCTCAAACTATCCAATCCATCCAAGAGGAAGAGACTTTTCTGTTTCAGTGGGTAGGATGAAAACAAGATTTATAGATGATGTACTAAAGGAGGCTAAGAGGGAAGATGCTGAACATAAGAAAAAGACTTCAAAAAGGAAGAAGATCAAACACCAACTCCTCTACTATGGTTGATGATGAACTCTTAAGGAGGGTTGGATACTCTAACAGAAAAATAGCAGCCATCTAAGTCATAGCAGGAAATTAATACACTATTCCCCTAACTGAGTGGGGAGTGGAGAAGACAAAAGAAATGATGCTACTAAGGAATGCTGAGGGGAAGAAAGGTGAAAAGATAAGATTTTTTTGACCTAGTAGAGATCAAACTGCTCCACCCCAGCTACACATCATACCTGCATGATAAATTCTTTCCAAAGCTGTCAGATGAAAGAGCACAGAATGATCTATGCTTATATGTGCACATGATTCAAGTGGTGGATAAACTACATGCTAAAGCATACAAAAGAAGAAGACATGATGTTGGGCTGCTAAAAGGAGCTAACATTGAAGAAGTATCAGAACTGAGAATCTTAGAGGAAGATGAGCTCGAGATAGTGCATAATGAAAGTGTAGTGGAAACACTTACCACTGAAGAAGACATTTTGGGCCTAAGTTTTGAGACTCTACAAAGGATATGCAGAATGGAGATCAAGTACAAGTACGATGATCAAAAGGATGCAGTATCATACTTCAACAAAAGGATGGTGGCAAGATTGAAAGAACTTTCGGTTTTGAAGAGCTGATTACAAGTATCTAAGCCTAAGGAGGAGTATTGTTAGGTCTAGGATTAGTAGATCTAGTCTACTTTGTATAGGCTTAGTACTTGAATTAATATCTGTAATGAATGGTTGTAATTCATTATTGTGTATGCATTATATATATAGGTTAACCCATATATATGTGTGTTGATTTATGTATGTTTGCAGGTACAAACATTATACTTGGTCAATTTCTGAAATTGACTAAGAAACATCTACGGATGAACATTTTGTTCTTCCGTAGATATGTTTCTTACAAGAAAATGTATCCAAAGATCTTCTGCGGATGAAAAACCAACTCTGAGGATGGAAGAACAAGATTGCTTTGGAAGAACAAGATTACTTCGGAAGAACAATGTACCCTTGGAAGAACAAGACTCCTGCGGAAGAACAAACATCTACTGAAGACAATATTCCTGCGGAGTCCAAACCCTTGTATAATACAAGTGTTACAAGTCAACAAGTCAACAAGGCAGTTATGCGAATCCCAAGAAATCCGATGATTCCTTAACAGAAACAATTCAAATCCCAAGAGATCCGGTGTTTCCTTAACAGAAACATCATTGTCTATATAAATGGATCCTAGGTTTTGAATCAAGGACGACAACAACGATAGCAATACGACAATTCCACAACAGAAAACATCACATCAAATCACACAACCAAACCCTAGCAGCCGTCACATCATTCATCACAAAATTTAATATCATTCGTTCATTATTTGTAATCATTAACTTGTTTTAATGAAATACATTTGAATTTAAACTTTGTTCATTCATTAATTGTGTTTCTTTCAGTGTGTTCTTGAATTTTTATTGATATTGAAATTTATTACAAACAATTAAACCAATGATTTCAACCAACGCTGATAATTCCTGATTGCGATCCTTGGATTCACATGTATATGCACCAGAGTGGCAATTTGTTAGAGCATTCACAGTTGATTTTTTATATTTATTCATATAATTACATTAAAATCATTAACGTTCTCTCTCCTTTTCAATTAAATAATATTTTTTAGAGTAAATTACCATTTGCATCCCTAACGTTTGTTCATTTTAACCATTTGCATCCCTGCGGTTTGAAAATTGTCATCTGACCCCTAAAGTTTCATGTTATCTTCATTTGAGTCTATATTGTTTTATTTTTATTTCCATTTGAGTACAGAATACTAACACCGTTAGTTTTCCTGTTAAAATTATTGTTAAAAAGACTAAACTACCCTTCATCACCACCATGACAACTAACCATCACCATTTTCACAACCATCATCACCACCTCCACAGCTCCATCACCACCACTACAACTCCATCACCATCACCACAACCCCATCACCACCACCGCAGCCCCATCACCACCACCGCAGCCCCATCACCACCACCGCAACCCCATCACCACCACCGCAGTCCCATCACCAGCATCGCAACCCCATCACCACCACCGCAGCCCCATCACCACCATCGCAGCCCCATCACCACCACCGCAGCCCTCTGCACACCGATTCACCAGCCAACTTCACCGCACTCAAGGCTTCAAAAACCTCAATTTCACCAGCATCCACCAGACCTTTACGATTAACACGATCAAACACATCCTTAGGATGATCACCTCTGTTCTTCTTTTCGATCTCCATAAGCTTCAGAACATGATCAACAGCCTCCTTCGCCTTCTTCCTCCACTCCGCAGCCTCCTTGGCCCTCCAATCAGCTTCTGTAAGCGCCGCCGCTTCAGCTCTACTCATCGGCATCGACGATATCTCCGCCGCAGCAAGCAACAATCTCGCATCAGACACACCAATCCCCCAATCATTATTATTATTATTATTATTATTATTATTATTACAATTGGATGGTTTAGGGTCGAAAACAAGGTAGTTAGGGTTTAGGCAGTGGCGGTGGGAGGATGAGGGGCAATTGGGGCAGAGGAAGGGGTGTGAAGGGGGAAAGACGGTGAGGCAGGAGGGGCAGAAGGATTTGGGGTGGAGGCGGAGGACGCAGGTGGTGCAGAGGCGGTGGAAGGTGCCGGAGAGGCGTATGTGGTGGAGGATTTTCCGATCCCCACGGCGACAGTGGCCGTAGGTGGTTGTGGTGGTGGTGGTGGTGGTGGTGGTGGTGGTGGTTGTTGTTGTTGGTGGTGATTGGTCGTTCATTGTGGTGGTACGATGGATCGTGAACAATGGTAGAGGGTTTTGTGAGGGTTTTAGGGTTTTACGTGACGAAGATGAGATAGTGGTGGTTCTTCTAGTTGTTGAGGTGAGGTGGTGGTGCGGCGACGGTGGCGGTGCGACAACCGCGGTGGTGCGACGACCACGATGGTTGTGGTGGCAGTGGTGGACACATAGAGGGAGAAGAGAGAGAGAGAGACATAGAAAGAAGATGAAAGGGATGTGGGTGTGAGTAGATGAGGGTTATTAAATAACAGTATTTTTGTCATTTCACAAAACTAACGGAAAAATCTAACGTCGTTAGTGTATTGGACTCATATAGAAATAAAAATGAAACGTCAGGGGCCGGATGGCAATTTTAAAACCGTAGGGATGCAAGTGGTTATAATGAACAAACGTCAGGGATGCAAATGGTAATCTACTCTATTTTTTATACCATTATCATATTTTTTTCTCTCTCCTACATTCACAGCCACTTTCAAAAACATTAAAATATTTATATGGATTGAATAGTGATTCCCCAAATATACCGATTTCCAGTAAAATTTTCTATCCCTTCACTCACAACCACTCAAAACCATTCCATTTAATATATCAAACACATTCACATATTTTAAAGGATTCCATTGTGAATGCTCTTAGTATAAAGTTATATTTTATATAAAATAGAACAAAGTTCCTTATTTTTCTCATGCAAATTGTTAGTATATAGCTATATTTTATATTAATTCAATATTATTTTCAAGGTGCATAAACTTGTAAGTAAATTTGGACCTATACAAGCGAGTGGTAGGAAAATTCAGAGCCTTCTTGTTTGACATCGAAATCAATGCATGTTTGCTTGTTAAAAATATATTAACATGGGTCAGATAAATCAGAAATAGTGGGATACAAAGCTGATCAAAAAATAATATTACAAAACTAAGAGTAAAATGAGAAATAAATTTATTATGCTAAAATCTCAACATTTGATAGAATAAAATTATAAAGAAAGTCTCATAAAACCATTTCCACAAGCCAATAATAAAACATTTGATAGAATAAAATGTTATTCTGTATTGCCAATAATATCTGTTATTTTCAAAAGCCTATCAAAACCAAATTTTACAGCCGCAAAGTATTCATTGTTAGAGGTTTCATTGATATCTCTCCTGGCTTTCATCCAGCTGGCATACTTCATCTGAGTTCTCTTTACATGTTGAAATGCCTACACTACAAACACCCATAGCATTTTTTTTTTCAAATGTCCAAATGCAAGTTATGTTGACAACCCAATGAATCCCTGAAATGTAAAGGTCAATAAACAATATTATTTTAGTTATTTATTTACTATTTTGGTTACAGAATAACATCCACATATCATGTTCATATATCACATTATCATCTATATCTTGTTCAAGAAGTCCAATCAATAATTCCATCATTTCAATAGTTGTGCTCAAGCATTCTCTTTACAAGAGGCACAATACGAGTTACCAGGTGAGCATATAAAGATAACAACTTTAGCAAACATATTGGACTTTGATACTCAGATATATAGAAACGACATACCTGATTTTTAATCAACACATTAAATCAGGTTAAAATTGACTTGGTCACATCATAAATGAACAGATAGTCAGATTACCAAGGCCTCCAGAAGTTTCTGTTTGCTTGAACCCATGTAAGACGGGAGACTACAAAAATATACATAAAAAATACATCATGATTATATGCACCGGTAACAAAGATGTACATACTCAATATATACACCCTTTGTTTCTCTATTTCCCAATAAGTGTTGTTCTTACATATAATCTATTTTATCCAACTTAAAATAGTAAGCAATAAGTTTTGTTCTTACATATACAAGGTATACTCACCTTCGAAAAGTTAATATATTATCTAAATGTACCATCTAATTTGAAACCATTTTGCAACAACAAATCAAGAACAATAGATATAACTTGCAAACAAAAAGATGGCAAATTCACACTTAGATATGCTTTCAGATGTTATTTCTTTTAACACCCGAATCATCTTCTTCTAAAAATATATAACATGCTTTATCAAATTTATGAAAAATAGATAAATGAACACCAAATTTAGCAGGTAAAAGTTTACCAAAGCAACTAGTTATAAGAACATAACGAAAGAGAAGTTCATAATCTAGAATTCTTAAAAATGAAGAAGTTTTCATCTTGAAAGCTTTAGATATCTTGAAAACCCATACATAGACCGAAACTAAAAACCTTGTTAGGATACAAACGTGGTAAATAACAAACGACATCTGATTATAGAAAGCCTCTAGAAAGTCATTTATATTCTAGTTGATATTATGGGTTCGTTTTAATTTCAAAACATTTTAAGGACTCCAAAAAGATCAGCAATGGAATAAAATTGGTAATGTGTTGCTGTTTTTGAAATTTTTCATATTAAATTCAAATTGAGTTGTTACAATTTCCATTCTTTTGTAACAGCAAGGTTAAAATTGCTACGTACTAACCTGTTGTGTTTTCTAACTTCTGTTGAAATAGGTAATTGTGTTAAGTGACTCGGAACCCCTTGCACCTGTTGTTTCCTGCAAGTAAAACAATAGGTCCAATATCAGTACTATATATACATAAATCACTTCAACTTTGGGGGCATTTGGAAATTTCAGGTAGTTATTGCAACTTGAATAATCACTCAAGTCCATTGATAATCAAACAACCTTGTTTTAAGGTAAACCATGTTTGTAGCATTACATTTATATCATGAAACAATACTCTTGTCAAAACTAAATATTTTTACAACAAATAATTATAAAATCAAACACATAATTTATAATGCATAAAATACTAAGCTCAAATGAAAAATCAGAGTGTGAAAATGAACCTTATAAGATTCTCCTTCAATATTTCTACTTGCCTCAACTCATTCATTAACAACACCTTGTGTTTATCCACGCACAAATCATCTGTATTGCTTCTGGCTTCATTATGCACCAATATAAAGAGAGAATTTACAATTCAAATTAGTGGAAACTTCAACTCAATAAGTTCAATGTGTGTAGAATGAAAGTTTTTAAAAGATACAAATTCATGAGATGGAAAAAATCTATGGAGAACCGAAGCAAGTAGTAAAATCAAACATTGAAGATCAATTAGGAACCTGCTGCACTTTGCGCTAGGAGAATGATTCCAGCATCGTCCTCTTTGTTTACTTAAACAAATCTAGCTGAATACTCACCTGATATGCAATCCCTTTCAACGCCTTAGGAGAATGGAGACTGATTTTGTCTTGAGAGAAGTAGGTCTCAGTTACCATGAGTTTGTGAACATCACCAGCAGCACCACCCCCTTATACATTTTGTTCGCCGCACCCACCATCAACAACCCTCTGGTTCGATCTCCACGCCAATTCACACCAAAGCAGACCTAAATCAACGTAGGGTTGCATCGTTTATCCGTTATGTGGATGAAAGTTAAATTTATGGTTAAGTAATTGCCAAATGAATATCATACCCCTCAATAAAAATAATGATAAAAAGTTTTAAAATTATAATCACAAAGTTAATTGTCACCTTCTTCCCTAAGTTTTAGTGTATTTCGTCATTTTCATATAATTTTTTTTGGTTCGTGACTTTTTAAAAAGTTATCATTTCATCCATTTTCATTAACTTAATTAGTTGTGTTTCTTAAGTTATGAGCATTTAATTCATTACACAACTTATTTGAATTAAGGTTTCATTTTTATAATGACTTAAAATGTCTGTGACTTAACAAACACAATTAATTAAGTTAACGAAAGTAGATAAAAATAAAAATTTTTAAAAAAGACAGAGACCTAGGTGAGAAAAAATATTTTTTTGATGGAAATGACAAAACAAACTAAAACTCAAGGATGCAAATGACAATTAATGTAACACCCCGAAATTTCCAAGAAAAACAAAGAAGAAGTTCTCGCGCAAAGGAGAGTTCTCGCGCGAGAACTTTGGCGAAAAGTTTGGTGATCCTATAAATAGATAATAACACATGTTTGACCCCATTCTCGCACGAGAACTGTTGATTTTAGAGAGAGAGAGCTGCGAAGTAGAGAGAAAAGTGAAGATTTTAAGGTGTTTGATGTATGTAACTCATGTAATGATTCATGTTATGTATTAAGGAATGATTATTGATGAATATAATGCATGAATGTGTAGTTTTTGTTCGAAAAGGCTCTCGGAAAAGTCGGTTTTTGCGTTAGAATCTTCAAAGATGAGTTTCTAGCTCCTTTTTATGCAAGTTTTTACGTTTTGGGCCTATTATGCATACTATATTGCTTGTTTATGCTTATGATGATGTTGTTAATGATGATGAGCATGTTATTCTAGCTTAGAGGCGATAAGTTGAGTTTACGCGGGAAATCCATTAGTTTTCGCGCGAATTAGGTAGACTGGGCTGTAAGGGATTTCAAATCAGATAAGTTCTCGCGTGATTGGAGTGACTTGTTGTGGTTTTTGTGCGATATGAAGGTTCTCGCGCGAGATTATGTTGTCGCGTGGGCTTAGTTCTCGCGTGTCATGTTGTGTTATGTGTTATATCATCGAATGAAAACATTTTACATTTGTCCCGACTCAGTTTTGAACAAATTTATATAAGAACATAGACGAACGTCCAAAAGTAAATCATTTCAAAACATATATAAATATAATCATGGAATTATAACGACATGTACATAAAAATACGAACGTTTAAAATTAAATTTCTAAGTGAAAATTGTTCTATGAAAACCCAAAATTATAAAAATCTTACATTTTACAAATTTTAAAAAATTGCCAAGGTGTGAAGAAGTCAAAGTTGATCGGTTAAATTTTAAATTAAATAACATTCAATAAACAATTAATATATTGGTAAACAAATAATATAATAATGATATTTAATGCACAAATAAATATTATTGGTGTTCGGTTCAATATGTAATATGAAAATGACTGTTTATTTCTACAAAAAATACATAAATTGATTAATTTCTTATTACCTGTAATTAAGATTAAGATTATTATCACAAAACTAAAAGTGAGCATTTAGTCATTTACTAATCGATTAAAAAACAGAATAATAGTTTATTACAATATAGAAACGATATTAATTAATGGTGTGAAGAATCTAGAAAGTGATAGTCATGCCTAGGCAAACGTAAGGGGCGGTTGAAGAGCAATATGGGAAAGTGTGGTGAGATGCTTTACTTGCATCCCCCACACACAAAGTATATAGGTTGTACCTTTACGCATTGAAAGGTAGTATGATTACAAGAATGGTCAAGGGGAGGCTCTGGAGAGAGAGAGAGTGGTAAGTTACAACAGGGTGGTTTCCACTGCATAGTAGATAACCTAAGCATGATGTTTAGAAATCTCATTTAAGGCATTTTTGTATGTAACCTGACATACTAATAAAATATAATAAGCAACTAACTAAACCCGCTGATTGAAAAATATGTGTGATATTTATAGTCGATGCATGTGTTTTGAGCCATAGTCACGTCTCAATATTCAACGCTTATGCCTGAATGTAACACTATCGATATTTACTGGAATATGTTTTAGTATGATATTTAGTTAATTTTACAGCGATATGTAATTAATATTCAAATAAAATTGAATAAATACTCGTAAAAGCACTTCAAATTGTATAATCTATTAGTTTCTTATGTTTGTGTAATATCCCGTGTTTAATCGTGAAATACAGGAACATTAGATATTTTTTATTCACACTTTTTCTTTTGTTTTTTAATATTTATCCTGATATATTCAAAATTCTCAACGTTCAATGATAAGTGTTTATTTTGATATATTCCAAATTCTCAAGATACAATATAGTAACTTTAAAGTATATTTATTTTAAACTGCTATATGAAAAACAGGATATATGTTTAAAGTTGGTGTTGTGGGCGTGAAACTATGATGAGATGCAACATTAAAGAAGTGGCAATGATGTGATACGTTGATGCCAGTAGAAACACCACCCCATCCAGGTATCGGTTAAAATGCGGAAACGTCAAAATATTGGCCGGTGTCGATGAATGTGAAAAAAACATAGAAGGAAGAAGGCGATGCAGGATGGAGAACCGGCACGGTTGATACGTATCGAATGATCAAACACCACCTAAATCCTCAACCCATGCATGATCCTTTATTACGATACCCACCCCACTCAATTTTTTCAACTTGCATGTGTACGTAAAATTCTACATCACCAGACTGAAGGAAAAGGAAAACCCGGCCAATGAAACAATTGTCGGGTAAGGATAATGATACTTACCAGAATTTGTTTTAGCATATGAAATTAAGTTGATAAACAATAAAATTATTTGAACAAATTTCTTATTTTGTAATTAATATTTTTATATAAATATGAAAATCAGTCATAAAAGCAATTCAAATTTTTATTCAATTAGTTTATATATTGATTTCATCTAGCTAGCTTAATTTAAACGACTAATAGGAACGAGACAAGACTAGAGGTGGTATGCTTTGTTCATTACAGAAGAAATTATTTGGATCAACCATACCTTTCACCATTGCCAACCTCTTAAAGTTTCCCTTAAAATACCTTCTTCCCCATCTGAATGCTTCACCATAACTTGTACAACATGCATTACCATTTGAACCCAGATCCAAATCCCTAAAGTTCACGTAAGCTTCCCTAGGGTTCTTTGACACATACGGTCTCATCTTCTCATATATCCTTCTTATGGAAGCAACATGTTGTTCATATGCCTCATCATCCCACCCAATGATGTACTGTATGATGTACAGATTCCCTCCCCTATGCGGGTATGGAGTCGCACTTTCATGTATCTCATTCATCTTTCCACCATGAGGCTCCATCGCTACAATCAAATTCTCATGCAAACACCATTTCAAGATCTCTTCAAGTGCCTCCACTGGTATTGGTTTCTTAACATAGTCTGATTTGGCTTTGAAGTAACCCTTAGGCCACGGTCGTCTCTCTATTAGTGCCTCAACGCTTTCGCCTTTTAAATAAATCGAATGATAAACAACTGATTCAATCCAACTCGTCTCAATGCAATCTCTTTCCTGTAAACCCAGTTCGGGAAAATCATCACTTGTTATTTTTATAAGCTCGTCAGCGGTCCCCAAGAACAACGCGTTGATTACCACTTGGATAGTGCGATTATCTTCTTGAGTCACTGGAGTTATAACAAGATTCATGAACAAATCTTCAGTTATATTGTGAGCAATATTCTGCCACTTGTTCATAAGTCTAGTAGTACCTTCATCTAGAGGTTTAGAAACACTAAAAACAGTAACAATAGGTGGAACGTAAACAAGATTGATCTTCCATGATAGTACAACACCAAAACTACCTCCACCACCTCCTCTAATGGCCCAAAACAAATCTTCACCCATTGAATATCTATCCAAAATTTGCCCATTCACATCAACAACAAGTGCATCGATTACATTATCCGTTGATAAACCGTATTTTCTTGCCATCATGCCAAACCCTCCTCCACTTATTTGCCCACCAACGCCCACTGATGTGCACTCTCCAGATGGGAATCCAAGTAGATTGCTTTTTCTTGACACCCAATAAGCTAGTTCACCAAGAGTAGCACCAGATTCGACCCATGTAGTTTTAGCCTCTGGATCAACTGTTACTGACCGGAGTTGGTTGAGATCAAGAAGGATGAAAGGAGTGTGATCAAAGGAGGTGTAGGAAAGGCCTTCGTAGTCATGACCACCGCTTCGAATTCGGATGTTGAGTCCAAATTGAACACTACAGATGACCGTGGATTGTACATGGAAATATAACAAAGGTGTGATTATTGCTAATGGTTTTGGGGTTGTAGGGGTATCAAATCTAAGATTTAGGATTGAAGATTGAAGGAGGTTGGAGTATAAAGTGTCATTAGGAGTGAAAACAATGTCTGACATGTTTTGTGAAGTTGTGTTAAAGATGCAATCAAGAAATTCATCAAAGCCTGTCGATAGGAAAAATGGGAACGAAAGACTTAGAAAAACCATTGCAAGCTCACACCTAAGGGAAACGAACTTCATCTTTTATGTTTACTTTTCTTCTTTGTGATATCTATTAGTGCATATATATACACACTATATGTTATATGATACATCTTCTAGTTGGGGTCACTATAACCAAATCACCTCAGTCTAATCTCACACTGTCTTTAAAGTCCGTTTGAAAACATGCAAAAACTGACGTCTGCTAGCTAAATGACGATTTAAGCATAGCCATTTTCACGTTATCTAAAATATCATGGCCACCTTGACTTTTGAACAACCTTTTGAGCATAAGGTGAAATGACTATTTGCAAGTTATGTTTCTAACTTCATATAACATCACAGAGAAAATAATATTTGTGTTATCTTACGATTAACCAAATGGAAACGGCTTCACCCAACCTCTAGGTGTAAGATGCATCATGATTCCTTCTATTCAAAATGTCACCGGTTTAAAATTTAAAATCACCGATTTAAATTCTAAAAAGCTTAAGTTCAAGTGGTTAATAATCCTGGATTAGGAGTCTAATTTCTAAATGGAAAGACTTCTCTCTTATTCTTAACATAGCAACTAATGATATTATAAGATTCAAAATTATGCAACAAGAGTACTGTGTGGTCGATAATTATTATTACTATTTTTTTGGACGGCTATTAGTTATTTTCTTTATCACACATAGCAAATCTAATATTGACGAACATTTCAAATCTAACAAAAAGTTAGATTTATATTATTAATTAATATTATATTAGGTGTAAAGTTGAGTGTTTAGTTTTAAGAGGACATTGTAATGGTAAAATGATTTACTTTTTCATTAAAAGATTGTGTGTTTTAATTTTACATAGTGCACATGTGATGATTTTAAAATAATCTAATATTGAGTAGAGAATGCACGTTTACTTGTCAAAGAAAAAAATAATATTGCATTATGATATACTATACTTTTAACATATACAAAACTCTAACACGGATATGTCACTTAGAATGATAGAAACCACACATTTTAAAGGACAATAACTCTACGTTTTCGATTGTGGGTTCTAACAGGGACTAGTCAATAATTATTGTTATCGGTGTCTTTCAAAAAAAAAACGATGATACACGTCTCTTACATGAAAGTGATTTTACTTTTTGATTTGGCAATAAAAAATTAAAACGTTAGTTGTCAATAATTGTTTCCTATGACAATGTAGTTTTTCTTTGAAGAAAACCACTCAAGATTATTGTTCGGCCATGGATATATAATAAGACATCTTATCCGTAATTCAGGCTTAAGTGCGCAATTAATAAACTTACAGTAGAATCAAGCATCAATTTTATTACAAACTACAGCACTAAATCACCATTTTTAATAATAAAAAACAAGCTTAAGAGCTCTTTTGTTTTTTGGATCCACCATCTTCAAGTAGCTCTTAAACTCTTTTTAAGGGTTACTTGTGAAATGCTGGTGAACTCATGTTATACATATTATAAAATTAGCTTTGACTTGCATACAATATCTATACTACTATAATACAATTTTTTGAGCACAATTGTCATTTTGTTCAAACTTTAAACACATAAGACAATTTTTAAGCATAGTATACAAGTGCTCAATGCAATATATATAATACGTTATTATAACATTATATAATGCACATTAGGTTATTTATGATACTTTAAGTTATATTTACTCTTTATTATTTTATAACTAAATACTATTTAAATTAATAATTAATTATATGGTTGCTCCCTATGGTATGTTCATATTGAAAAATTGGTCCCAACTTTTAGAAAAATTACATCATTAATCCAAAGAGTTTCATATACGTAACACTAATGTTACTTGATACTAACTTCTTTAAAGTATCTCACTTAAGTGAGTGTAAAATAATAAATATATCCTTTAATATTATAATAATAAAAATGATAATAATAATAATAATAATAATAATAATAATAATAATAATAATAATAATAATAATAATAATAATAGTAATGATATTAATAATAATAATAATAATAATAATAATAATAATAATAATAATAATAATAATAATAATAATAATAATAATAATAATAATAATAATAATAATAATAATAATAATAATAATAATAATAATAATAATAATAATAATAATAATATATTAATTACATACATAGAGTTAATAACCAACAACCTACAACTCCTCTTCCCTTTCGTTTCCCCCATCGCCTGCATACCACCGTCGATACAGCACCTCCATCGTCTTCAAATCATGGTGCCACCTCGACCTCTTGTGACCCCGACAGGTATTCATATTTATAACCCTTATTCATTTTCGTTTATTCCTTATGCAATAAAACATTTGGAATTTTATGTTAAATTTTTATTTTATCATGCATACTATTATACATGATAACTTAAAGTTTTATAATGCTATACACCATTTTTTATAATAGCTACATTCATTAGTATGACCAATTTCGCATTAACACTTTACTTGTGCAACTATGATGACAATGTGTGCCTTTACGTTTACATGAATAATATCCATATGACTTGATGACGGTGATTAGAAGCCTAAATAGTAATATCATAAAGTTCATATATATTTATAAAATTTTTAAAGTTCATTTAATTTTTAAAGTTTTTAAACTCTTATAAAAGTACACATGTGCTTTTTTATATGTATGCATAATAAAACAAAACTTTTATTGACTCTCATCCTTAGTTTTATAGAAGTTCTTAATCATAATACTTTTACAAAAGTTTATAATTATTATAACTTTATAAAAATACTAACTATTTTAAAGTTTTTAAAATCGTCTGTAAAAAACTTTAATTTTATAACTTTAATACACGCGTTTTATAAAATTAGTTTTATTAACATTCCAATATTTTATAAAATTGAAATACCAAAACCCCCTATCCTTTGACGTATTTATAACTCATCTATAACTACCCAATCTTAATTGTGCTTATACCACTTCCCCATTCATAAGCCCCATTTTTTCATGTATAAATATTAACATTTGTCTCACAATCTCTTACATCAACTCTTTTTATCAACTTACAAGAGTGTTCTTCTTCACCCTCTATACAATCTAAATAAAAACTTTCTGGCCCAACCCAACGTTGAAGCCTTTTTGATTTTAGTGTTCCTATTGTTTTTTTATTTCTAAATAATTCTAAGCACTTTTCATAGTCAAACTCCTCATGATTTTCTTCAATTATAACCCTCCTACATATACGCTCAAGAAAACATTTTATACGCGCTTATTATTTTTAAAACCCTAAACGTTGCACATAGTGCTACCCTTAATTTTGGACAGAATATGTTACAACATCAAAGGACCATAAATTGGTAATAATAAACAAAAAAATTAACAGACTCAAACTCCACGAACAAGTTTATCTATTTACCTTTCCAACCCTAGTTCACACGACTTCTAATTCAATCAGGTGACTTTACAATAGCCTCTACAAACAACCATATTTGCACGTTCTGCTTTGCATTGTTGTTTTGATCAGCTGGCTCGAATTGGAATACCTATTAAACAAAAGTTGTTTGTAGCATCCAAAAATAGTATACTGGAGAGTTTTAGATAGAATTTATACTTAAGGTTTGATACTTTTAATGATCATCTAAAACTATAACAATGAATCTGTCCAAATATGTTTTGATCTTGCAACGACCTTTCTTTTTATTTTTATTTTTTTGCTTTTCGTTCCTTTATTACTATAGTCAATACTCTTAACCATAACCTTAAATATAAGTTCTAATACAAATAATCATGCTAATTTAGGGCTTCACCATTTTTGTTAATCAAGTCATAAGTTCAACGTATACTCAAAAACTCAATTTGAGTATTCATAGTCCATTTTCATATTATGTTTTTGGGATGTGACATGTAATACAAATTCAATTCTAAACCTTTCTTCCAAATCATATGATTCAATTAAGTCTTGTATGTATTCTATGCTTTTGTGATAAACTTGTTGGAAAAAATTTTCATGTGATGGTTAGTCTTGCTTACTTACTTGCTAGCATGTGATCATTAACTTTCTAAAGTCTCAAGTAACTATGATAACGTATTGGTTTGACACCCGCCTGAATGGACCATTGTAGATCAATGAGTTGGTTAAAGACACTTGTAAACAAAGGTATGATCAATACATGTGGTTTAGTCACACTTGCTTGAATTCATACTTGGACTCTCAAATCGTGTCTTAAATCTAGTACATGTAACAAAACCTATGTTTACACATTAACTTGCAAGTTGACCTTAATTTTATCCATATCACAGGGAATGCTGCTTGAGATGCCTACAAGTTTATGACACTAGGATGCTTGTGGACTTACTTAATAAATAAAACTTCATCCTATTTTATGTTTGCTTGAACAATTATTTTTTCCTTCTAAGACTTATGTAATTGTTTTAATTACATAAATTCACTTTAAAAGTGTCACGTGTTACGAATAATCTACACACCCCCGAAACATTTCGTCGCCGGTTAGGGTGTGACACCACCCTTGATCTTCCGATTGAACCCATCATTGTCGCCAACCATCACCATCTCACTTAAGCACCAGCAAACGACCATCTCCTAAGCAACCACCACCATATTCCAACCATTAAGAATTATCATCGTCTTCATCATCACCTAAGCAACCACCAACACCATCATCTTCCCATGCCTATATCCAACCACCACCATTGTAACCTAAACCACCACCTAGGCAATTATACATTAATTTGAAGGATATGGATGACGTTTATGTTGGTTATGGTGTTGGAGATTGTCACACCCCCACCAATGGCAAAATTATCAGGGTGAACGAAGATGAATTGATTGGTCATAGCACATGGTATTAAAATTGTTGAAAAAAAATATTAAATTCAATTTTCATTAATCATTAACTAGTCAAACATTACATTCCATTAATCATTAACTAGTCAAACTTTACATTCTAATCAAACATAAATTCAAATAAACACAATAATTGTTTTTTGTTTATCTAGGTCTAGAATCCTAAATGTAAGCGTGTAAGAAGTTCATCTAAGCTATATTTGATGAAGTCATATGAAAACTAACAAGTCAACTAAAGAATTAGTCGGTGAGTAATCATACGTGTACATACGTAGATATATTGATCACATTGATTAAAATAAATGAATTACCATTGTAATGTAAAGACTTAGGGGTTGTTTTGTAATCTTCAAACCCATAAGTGTTGAACTAGTAAGAGGTTTAACCGGGTAAAAGACTCTAAATCAGTAAATGCTAATTTAATAAGTGTTGTTTGGTTGGATGTCTGAATAACTGTACAAGTGACTATTTTTATCCTCTGAACTATTTTATGTTAAATGAAATGTTTCTGTTTGGTCATATTTATGAAGTACTTGAATTGAATGATGAATAATTACAAGGGAAAATAGTAAACATTTTCCCTTTATAATTATTCATCATTCTACTCAAGTTCTTCAAAATTAGACATTAGTTTTTCAAAATCCATAGAAATCAACACTAGAGGGGTGTCCCTCAGTGATACCCTAATCGGTTCAATCAACAACGAAGTGGGGTTATCTTTATTACATGTCAAGTAGTTGGCTGTAACTAGGATGTGATTATTATTATAAGTAAACAATATTTCCATCCATATAATATCAAATTTAGCCTTCTCATTTGAAGTATACAAATTCCACAAACGTTTCTCTAAACTTCTTTATCATTTTTAAGACTACTTTCTGCTTTATGTTTTTTATACATACACTTTTATAGACCTCAAGATTATGATTGTAACATATTTTCAAACAAAATATATATAAAAAATGAAAGTGGAGATGCATCTTCTTTGTGTATGAACCTTCTTTTTTCTCTAATTCAGTTTTTCATTTCAAACCGTCCTAATATCTTCTACAATTTCAATATATTACATATTAAAATCAATTAAAGTTTCTTCTTCCTTGTCTTGTGAATCCAGATTCATATGACGCATGTTTCTTCTTCCACATTGTCTTTGGGAACCTATTTTTACTGATTTCACGAAGCTTTTATTACCTAAATTTAAAATTTTAATGCAAATTCCGGTAGGGTTCAACTCGCAGCTGACGACAAGGAAGGTTTGAATGGGAGCAACAATGGGTTTTTTTCTTTGTGTAGTAGAATCATGGATGCACAATTTTAAGGGTGAAGTGACACTATTAAGGAAGGTTAATCTTGTCCTATTTTTCATTCAATATTATTTTCAAACTTATCAATTAAGAGGTGAAATGTGTTAGGACCTGGTATTTGAACGAAATACCTAGTGATTAGCGTGTTAAACCAACTCAAATAGTGCGGAATCCTATTTGATTGGCGATCCAATCAGTGAGAACACACGAAGAATCAATAAAGAATTGAATCTAACGTTAGAAGTCGATTAGGAATCGATCTAATGTGTTCTGTGAACTTGGAGAACGATTTGGGAGGTCTCTGGACGGCTAGGGTACGTCTGGAGTCGTAATGGTATGAATCCTTACGTTTTTCCACGAATTGGGTCTATTTATAGGTTAGTATTGTTCAATCGTGCGACTAGACCATAAGTATGGTTCAGTCGTGCGATTGAACCATGCGGTTGATTCATCCGCACGACTGAGTGTTCAGTCGTGCGACTGAGCCAATCTTATGTGTCAATCATACGACTGATCCAGTCTCCTGGTTCAGTCGTGTGATTGAGTCAATCGTATGAAGTTATTCATGCGTATGGTCCATTCGCATGGGCCATTCGCATGAGAACTTCATTAAGTTAAGTTTGAATGTTTTAATTAATATAACATTATGTGTAACCATTCAAACAATCATAAACCCAATCAATTCAATCACGACTCATTAATGAAATATTAAACATTACAAATAACAAACAATCCATGTCATTTCATTAATCAATACAAATTACATCATAATCAGACAGACAAGATCTATTACATTCCAAATCATGATCTAGGGACATACATGCATCAACAAACTCCCCCTTGGACCTAGATCTATCTAATCTCTTGTCTTCTGCATAACCTCCTTGTACTTCTTGTACTTCTCCTCTTTGGTGACTCCCGCGTGAATCTCAAACGCGAAGCAGAGTCATCATCATCAATATCTTCTACACTGGCAATGTTTGATTCCCCTGGTGAGACAAATCTAAAACTCCAATCATGTCTTTCATCATCATGAGCAGTCAAGGCTTTTGGATCCTTGTTTGATGAAGTAGAACTGGAAGCTTGCTTGTCTTGGCGAGTAAAGGACGAGAACGGGTTCCCGTTACCCGTCTTCTTTGGCTTGACACATTCTCTTTTGAAGTGCCCCTTCTCTCCACAATTGAAGCAGGTCACTTTGCTCTTGTCAAAGCCAAATGTGGTATCCTTAGTAGCTACCAAGTTCTGTCCGGTCTTTTTAACAAACTTCTTTGCCCTCCGGACAGCACTAGCTAAGGCCCACATTATATCCATCCTCTCAAGCTCCATTTCGTTCACCTACTCGTAGTCCTCATCTGCCAGATGGCAGTTTCCAATCTTCCTGGCAACAAGTCCATCATATGAATGAACTACTGCAGCTAAAAGATCCATATGCTCTCGAGCTACTTCCACAGTCACATTATCGAGATTCTCGGTCTTCAGTTTGGTAGCACTTGCTTCTGATCCAATATAGTGGGTACAAGACGACCCTGACGTGTCTGATCCAGAAGGAGAAGCATGTGAAGGACCTGACGAGTTAGACAGAAAAGCAGTCTGGAGAGGTGCTCCAGATGTCTTAGCTTGAGGCGTGGCATTGTACAAAGCTGGATTTTGTGTGTACGAAGACTTCTGAGCTCTGTACTTCATCCTTAGTGCTTCTTCTCGCAACTTAAGAATGAAGTCATTAATATCCAACTTTGCAAGCATTCCATTCTGTCTCAGGTTAGACACGAATGAAGCCCACTTATCAGGCAATCCGTCTGCGAAGTTACTCACTTTCTCTTCCATGGTCGTTTCCACTCCATGTGTATGCAGTTCGCTCATCAAGTGGTAGAATCTATCTATGACATCGTCTAAACTCTCGTTACCAATCGATGAGAAGTTATCGAATTCCTTCTTTAACTCCTTTGCCTTGATTGCCTTCAACGAAGCATTCCCATCATACCTCTTCTCTAGCTCATCCCACAGTTTCTTGGACTGCTTATTCTCTAAATACTGGTGGAATATGTCTTTGGGGATAGACTGAGTAATCAATGCATAAACCCTTTTCTCTGCATTGTACTTGACTTTCTGTGCGTCCGTCATCCCACCTAATGTTAGCTTAACTCCATCAGCTCCCACCGGCGTACTATACCCAATCTCAATGGCTTCCCACAGATTAGGATCTACTCCATTGAGGTAGATCTCAAAGCGTTGTTTCCAGTGGGGAAACTCATCTAAAGTCAAAAGCTTTAGTGGTTTATTGTGATTACCCACCTCACTCTCAAGCAACAGCAGGTTCTGTATCCTCGAGTCCTTCCCAGCAGTAAAGGCTGACATCTGATCTTCCATGGCGAATAACTTTAAGTCTAATCAAACAAACTTTCACTGATGCGACTGAAGGATGCGAAAGGTCTAGTCGTGCGTATGAACTCTGCGACTGGTTCAATCGTGCGGCTGAACTGGGCGATTGGTTCAGTCGTGCGAATGAATCTGGTGCGTATGAGCTATGCGAACGAACGGTTCAGTCGGCCGAATGAAGGTGCGACTAGGTCCAATCGTGCGAATGAGCAAAGCGAATGGAGTCCAGTCGTGCGAATGGGTCACTCGTGCGACTGAAGCTGCTGTTTTGCGAAATTTTCTAGGTTTGACGGGTTTCAGCCGTAAAAATTCGAAATTTCACAAGTCCTAATCGCCTAAGTCCGTAGAAACCAAACTTCGATGAGCAGGGAACGTCCAAGATCACTTTTGACACCAAAGATTGCGTTTTTAGTGCAAAAACACAAACTTTTATGCAATCTTGATTGAATCAACACGTAATCAAGAGCCAAAGCTCTGATACCACTTGTTAGGACCTGGTATTTGAACGAAATACCTAGTGATTAGCGTGTTAAACCAACTCAAATAGTGCGGAATCCTATTTGATTGGCGATCCAATCAGTGAGAACACATGAAGAATCAATTGAATCTAACGTTAGAAGTCGATTAGGAATCGATCTAATGTGTTCTGTGAACTTGGAGAACGATTTGGGAGGTCTCTGGACGGCTAGGGTACGTCTGGAGTCGTAATGGTATGAATCCTTACGTTTTTCCACGAATTGGGTCTATTTATAGGTTAGTATTGTTCAATCGTGCGACTGGACCATAAGTATGGTTTAGTCGTGCGATTGAACTATGCGGTTGATTCATCCGCACGACTGAGTGTTCAGTCGTGCGACTGAGCCAATCTTATGTGTCAATCATACGACTGATCCAGTCTCCTGGTTCAGTCGTGCGATTGAGTCAATCGTATGAAGTTATTCATGCGTATGGTCCATTCGCATGGGCCATTCGCATGAGAACTTCATTAAGTTAAGTTTGAATGTTTTAATTAATATAACATTATGTGTAACCATTCAAACAATCATAAACCCAATCAATTCAATCACGACTCATTAATGAAATATTAAACATTACAAATAACAAACAATCCATGTCATTTCATTAATCAATACAAATTACATCATAATTAGATAGACAAGATCTATTACATTCCAAATCATGATCTAGGGACATACATGCATTAACAAAATGAATGATTAGGAGGTAAAATTATACTAAATAAAACAACCATACCACTTACCAATTCACAGGTAACATCTTAATAAAATCATTAAGATGCTACCAAACAACCCTTATAATGTAATAGTGTAATACACCAACATCATGCAGTTCACAGAAACACACACAAAACACACACGCACAACATAATTACCTATATACGCAACCCACAAACACACACATAGTCGTCGCAGATTGCGTCGATACAGAAGGTTTGAATGGGAGCAACAATGGGTTTTTTTCTTTGTGTAGTAGAATCATGGATGCACAATTTAAAGGGTGAAGTGATGCTATTAAGGAAGGTTAATCTTGTCCTATTTTTCATTCAACATTATTTTCAAACTTATCAATTAAGAGGTGAAATGAATGATTAGGAGGTAAAATTTTACTGAACCAAACAACCATACCACTTACCAATTCATAGGTAACATCTTAATAAAATCATTAAGATGCTACCAAACAACCCCTTATAATGTAATAGTGTAACACACCAACATCATGTAGTTCACAGAAACACACACAAAACACACACGTACAACATAATTACCTATATACGCAACCCACAAACACACACATAGTCGTCGCAAATTGCGTCGATACGCACCCATAGTAACCCGGTGCTCATATAGGCGCATAAACACACATATATACAACTTAATACACCTACAATGCCAACAATACCCGAGTAGCCGCAGCCCGCACACACAACACCGCCTAACAACCAAGACTTTAACAAAAACCGTAACCGAAACCATATCCGAACAACAAAATCGATCGCCCGGGATAGAGAAAAGTACCGAAAGACGAGGGGCTGCGACTCACCACGCGAGTAGTCGTAGTTGCGATCGTCGAGCAAACCCGAGGGGATGTTACGGTGGAAAAAGGCTGCCGGAGATAGTATAAACCGCCGCGTGAGAGGCTGCCGACGTGGGGTGTCGCTAGAGGAAGAAAGCTGCCGAATAGAGTTTGAAGATTAGGGTTACGGTGTGGGGGTTATGCGAATGGAAGGAAAACAGTCGGTTGGGTTAGGATATATTAGAGTTTAAATTTAATTTAAGTTGACATTTTAGGTCCCTCAACATGTAAAGTTTTAATTTTGATTTAGCTTAGTAATTCTTTTGTTAGTTTAAGGTTGAATATTAATACTAATAATAATAATAATCATTACTATTTATTAAGGTTAAATTAAATAAATATCAAGTGACGGGGAAAGATTTAATAATGAAGGCGGAAAAGATTAAATAACGGGAACGGGGTTAACCTGAAAAACACGGGCTGTCACATCATCCCCTTGTTGAAGGAATTTTCGTCCCGAAAATTAGAACATCAGGTACATACAGAAAACTAGGTTTTTAACGACAAACAGAAGAAGCTTGCTTAAGGTTGGGATACTGGAACTTCTGAAATAAACCCAAAACAAAGAAACGTAAGAACAAAGGAACGTAAGCTTTCGCGAGAGTTGTGACATCATCCCCTTGTTGAAGTGAATTTCGTCTCGAAATTGAAAGAAAAGATATCGTGAGAATAATACCTTTAAGAAGTGGATGCATGTCTTTGAACAGTTGTGGGGATTTCTTCTTCATTTGATCCTCGCGTTCCCAGGTAAACTCTGGTCCGCGCTTTGAATTCCACCTAACGCGCACAATGGGAACCTTGCTACGCTTTAGGGTTTTGACGTTTCGATCCATAATCTCGACTGGTTCCTTATTGAAATGAAGCTGTTCATTAATATCCAATTCCTCTAATAGAATGACGAGTGATTCATCGGCTAGACACTTCTTCAAGTTTGAAACATGGAACACGTTATGAACACCATCGAGTTCCGCAGGTAAGTCTAGATGATAAGCTATTGGAGCGATCCTTTTGACAATCTCAATTGGTCCAACGTGTCTAGGGTTTAGCTTTCCATGCTTTACAAAGAGTATCACACACTTCCAAGGTAAACCTTTAACAACACCTTGTCACCGACTTGAAACTGTAAAGGCTTTCTCCTTTGGTCTGCGTAGCTTTTCCGATGATCACGAGCTTCTGCCATAAGGTTACGAATCTGAACAATCTTCTCTATGATTTTATGAATGAGTTCAGGACCAATTAATTGACTATAACTAACTTCGGTCCAACAGAGAGGTGACCTACACTTTCTGCCATAAGGTATCTCAAATGGTGCGGCTTTGATGCTCGTGTGATAACTGTTATTGTAAGAGAATTCAACCAAAGGTAAATGAGTTTCCCAATTACTGCCAAAATCAATCACACAGGCGCGCAACATATCTTCCAGTGTCTGGATCGTACGTTCACTCTGACCATTGGTTTGTGGATGATACACAGTAGTCATGTCCAACCGCGTTCCCAATGATCGTTGTAAGGATTGCCAGAAGTGAGAAGTGAACCGAGCGTCATGATCGGATATGATAGATATTGGCACACCATGCCGAGAGACTATTTCTTTTAAATAAATTCGTGTCAACCTCTCCATTCGATCAGTCTCTCGGATTGCTATAAAGTGCGCGGATTTTGTTAAGCGATCTACTATAACCCAAATGGTATCGCATCCGCTGGGAGTCCTAGGCAACTTTGTGACAAAGTCCATCGAGATCTGCTCCCATTTCCACACTAGAATTTCCAGTTGCTGAAGGTAAACCGGATGGTCTCTGGTTTTCCACCTTAACTTTGGAGCAAGTTAAACATCTGCCTACGTAGGTGGCAATCTCAGCTTTCATGTTTGGCCACCAGTAATACTCCTTCAGATCTTGGTACATCTTATCTGAACCCAGATGAATTGAGTAACGTGACTTATGAGCTTCATCCATTACTAGCTCTCGTAAATTCCCATACTGTGGTACCCAGATCCGTTCCATGAAATAACGGATTCCACCAGCCTTGGCGTTTAGTTGTTTCTCCATGACTCGCATGGATTCCGCCTTCAGATTCTCTAACTTAAAGGCCTCAGATTGGGTAGCGTTGATTCGCACTGGCAGATCGGAGTGGATGGTCATTTGCAATGTGCGTACCGAACGAGGTTTGGGGTTTCCTTTCGGCTTAGGGCGTCGGCTATCACATTAGCCTTACCCGGGTGATACTTGATGACACATTCGTAATCATTTAGTAACTCCAACCATCGTCGATGTCTCATGTTGAGTTCCTTCTGTTTGTAAATATGCTGAAGACTCTTATGATTAGTGAAGATTCGTGCACTTGGTTCCATAGAGGTAATGCCTCCAGATATTGAGTTTGAATACTACAGCTCCTAACTCTAAGTCGTGAGTTGTATAGTCCTTCTCTTGCACCTTAAGCTATCTCGATGCATAAGCTATCACCTTCTCACGTTGCATCAACATGCAACCCAAACCCTGGATTGACGCGTCACAATACACTACAAAGTCATCCTTTCCTTCTGGCAATGCCAAGATCGGTGCGCTACATAGTTTGTCCTTAAGCGCTTGGAAAGCCGCTTCTTTCTTACTACCCCACTTGTAAACAGTTCCTTTGTGAGTTAGGGTAGTCAAAGGTTGTGCCGGTTTCGAGAATCTTTCGATAAAACACCGACAATAACCCGCTAACCCAAAAAAAATAAAATTGGCGCACTTCAGTAGGCGTCGGCGACACTGGTCAATTCTTGATTGCCTAAATCTTAGAAGGATCAACATGAAAGTCATTCTCATTAACCAAATGCCCTAGGAATTGCACTTCTCTCGTCTAGAAGTCACACTTGGAAACTTGGCATATAGCGGTTTGGTTTTCAGAAGCTCTAGAATAATCCTTAAGTGTTCCTCATGTTCCTCCCTATTCTTGAAATACATGAGTATGTCATCAATGAAAACGATGACAAGGTTATCTAAATAGGGTTTGCAAACATGGTTCATGATATCCATGAAGACTGCAGGAGCATTCATCAAACCAAATGGCATGACTACGAACTCAAAGTACCCATATCGAGTTCTGAAAGTTGTCTTGGATATTTCTTCTTCTTGAACCCTAAGTTGATGATATCTAGACCTCAAATCCATTTTTTTAAATAGTAGCTTGATCCTTGAAGTTGATCAAATAGATCGTCGATACGTGGAAGAGGGTAACGATTCTTTATGATAACCTTGTTCAAATCCCGATAGTCAATGCACATACGAAAAGTTCCATCTTTCTTCTTTACGAATAACACAGGTGCTTCCCAAGGTGAGGAACTTGGACATACGAAACCTTTATCTAACAATTCTTGTAACTGTTTCAATATTTCTTGAAGCTCATTTCGTGCTAAACAATACGGCGCTTGAGTAATAGGGGTAGCTCTTGGTGTCAACTCGATCTGAAACTCTACTTTCCTGTGTGGAGGAAGGCCAGGGAAGTCCTCGAGAACACTTCAAGAAATTCTCTAACAATAGGTACGTCTTGCAAACGCTTCTCCACAGTTGTCTTTTTAGTAACTATGGCTAAAATAGCAGAATGCCTTTTTCTCAAACACTTCTGAGCTTTCATGTATGAGATGATGCCGACCACAACACCACTCTTATCGCCTTCCACAGTGAGTATCTCTCTATAAGGCAGAGGTAGTCGGATAAGCTTCTCGCGACAAATGATTTCGCCTTGGTTCCTAGACAACCAATCCATGCCAACAACGACATCGAAGCTACTGAGGGTAATAGATAGAAGATCAATATTGAAATCGTGCCATGATAGACTTATTTTACAACCGCGGTGTATATGGGAACATCGAGTATCTTTCCATCGGCTATCTATACAGTATATTCGAGTCTAAGGCTGTAGATGTAATATCTAGTAACTTACTGAACTCGTGAGAAATAAACTCCTATCAGCACCAGAATCAAACAGAACAGGGGCGAAACAACAATTGACAAGAAATTTACCAGTCATAGTAGTAGAATCATTACGAGCCTTACCTGAACCAATGACGAATACTTTACCCTTGACACCACCATTTCCATTACCATTGCCATTGCCATTGCGGTTGTTATCACCACTACCACCGCCATTGTTTTTCTTAAGCTTTTGGCAATTCCTCTTAAAGTGCCCAATTTGACCACACTCGTAACATCCCTTCTATGCTACTTGAGGTTGAGGAGACTTGGCCGGGATGTTCACGCGGCAGCTCTTAACGGCATAGCCAAATATATATATATATATATATATATATATATATATATATATATATACACATACTATATATATATATATATATATATATATATATATATATATATATATATATATATATATATATATATATATATATATATATATATATATATATATATATATATATATATATATATATATATATATATATATATATATATATATATTTTTTTCAGATTGCTCTCAGATGTCCTCATTGCACAACCTATGGCTATGATAGTTGCACTAGTTGCTTATAGTGGAAACATAGAGATGTAACATTCGGGGTCGTCATAAGACACTTTGTTAACTAACCTTACGTCAAACACAGTCAACCAGAAAAATCCAATTTGAATCCCACCACCGGGGGACAAGCAAAAGTAACTTAAGCTGAACATGATAAATACCAAATGAAACAAATGTTGGAACATTTAAACGGCCAAGACTCTAAGTCTTAAGATTAACCCAATGAACAAAGAATACATGCATATAGAGTATCACTACTCTGATATAACTTCATGAAGATTACGCACATATCAAATAAATAGTATTGCACGATAACTAAAATGCTAGAACGAGCAATGTCTCACAAGGACCGGGATAATTGTCATAATATAAATCCCATTAGGGTTCTAGATTGATGAAACTTTCATACGAGTGGAGATGAAGGATTGCTTCCATATCATTAGTGAAGTTTTATACGGATTGAGACTCTTGTGTCCCCAAAGTATAGAAATAAAATTTTGTACTGACTATAACTGTTATCATCCGACAGGGTTCGCCAGACTTCTCATACACGACAAATTACAATTACGTGTGCACCCGTGATGGTAATTTGCTTTGCATGGTCACCCCTGGTTCCTCCCATCTGAGCTAACATACCTTGTCAAGTACATAGTGTTATCAATGATAGAGGTAAAAAAGATATAGTTATTAAACCAAGGATCAATTTACCAAGGTTGTACGAAGAATCGATTGAGGAAAATATTCATTTGGGCAAGAAATCGTCGATACGCTCAGGTCAGATGGGTAAATAGCATTATCGTAACTAAACTTTAATAAGTTGTCTCATATGTCTACGGTAGTAGCTAGTACAGCTATCGCCTCCTCCATAAGGCAGAGAAGTGGCAAGGTAAGTGTTGGATCTAGAAAGGCTGGTGCAACCAAAACCAAATCACTTAGATTATTTTTGGGTGCAACTAATAAAGGACTTCCGAAGCTAAGTGTGGAACTTCCGAAGGAAATGAAATTCTTCCGAAGACAAAGTACAAGATCATCTACTTTTCCGAAGGAAAACTCCAACTTCTGAAGTTCAAGACTTAGAAGAAAAGATAAGAAGTCAACTTCCGAAGTATGAAGATATGAAGAAGTCCTCAAGCCTCGGAAGAAGTAGCCTCTTCCAAAGTATAAGTGGCTTCGGAAAAACTTATTCTTTCGAAGCCAACTAACCTTTGGAAAACACTACTATGAACCAGTGGACATAAGTATGGTCTTTCTGACACTCCGCTGCAGACCTCTGAGATACTGCATGGCGTTTTCTCAAAAGCCATGTAGTTGACCATATTTTATTCCACTGTTCACCTTTATCAGTTAGTACAGTTGCCAACTTTAGTTGGTGACAAAAGGTAAGTCATGGACATGTCATGACTACCATATCTTAGATAATACTTTATCTAAGATACCTTAACTTTAGCATTGTAGTATATGTTTTAGTTAAAGGTTTCCAGCTGGTATCAAAGTATATCCGGCTGTAGGATCTAGTATATATAGTTTCTCATTGTAACTCTTGTTGTATGCTTGTAAGAGTCTTGTAATACTTTGAGTTAAGAAGTAATATATACAAGTACCTTGAAAATTATTTCTTTGTGTTCTTTCCTACTTAATATATTATTATCAACTCTTAGAAGAGATTCTACTTCATCTGATCCGAGTGCGTTACAAGTGAGTATTAAGAGAAAAACTAAGTGTTTAAGTGACAAAACCCGATCCTGCAATTGGTATCAAAGCTTTTTAGGCTCTTGATTGTGAGATCTTACCATCCAAATCAATCTGATTTTCAGTCCTCCTTACACCACACTCAAAAGTCCCTCAACAAGTCTGAAGTAGAGATGGGGACAATGACTAAAGCACCCATCATCACCCCTGAAAACTTCAGATCATGGAGCAGACATATGGAAGGCTTTATCAGGTATCAAGACAGCAAGATGTGGCAATCTATTGTCAATGGTCCGTACAAACCAAAGGTGGCAGCACCAGGTGGAAACGGTGCCATGATAGAGAAAGCCGTTAAAGACTACTCTGATGAGGACCAGAAGAAGCTGGACATTGACAACAATGCCATGACTGTTCTAATGACTGCAATACCCAGCTCCATCATGGTGGGGTTTGAGCATTGCAAGTCAGCCAAAGAACTGTTTGATACACTTGCTTATATGTACTCCAGCTCCAATGATTTCAAGAAGGACTCCCTAAAGGAGCAGTTTGAGAACTTCACCTACATTGTTGGAGAGACCCTCAGCCAACAATACTTCAGGTACATGGACCTTATTTCCTCCCTTTATCTGTGGGAATTGCCCTTGAACTTAGAGATCTCACAAGAAAGTTCATGAGTGCACTCCATAATGAGTGAACGTTCTACTGTGTTCTCTATCAAGAGGACAAAAAATCTGAACACCCTCACCACAACTGAACTTTATGGCATCCTTGATGGATACAGTTTAGAGATGGAGAGCAAGAGAGGCCATCAGACAAGCAGACCCTTGAGTCTTCCTGCTTGTAACGCTTTAATGGTTGCTGAAGGCTCAGGACCCACCCAACCTCAACACTACCTGACATACACCCAGCAACCATCCTGTTCTTCTAGGCCATACATTAAATTCCCTGAGACTCCAAGGTCTCAACAGGCTCAGCGAAGTTCCTTTCAGGACAGCTGTTCCTTTGTCTCAGGAAATGGGCACTCTAGTGATTATCAGTACTGCTTTGATGATCTTGAGTGTTTCAGCCCAGATAATGTAGAATATGTGGACATAGTCCAACAAATGGCTCTGTTAACCTATAGAGCAAAGAAGTTCTTCAAGAGAACTGGAAGGCAATTTCCCCAGAACCCAACCAACAACAAATTTGGATTTGACAAGACCAAGGCAAAATGTTACAACTGTAACCAACTTGGTCACTTTGCAAGGGAATGCAAGGCTCCCAAGTCAAACCCGGGAACCCCACGGGCCGCCACACATTTCTCTACACCAAAGGCTACTGGAAAGTCAACTGAGACAGCTGCAATGTTGACTGGAGCTTTATGGTACATGATGTGACTCCTACTCAAGCACTCATGGCTTTAACAGATGACAATAAGTTATATGAACTTCTCTGTACTCCTGCCTGTATTGCTAAGGTTAAGTTATATCAGGACTACAATATGGAGATTAAATCCGATATTGAGTCTTTAAATGTTTTAAAATCTGATTTTAAAATGAGTGAATCTAACTAGCAAAGAAAAATTGAGGAGTTAGAGAAAACTGTCTTTATTAAAACATGAACACACAAACTATAAGACTCAAATCAAGGATTTAATATCCAAATAGTCTGAGGCTCAAGCCCAGCTTGTCACAACTGAGGCTCAAGCCAGGAAGTATGCTATTTCTGAGCAAAACTTCCAAGCCATTCTTGCATCATCCTCTCACTCAATACTTTGTTACCAAAACAAAGGTGGGTAGGGAACCAATGAAATTGCTCCACCACATTCTTATGAGTTTATAAGACAACCAAGGTGTGGTACTAAAGAGCAAGAGGTTCCATCTGCTGACCCACCTTCTTATGAGTCAAAGAGTGATGCTACCATGGAGACCATCACAGGGAAGAACCAGGTAATTATACCCACTCCTGCCGGTGATGATCAACCCCTGACCACCAAAGCCAGAAGAAGCAGAGCTAAGGCAGCCAGAAAAACTGCCAAGAAAGTGGCTGAGTCAAAGCTGAAGATAGACCTAAAGCAAAAGGGTGTATTCATCTCAGCTGGATTCTAGGTGGTAGGTAACTCTGATTTAGGAAAGGGGTGTAGTACCAGCACTCCTGTCCTACCAAAGGATCATAAGTTAAAGGGAAAGGTTGCTGATGAAGAGAAAAAGAACAAGAAACAACAATCCTTAAGTTCCCAGAAAATTAACATTGCATGCACAATGTATGGTCTACAAAACCACATGGCCAAAGATTGTTAGTATAATCCTGCTAGCACAAATTATGCAAACAATGTTAAAGAGAAGGAGTCAGGGAAGGTTTCTCATTTGGACCTTATCAAATGGTTCAAGTGATGAAAAAAGAGAAAGCTTGTTTCCAAAGCAAGGTTGCTTTCGGAAGAAAGTCCTTTCGCAAGGTTGCTTCTTAGATCTCCCAGGAAAGGGGATATGTACAAGCTTGATATGAACAATGCTTCCCCAATAGGTGAAGTGTTATACTTTCTTTCCAAAGCTGATGGTGATGAGTCAACACTATGGCATAAACGAATGTGTCATGTAAATCTTAAAACAATGAATAAATTGGCTAAAAATAACTTGATACATGGTTTGCCTAAAAAGGAATTTTTCTGCAAAGATAACTGTGTTGCATGTCTGAAAGGGAAGCAACACAAGACATCTCATAAATCCAAAGTTGTTAACTCTATCACCACTCTATTACACTTATTGCACATGGATCTATTTGGTCCCACAAGTATAATGAGCATTGGAAGGAAATCATATTGCCTTGTGATTGTTGATGATTTTACAAGATTTACATGGGTATTCTTTATAATAACTAAAGATGAAACTGCTGAAACTTTGAAATCTTTTATTCTTAAAATAGAAAATCAAATTGATCACAAGGTTAAAATAATTAGAAGTGATCAAGGGATTGAGTTTAAGAACCAAGTTCTTGACTCATTTTGTAACTCAAAAGGGATTGCCAGACAATATAGTGCTCCTAGAACTCCTCAACAAAATGGTGTTGCTAAGAGGAGGAACATGACAGTTATTGAGGCTGCTTGGACCATGTTAGCTGATTCAAAGCTGCCTCTAACATTCTGGGCAGAGGAAGTCGGCACTGCATGCTATGTGCAGAACATGGTTCTTGAGTTAAGCCACATGGAAAAACCCCTTATGAGCTATGGAACAAGAGGCCACCGTTCATTGGCTTTCTAAGGTCCTTTGGCAGTAGGTGTACCATACTTAACACAAAAGACAATTTGGCAAAATTTGCTGAAAAGTCGGATGATGCTATCTTTGTTGGATATTCCTCTAACTCTAAAGCCTATAGAGTTTATAACATCAAAAATCAACAATTTGAGGAATCTTTCAACATTGTAGTTAATGAGCACACTCCTTGTGTTAGGAGGAATGGCCCTGATCATATATTTGATTTAGAATTGTTTCCAAACTATTCTAGACCGTCTTGTGTTTCAGCTGGAACAGGTGCTCAAAGTGATTCTGATGAAGACCAACTGTTTGAGCTACCCAAGCCTATTCCAAGTTCTCCAAGAGCTGCCACAAATCAAGCTCCCACTCTTGGCAGATCTGACAGTATGACTATCTCAATGGATAGTGGAGCTTCAACCAGTGATTCACCTGTTGACCCTCAAACCTCATCAGGTGACACCGCACATCACCAAGCCGATGGAAGTAGCATCTTGAAGGAACAGGCAACTGTTAATGCTGCTTCACAGCCAACAAATGATGATGATGTTTATCATTCATTCAATCCGTCCTCATTGAATGAGTTTGAAACAACAACTGGACCAAGTGTTCAAGCTCCTGAGCAAAATATGTCCAATCTGGATCTATCTTTGCAATTGGAGGTAATTCCTAGACTTAGGACTCACAACACTCATCCAGCTGAGAACATCATAGGGGAAGTCTCTAAAGGTGTGAGAACAAGACGACAAACTCATAATGGGATTGTTTGCTTGTACTCATGCTTTTTATCCTTGATGGAACCCAAGAAGGTAGAAGATGCCTTGAAAGATAGTAGCTGGGTTGAATCAATGCAAGAGGAGCTGCTTCAATTCAAGAGACAAAAGGTTTGGAACCTATGTCCGCTACTATCTGGTCAAGTACCTATAGGCACAAAATGGGTTCTTAGAAACAAGATAGATGATAGAGGCTTGATCATCAAGAACAAGGCAAGACTGGTGGTTCAAGGATACACTCAAGAGGAGGGAATCGATTATACTGATGTCTTTGCACCTGTTGCCAGACTTGAGGCAGTTAGGATCTTCCTTGCTTATGCTGCATCAAAGAAATTCACTGTATACCAGCTTGATGTCAAGTATGCCTTTCTATATGGGGATATAGATAGGAAGTCTATGTGTGTCAGCCTCCAGGATTTGAAGATCCACATCACCCCAACTATGTGTGCAAATTGGATAAATCTCTATATGGGCTGCACCAAGCACCTAGGTTGTGGTATGAGACATTGTCTCAATTTCTCCTGAAGAATGGTTACACCAGAGGTACCATTGACAAGACTCTTTTCATACGGAAGTCTGGAAAAGACATCTTGCTTGTTCAAGTCTATGTTGATGACATCATATTTTGTTCCTCAAATGACCAAATGTGTAAAGACTTTGAGAGCATTATGAAGAAGAAGTTTGAGATGAGTTCCATGGGAAAAATGGACTTTTTCCTTGGAATTCAGGTGAAGCAAATGAAGAAAAGGTTTTTCATCAATCAATCTAAGTATGTCAATGACATCTTAGAAAGATTTGACATGAAAGATTGTAAGCTAGCCAAAACACCTATACCTACAAACCATAATCTTTGTCCTGACTCTGAGGGGAAGGATACTGATCAACATCAGTATAGGGCAATTATTGGTTCTCTGATGTATCTCACAGCAAGTAGACCTAATATCATGTTTGCAAATTGCATTTGTGCAAGATATCAGGCTGCTCCAAAGGTGTCTCATCTAGTTGCTGCCAAGAGAATCCTCAGATACCTCAAAGGAGCACCTAAATTAGGTCTCTGGTATCCAAGGAACATCAATTTCAATCTCTATGGCTACTCCGACAGTGACTATGGTGGCTGCAATATCAACAAGAAATCAACATCAGGTGGATGTCAATTTCTTGGTGGAAGGATCATCTCATGGCAATGCAAGAAGCAATCCTGTGTCTCAACATCAACTGCTGAAGCTGAATACATTACTGCTGCTAGTTGCTGTGCTCAGCTGTTGTGGATTCAGAACCAGATGATAGACTACGGATTCAACTTCATGAGCACTCCTATCCACATTGACAGTAACAGTCCTATCTCCATTACTGAAAATCCAGTGAAGCACTCCAAGACAAAGCACATTGATATCAGGTACCATTTCATTAGAGATAGTCATGAGAAAAATCTGATTAAGCTAATCAAGGTTGACTCAAATGAATAATATGCTGACTTGTTCACCAAAGCTTTTGATGAACAAAGATTAAAGTATCTCATTACAGCTATTAGGATGATAAACATTGATTAGTCTATCTCATTTGAAAACCTTTGAATGTGTAAAGTCTTGTGTCAAAACAATCTAAGCCCTGTTACAAAAGGTCCTTCTCTGAAATTTCACTAAGTATAAATTCTTCCGAAGAGGAATTAACCCTCGGAAGATGTTTTTATATATCTTCCGAAGAAAAATTCCTCCCAGGATAATTTTCTTCTCGGAAGAGTTTTTAGTCTCGGAAGAAGCGATTGATTACATATCAGATCTACTTTCGAAGCTTATAAAACTCTCCATTCGGAAAGCAAGTTTTACTCTCAGAAGTAAGAACTTTACCTTCGGAAGTAAAATTGCCTTCGGAAGAAGATTACCTTCGGAAATGTTTTATGCTCAGAAGAAAGACTTTACTGTGTATGGAAATCTTTTGGGCCCCACTCTGTAAAAAGTAAAGATTTTGTTAATGATGTTGGATTATTTAAATGGACTAAACCTTACCGCCCCTGTCACATCATCCACTGAACATTCTGTCACCTTATCCAAACCCCCTAAACCGCCATTTCACCCATTTAAATAACCCCGACTAATCACTTTCATCTTTTTACCAAATTTACTACCCTAAAAGCTTTCTTCGTCCCCAATTCACCCAATTCCGAACTCATCTTCTCTGCAACTTTCTCAATGGCACTTAACCCTCAGCACAACCAAGTCACACTCCTTGATTCTTCAAGGGATGCTGACTTCTTTGATATCATTTCCTTTCTTACCCAATCATCTTATTACACCGCTCTAACTGTTAACCCTACTGTTTATTCAAATCATATGGCTGAATTTTGGGCCAATGGTCAGATTGAAACCCTAAATGGGGTTCGGGTAATAAGATCGAGCATTTGTGGCCAGGAGTTGGTCATTTCCGAACAACTCATCAGGGAGCATCTAGAGTTTCATGATGAGGGCGTTCCTACAGAGTTTCCCAAGACAGATTTGGACAAGACCTATATCTAAATGGGATATGGTGGAGATGTAAGCAGGTCTACAGTCTACAAGTTTAACTTCTCATACAACTGGAAGTTCCTACTGTATGTTGTTCTCCATTGCTTGTCAAACAAGTTTGGGGTATGGGATCAAATCCCATATGAACTAGGGTGCCTAGTTCATGGATTGGTGGAAAGCCTCTGCTTTAATTACTCAAGTTTGTGCTGACAAATCTTATGGGGAACCTCCAGCGGGACACATTCTTCATGTATCCTAGGTTCCTTCAGCACATAATCAACTGTGAGTTGGACTAGAGTCAGCTTGTTTGTGCCGCTGCTCTAACTGTCTCTTAAGTGAGGCCGACCATATTCAAGATTTTGAAGAGAGTGTCCACCAATTTTATTGGAAGACATACTGCACTTCTTCCAGGTATGATTGAGCCAATGGCTCCTGGTGACATCCTTGTTAACCCCACATGTGATGAACCCACACCCCCAACTACCCTCACATTGCCAAATCTACCTTCTCACCCCACCACTATCACATACCAAAGATGCCCCAAACGAACCCTTGTTCAATCTTCTCTCATTGAACAAGCTCCTCCTGTTCAATCCATAAAGACTAGAGTGGAACAATGGGCTCCCACTCAGTCTGAGGTCTCACCATCCTTCATAATTGACCTCAGTATGGGTATTGAGTCTCCTTAGTCTCAAACCCATGAGCCCGAAACCTAAGCTTTCAACCCTCAGGGTGAGTCTATATAATCCCCTGAGCAACCAAAAAGGGACAGCCCCACCATAGGCTCAATGCCATTAGACATTGACCAAGGTCCCGGGTCATTCGGCTTAACCTCTATATCCTTTACTGACCTATTAATAGGAACTAATGAAGAGATTATGTCTCTTCAGGGCAATGAAGTTAATCCACAACACCCTCTCAAGGATCAATAGAGCCTAGAGAGACCTCTTATTTTTAGCCCCCATCAGCAAGCCTTTACTGAGGTGAGCCCCACTGATATGAAGGGGACTCATGTAGATTCAGCTGTCACTATTGAAGGAGCCTCAATGGATCTTCAGGACAGTGGTAACATCACTGAGACTGAATCTACGGCAACCATGCCATTTGATGACTCTGAAAGAGACATCATTGAGCAAGGGAAACTAGGGTGTCAAGAAACCATATCTGGTGGTGAGGATGAACATACTAGGTATGTTACCTCATCTCTCCATGATTCTTCAAAAGAAGATGAAGGAAGACTGTAACTCACTATTCAAGACCTACTTTCTAAAGTCTCAAACCTTGAATCTAAGGTTAGGACTTTAGAGGATAGGTCTACCACTCAGCAAATTGAGATTGAAAATCTCAAGGCCAAACTAGCTGAGAAACAGATTGAGAGGTCTGTTAGGCATGTACCAATTCAGGTCTCCTTGACCTCTTCCTCTAGCTCATCAAGCTCTCAAGATGATGCTACCAAAAAGGGGGAGAGTGTTCAAGGACAAAGACCAAAGGAACCATAGAGTCAAGCTCTCACTTCCTTGAGTTCAAGATACCCCATTCAACAAGCTTTAGTTTTTCCTGAGCCTCCTACAGTTGTAATTCAAGTGGACCAAAGGATGCTCCAAGATCTCAACAGGTTCTTCAAAAAGTTCCTGATGGAATCTTTTATTGAACAGCCAAGTCCTGACTTGTATGTGATTTACTTTGGAGCTCAAGAGCTTCATAGGCTGAATGCACCTTCTACCACTGTTGAGGGAGTTGGTCAACCTAAGGTCCAAGTGGAACCTGAGATTAATTTCGAAGGGGAAACAAGGACTGATGGCCCAACAACTGAGATAGTTGGGACAGAGAGTGCATTCTCACAGACTTTCGAAGCACAAGTCAAAGCCTCGGAAGAAAAACTTCAATCTTCCGAAGCTGAGATTGTAGTTGCGGAAGGACTATTCTCTTTATCCGATGATCTAATAATCACAGATGCAATCCTAGAACTTGCATATGAGGTTAATAGGGAGGATTTTCTCACCCAACCCCTAGCTCAAACATCATCATTGACTTCAGCTCCCATTACCACCACTCAACCTGAACCTTCCACCTAAGAACCCCTAAAGTCTAGCACTTCCGAAGATGTCAAAGGAAAGAGGAAGATGACTGAGGAAGAGCTTCAAGAGGAAGCAAGGTTAGAGAAGCTCAAGAGAAAAGTAGACTTCCAACAGGGAAGTTGCTAGCTGCTAGTAGCAAGGCAGCTGCAGCCAACCAGAAGGCTGTCAACAACAGAAGAAGAGTTGAAATCATTGGCAGACTTGTCAAATTAGGAGTTGGGAATGAAGATGTACTCCTACTACCATTAGAGGAGTTAGCTGAGATAGAAAAGGCAACTTTGCTGCAAATTCAGCAAAAGGAAGAAGCAGCAAGGTTGGCCTTAGAGGAAGAAAAAGAGAAGGAGAAAAGAGAAGCTGATTAGCAGCTTAGGAGGGAAAGCATAACTTTCCTAACCTCCAGGGGTTTCTTTCTAGAAGAACTATCTCCACATGACAATGATACGATCTTATGGCTCTTCAACAAAGAGCCAAATCAAATGGAGAAGGAGAGAAAGAAAGCTGCTAAGGAAAAGCTGAGGTTGAAGAAGAAGAAGGAAGAAGAAGCAGGACTCGCTACTGCCAGAAAGATAGGTGAAAAGGCCTAGATGAAAGACTATCTCCGGGCTCATGGCTACTCTGGCAGGCAGGTGGGTCAAATATCATAGAAAACTCTCCAGCGACATGTCAGTGACATAAAGGCTGACATTTGCTCGGGGAAGAGGAAGGAGATGTATAGAAGGGGACAAGGGATGATCTTCAGACCAACCACTCAACCCCAACCTTAAACCCAACCACAATCTAAACCATTCCTTTTCCATTCTCCACTAAGACTAAACCAACCTCTGAGCCCTACACCCCTGAACCAACACCATCAACCTTACCAACTTCCTCACCACAACCACCTAAACTACCCATCCTCCAACCCAAAACACTTGCCAGAACCCAAACACCACAACTTACCCAACAACCTTCCAAACCATCCCCTCAGCCTTCCAAACATCTCTCCTTACAGGAGTTCAAGGAAATCAAGACAAAGCTCATCAACTGTACAACCCTGAGCGATATCTCTTGTGAGGAGGAGTCTGTCAAACTGACCTATGTTGATGGATCCTCATGTTCCCTCACTAGAGATAAATTTCTTGATCTACCCAGAGGAACATTGGACCAAGACGCAAAGCTCCTTGGCCTCAACTTAGATTCTCTGAATGAAGAAAAAAAGAAGCTGAGGAGAAGGCTGGTGACTCTACTAGATACAAAGAAAGGAGACAAGGTGCCAAGTCAACCCCTTGTGCCTAGAAAGAGGATTATCCAGTGGAGGTTCGAAGAATCTTCTTACAACTTTGTTGTTGAGATATAGAGTGGAGAGCTAAACAGGCTAAATGCCTCATCTCTACTACACTTAAGCAGATTTGATATTGCTGAGTTAGCAGAGAAGCACTCTCCAACCCCTCCAACTCCGAGGTAGCTGCTCATATCAGAAATCATCTGAGCAGTCTTCATCTGGCCGAGCTAATTGCTAGGACCAATATTGAAGAAGAGTTGAAAATGAGAGAGGAGGAGGAAAGGAAAGGATCAGCAACCAAAGGCAAAGCCTTTCTTTAAATGGTTGAGGGTCCTGAACTTGAATCCATAGTTAGATAGGAGTATGACTATAAATCCCGTCAACTAACTCTCTTCAGGGGGCACAACAAAGGGTACATGTCATTCTGAGTGATAGACTGGATCTCCTATCTACTAATGACTTGTACAAACTTCTCAGCACCACTTCAGGGAAGAACAAGGAAACAGACAAGCATCTTCTGTCCCTGGTGTTGAAGGTTTTTAGAAGCAGAAATAAGTGAGGTTTTGGTAGCATCAACCTAGGGGGAGTTTGTTGGATCTACAAAGGCTGGTGCAACCAAAACCAAATCACTTAGACTATTTTGGGTGCAACTAATAAAGGACTTCCGAAGCTAAGTGTGGAACTTCCGAAGGAAATGGAATTCTTCCGAAGACAAAGTACAAGATTATCTTCCGAAGGAAAACTCCAACTTCCGAAGTTCAAGACTAAGAAGAAAAGATAAGAAGTCAACTTTCGAAGTATAAAGATATGAAGAAGTCCTCAAGCCTCGAAAGAAGTAGCCTCTTCTGAAGTATAAGTGGCTTCGGAAGAACTTGTTCTTCCGCTGCAGACCTCTGAGCCATTGCTTTGCGTTTTCTCAAAAGCCATGTAGTTGACCATACTTTATTCCACTGTTCACTTTTATCAGTTAGTACAGTTGCCAACTTTAGTTGGTGACAAAAGGTAAGTCATGGACATGTCATGATTACCACATCTTGGATAACACTTTATCTAAGATACCTTAACTTTAGCATTGTAGTATATGTTTTAGTTAAAGGTTTCCAGCTGGTATCAAAGTATATCCGGCTGTAGGATCTAGTATATATAGTTTCTCATTGTAGGATCTAGTATATATAGTTTCTCATTGTAACTCTTGTTGTATGCTTGTAAGAGTCTTGTAATATTTTGAGTTGAGAAGTACTATATACAAGTACCTTGAAAATTATTTCTTTATGTTCTTTGCTACTTAATATATTATTATCAACTCTTAGAAGAGATTCTACTTCATCTGATCCGAGTGCATTACAAGTGAGTATTGAGAGAAAAACCTAAGTGTTTAAGTGACAAAACCCGATCCTGCAATTGGTATCAGATCTTTTTAGGCTTTTGATTGTGAGATATTACCATCCAAATCAACCTGTTTTTCACTCCTCCTTACACCACACTCAAAATGTCCCTCAACAAGTCTGAAGTAGAGATGGGGACAATAACTAAAGCACCCATCATCACCCCTGAAAACTTCAGATCATGGAGCAGACGCATGGAAGGCTTTATCAGGTATCAAGACAGCAAGATGTGGCAATCTATTATCAATGGTCTGTACAAACCAAAGGTGGCAGCACCAGGTGGAAACGGTGCCATGACAGAGAAAGCCGTTAAAGACTACTCTGATGAGGACCGGAAGAAGCTGGACATTGACACAATGTCATGACTGTTCTAATATGTGCAATACCCAACTCCATCATGGTGGGGTTTGAGCATTGCAAGTCAGCTAAAGAACTGTTTGATGCACTTGCTCATATGTACTCCAGCTCCAATGACTCCAAGAAGGACTCCCTGAAGCAGCAGTTCGAGAACTTCACCTACATTGCTGGAGAGACCCTCAGCCAGCAATACTTCAGGTACATGGACCTTATTTCCTCCCTTTAGTCTGTGGGAATTGCCCTTGAACTTAGAGATCTCACAAGAAAGTTCATGAGTGCACTCCCTAATGAGTGGACGTTCTACTGTGTCTCTATCAAGAGGACCGAAAATCTGAACATCCTCACCATGACTGAACTTTATGGCATCCTTGATGGATATCGTTTAGAGATGGAGAGCAAGAGAGGCCATCAGACAAGCAGACCTTTGAGTCTTCGTGCTTGCAACGCTTTAATGGTTGCTGAAGGCTCAGGACCCACCCAACCTTAACAGTACCTGACATACACCCAGCAGCCATCCTGTTCTTCTAGGCCATACATTACATTCCCTGAGACTCCAAGGTCTCAAAAGGCTTAGCAAAGTTCCTTTCAAGACAGTTGTGCCTTTGTCTCAGGAAATGAGCACTCTAGTGATTATCAGTACTGCTTTGATGATCTAGAGTGTTTCAGGCCAGATGATGTGGAATATGTGGAGATAGTCCAACAAATGGCTCTGTTAACCAATAGAGCAAAGAAGTTCTTCAAGAGAACTGGAAGGCAATTCCCCCAGGACCCAACCAACAGCAAATTTGGATTTGACAAGACCAAGGCCAAATGTTACAACTATAACCAACTTGGTCACTTTGCAAGGGAATGCAAGGCTCCCAAGTCAAATCCCACAGACCGCCATACATTCCTCTACACCAAAGGCCACTGGAAAGTCAACAGAGACAACTGCAATGGCTCAAGAAGTTGACTTGAGCTTTATGGTACAGGATGTGACTCCTGCTCAAGCACTCATGGCTGGAACAGATGACAATAAGGTATATGAACATCTCTGTACTCCTGCTTGTATTGCTTAGGTTAAGTTATATCAGGACTACAATATGGAGATTAAATCCGATATTGAGTCTTTAAATGTTTTAAAATCTGATTTTAAAAAGACTGAATCTGACTAGCAAAGAAAAATTGAGGAGTTAGAGAAAACTGTGTCCTTATTAAAACATGAACACACAAACTATAAGACTAAAATTAAGGATTTAATATCCAAATTGTTTGAGGCTCAAGCCCAGCTTGTCACAGCTGAGGCTCAAGCCTGGAAGTATGCTATTTCTGAGCAAAACTTCCAAGCCATTCTTTCATCATCCTCTCACTCAAAACTTTGTTACCAAAACAAAGGTGGGTTGGGAACCAATGAAATTGCTCCACCACATTTTTATGAGTCTATAAGACAACCAAGGTGTGATACTGAAGGGCAAGAGGTTCCATCTTCTGACCCACCTTCTTATGAGTCAAAGAGTGATTCAATCATAGAGACCATCACAGGGAAGAACCAAGTAATTTTACCCACTCCTACCGGTGATGATCAACCCCTGACCACCAAAGCCAGAAGAAGCAGAGCTAAGGTAGCCAGGAAAACTGCCAAGATAGTGGCTGAGTCAATACTGAAGATAGACCCAAAGCAAAAAAGGGTGTATTCATCTCAGCAAGATTCCAGGTGGTAGGTAACTCTGATTCAGAAAAGGGGTGTAGTACCAGCACTCTTGTCCTACCAAGGATCAGAAGTTAAAGGAAAAGGTCGCTGATGAAGAGAAAAAGAACAAGAAATAGCAATCCTCAAGTTCCCAGAAGATTAACATTGCATGCATAATGTGTGGTCTATAAAACCACATGGCCAAAGATTGTTTTCTACAATCCTACTAGCACACATTGTGCAAACAATGTTAAAGAGAAGGAGTCAGGGAAGGTTTCTCATTTGGACCTTATCAAATGGTTCAAGTGATGAAAAAGGGAAAGCCTGTTTCCGAAGCAAGGTTGTTTTCGGAAAAAAGTCCTTCTTCCGAAGGGAAAATGGCTTCGGAAGCTAAAGCTGTCAAGACTCAAAAGAACAAAAGAGTCCCCTTGAAACCATCCAAGAAGAAGACTTCTTCGGAAGAAAAGGTGGTGAAAGTTTCTTCCGAAAAGAAAGAAGCTTCGGAAGAATGCCAAGCTGCACAAGCTTCAACAAGCTAATCCTCTATGATCAACCAAGGGTGGAATGGAAGATCAAGGAAGATGCTGCAGCCCAAAAACCACTTCTTCAAAGACATCCATTGAACCCGTATGCATAAACTTTGGTTCAATTATGTCATTATCATTGGAAGAACCCAAGACCAACAAGGCTTGGGTTTCCAATCAAAACTAACCATCTCATCTTATGTGCAGGGACATCTATATGACAAGAATAACAATGTATGGATCGTGGATAGTGGATGCTCCAGGCACATGACAGGGAACAAATCTCTCCTTCAACAATTCCAACATTTTGATGGAGGTCCTGTCCAGTTTGGAGGTGAGGCCGGAGGATATATTTCTGGCAGAGGAAGTGTATCCAACGAAAAATTAAAAGTTGACAAAGTCCCCATTTTGTCAAACAGCTTGAACACAACCTATTAAGTGTTTCTCAGTTTTGTGATTAAAAGCATCAAATGCTCTTCACAGAACATGAGTGCATTATCCTCAAACCCGGGATGACAATTCCTCAGGAATTGGTGCTTCTTAGATCTTCCAGGAAAGGGGATATGTACAAGCTTGATATGAACAATGCTTCCCCAATAGGTGAAGTGTCATGCTTTCTTTCCAAAGCTGATGGTGATGAGTCAACACTATGGCATAAACGAATGTGTCATGTAAATTTTAAAACAATGAATAAATTGGTTAAAAATAACTTGGTACATGGTTTGCCTAAAAAGAAATTTTTCTACAAAGATAACTGTGTTGCATGTTTGAAAGGGAAGCAACACAGGGCATCTCATAAATCCAAAGTTGTTAACTCCATCACCACTCCATTACACTTATTGCACATGGATCTATTTGGTCCCACAAGTATAATGAGCATTGGAAGGAAATCATACCGCCTTATGATTGTTGATGATTTTACAAGATCTACATGGGTATTCTTTTCTAAAAACTAAAAATAAAACTGCTGAAACTTTGAAATCTTTTATTCTTAAAATAGAAAATGAAATTGATCATAAGGTTAAAATAATTCGAAGTGATCAAGGGACTGAGTTTAAGAACCAAGTTCTTGACTCATTTTGTAACTCAAAAGGGATTTCCAGACAATATAGTGCTCCTAGAACTCCCCAACAAAATGGTGTTACTGAGAGGAGGAACAGGACACTTATTGAGGCTGCTCGGACCATGTTAGCTGATTCAAAGCTGCCTCTAACATTCTGAGCAGAGGCAGTTAGCACTACATGCTATGTGCAGAACAGGGTTCTTGTAGTTAAGCCACATGGAAAAACCCCTTATGAGCTATGGAACAAGAGGCCACCGTTCATTGGCTTTCAAAGGTCCTTTGGTAGCAGGTGTACCATACTTAACACAAAAGACAATTTGGCAAATGATGATGATGTTTCTCATTTATTCAATCAGTCGTCATTGAATGAGTTTGAAACATCAACTGGACCAAGTGTTCAAGCTCCTAGGCAAAATATGTCCAATCTGGATCTATATTTGCAATTGGAGGTAATTCCTAGACTTAGGATTCACAACACTCATCCAGCTGAGAACATCATAGGGGAAGTCTATGAAAGTGTGAGAACAAGAGGACGAACTCATAATAGGAATGTTTGCTTGTATGCATGCTTTTTATCCCAGATGGAACCCGAGAAGGTAGAAGATGCCTTGAAAGATAGTAGCTGGGTTGAATCAATATAAGAGGAGCTGCTTCAATTCAAGAGATAAAAGGTTTGGATCCTATGTCCGCTACCATCTGGTCAAGTACGTATAGGCACAAAATGGGTTTTTAGAAACAAGAGAGACGATAGAGGCTTGATCATCAAGAACAAGGCAAGACTAGTGGTTCAAGGATACACTCAAGAGGAGGGAATCGATTATACTGATGTCCTTGCACCTGTTGCAAGACTTGAGGCAGTTAGGATCTTCCTTGCTTATGCTGCATCCAAGAATTTCACTGTCTACCAGCTTGATGTCAAGTGTACCTTTTTATATGGGGATATAGATAGGGAAGTCTATGTGTGCCAGCCTCCAAGATTTGAAGACCCATAACACCCCAACTATGTGTGCAAATTGGATAAATCTCTATATGGGCTGCACCAAGCACCTAGGCTGTGGTATGAGACATTCTCTCAGTTTCTCCTGAAGAATGGTTACACTAAAGGTACCATTGACAAGACTCTTTTCATAAGGAAGTCTGGAAAAGACATCTTGTTCGTTCAAGTCTATGTTGATGACATCATATTTGGTTCCTCAAATGACCAAATGTGTAAAGACTTTTAGAGCATTATGAAGAAGAAGTTTGAGATTGAGTTCCATGGGAAAAATGGAATTTTTCCTTGGAATTCAGGTGAAGGAAATGAAGGAAGGGTTTTTCATCAATCAATCTAAGTATTTCAATGACATCTTAGAAAGATTTGACATGAAAGATTGTAAGGCAGCCAAAACACCTATACCCAGAAACCATAATCTTTGTCCTGACTATGAGGGGGAGGATACTGATCAACATCAGTATAGGACAATTATTGGTTATCTGATGTATCTCACAGCAAGTAGACCTGATATCATGTTTGCAACTTGTATTTGTGCAAGATATCAGGCTGCTCCAAGGTGCTCATCAAGTTGCTACTAAGAGAATCCTCAGATACCTCACAGGAGCACCTAAATTAGGTCTTTGGTATCCAAGGAACAACAATTTCAATCTCTATGGCTACTCTAACAGTGACTATGGTGGCTGCAATATCAACAAGAAATCAACATCAGGTGGATGTCAATTTCTTGGTGGAAGGATCATCTCATGGCAATGCAAGAAGCAATGCTGTGTCTCAACATCAACTGCTGAAGCTGAATACATTGTTGCTGCTAGTTGTTGTGCTCAGCTGTTGTGGATTCAGAACCAGATGATAGACTACGGATTCAACTTCATGAGCACTCCTATCCACATTGACAATAACAGTGCTATCTCCATTACTGAAAATCCAGTGAAGCACTCCAAGACAAAGCACATTGATATCAGGTACCATTTCATTAGAGATATTCATGAGAAAAATCTGATTAAGCTAATCAAGGTTGACTCAAATGAACAATATGTTGACTTGTTCACCAAAGCTTCTGATGAACAAAGATTCAAGTATCTCATTACAGCTATTGGGATGATAAACATTGATTAGTCTATCTCATTTGAAAACCTTTGAATGTGTAAAGTCTTGTGTCAAAACAATCTAAGCCCTGTTACAAAAGGTCCTCTAAAATTTCACTAAATATAAATTCTTCCGAAGAGGAATTAACCCTCGGAAGATGTTTTTATATATCTTCCGAAGCAAAATTCCTCCCAGGATAATTTTCTTCTCGGAAGAGTTTTTAGTCTCGGAAGAAGCGATTGATTACATATCAGATCTACTTCGGAAGCTTATAAAACTCTCCATTCGAAAAGCAATTTCTACTCTCGGAAGTAAGAACTTTACCTTCGGAAGTAAATTTGCGTTCGGAAGAAGATTACCTTCAGAAATGCTTTATGCTCAGAAGAAAGACTTTACTGTGTAACGTAAATCTTTTAGGCCCCACTCTGTAAAAAGTAAAGATTTTGTTAATGATGTCGGATTATTTAAATGGACTAAACCTTACCGCCCCTATCACATCATCCACTGAAACATCCTGTCACCTTATCCAAACCCCCTAAACTGCCATTTCACCCATTTAAATAAACCCGACTAATCACTTTCATCTTTCTACCAAATTTACTGCCTTAAAAGCTTTCTTCGTCTCCCAATTCACCCAATTCCGAACTCATCTTTTTGCAACTTTCCCAATGGCACTTAACCCTCAGCACAACCAAGTCGCACTCCTTAATTCTTCAAGGGATGCTGACTTCTCTGATATCATTTCCTTTCTTACCCAATCATCTTATTACGCCGCTCTAACTGTTAACCCTATTGTTTATTCAAATCATATGGCCGAATTTTGGGCCAATGGTCAGACTGAAACCCGAAATGGGGTTCGGGTAATAAGATCGAGCATTTGTGGCCAGGAAATGGTCATTTCCGAACAACTCATCAGGGAGCATCTAGAGCTTCATGATGAGGACGCTCCTACAGAGTTTCCCAAGATAGATTTGGACAACACCTATATCCAAATGGAATATGGTGGAGATGTAAGTAGGTCTACAGTCTACAAGTTTAACTTCTCTTACAACTGGAAGTTCCTGCTGCATGTTGTTCTCCATTGCTTGTCAAACAAGTCTGGACGATGGGATCAAATCCCATACGATCTAGGGTTCCTAGTTCATGGATTGGTGAAAAGCCTCCGCTTTAATTACTCAAGGTTTATGCTGACTAATCTTATGGGGAACCTCCAGTTGGACACATTCTTCATGTATCCTAGGTTTATTCAGCACATAATCAACTGTGAGTTGGACTAGAGTCAGCTTGTCTTTGCAGCTGCTCTGACTGTTCCTCAAATGAGGCCGACCATCTTCAAGATTTTGAAGAGAGTGTCCACCAATTTAACCAGAAGACATACTGCACTTCTTCCAGGTATGATTGAGCCAATGGCTCCTGGTGACATCCCTGTTAACCCACATGTAATGAACCCACACCAGCAACTATCCTCACATTGCAAAATCTACCTTCTCACCCCATCACTATCACATACCAAAGACGCCCCAAACGAACCCTTGCTCAATCTTTTCTGATTGAACAAGCTCCTCCTGTTCAATCCAAAACGATTAGAGTGGAACAATGGGCTCCCACTCAGTCTGAGGTCTCACCATCCTTTATAATGACCTCAATATGGGTATTGAGTCTCCTCAGTCTCAAACCCATGAGCCCAAAACCCAAGCTGTAAACCCTCAGGGTGAGTCTTTATACTCCCTTGAGCAGCCAAAAAGGGACAGTCCCACCATAGGCTCAATGCCATTAAACATTGACCAAGGTCCCGGGTCATTAGGCTTAACCTCTATATCCTTTACTGACCTATTAATAGGAACTGATGAACAGATTATGTCTCTTCATGGAAATGAAGTTGATCTACAACACCCTCTCAAGGATCAACAGAGCATAGAGAGACCTCTTATCTCTAGCCCCTATCAGCAAGCCTTTACTAAGGTGAGTCCCACTGATGTTGAGGGGACTCATGTAGATTCAGCTGCCACTACTGAAGGAACCTCAATGGACCTTCAGGACATTGGTAACATCACTGAGACTGAATCTACGACAACCATGCCATTTGATGACTCTAAAAGAGACATCACCGAGCAAGGGAAACCAGGGTGCCAAGAAACCACATCAGGTGGTGAGGATGAACATACTAGGTATGTTACCTCATCTCCCCATGATTCTTCAATAGAAGATGAGGGAAGACTGCAACTCACTATTCAAGACCTACTTTCTAAAGTCTCAAACCTTGAATCTAAGGTTAGGACTTTAGAGGATAGGTCGGCCACTCAGCAACTTGAGACTGAAAATCTCAAGGCCAAACTAGCTGAGAAACAGATTGAGAGGTCTGTTAGGCATGTACCAATTCAGGTCTCATTGACCTCTTCCTCTAGCTCATCAAGCTCTCAAGATGATGCTACCAAAAAGGGGGAGAGTGTTCAAGGATAAAGACCAAAGGAACTATAGAGTCAAGCTCTCACTTCCTTAAGTTCAAGATACCCCATTCAACAAGCTTCAGTTTTTCCTGAGCCTCCTCCAGTTGTAATTCAAGTGGACCAAAGGATGCTCCAAGATCTCAATAGGTTCTTAAACAAGTTCCTGATGGAATCTTTTATTGAACAGCCAAGTCCTGACTTGTCTATGATTTACTTTGGAGCTCAAGATCTTCAGACGCTGAATGCACCTTCTACTATTGTTGAGGGAGTTGGTCATCCTAAGGTCCAAGTGGAACCTGACATTAATTTCAAAGGGGAAACAAAGACTGATGGCCCAACAACTGAGATAGTTGGGATAGAGAGTGCATTCTCACAGACTTCCAAAGCACAAGTCAAAGCCTCAGAAGAAAAACATCAATCTTTTGAGGCAGAGATTGTAGTTGCGGAAGGACTATTCTCTTTATCCGATGATCTAATAGTCACAAATGCAATCCTAGAACTTGCATCTGAGGTTAATAGGGAGGATTTTCTCACCCAACCCCTAGCTCAAACATCATCATTGACTTCAGCTCCCATTACCACCAATCAACCTGAACCTTCCATCCAAGAACCCCTAAAGTCTAGCACTTCCGAAGATGTCAAAAGAAAGAGGAAGATGACTGAGCTAGAGCTTCAGGAGGAAGCAAGGTTAGAGAAGCTCAAGAGAAAAGGTAGACTTTCAACTGGGAAGTTGCTAGCTGCTAGTAGCAAAGCAACTGCAGCCAACCACGAGGCTGTAAACAACAGAAGAAGAGTGGAAACCATTGACAGACTTGTCAAATTAGGAGCTGTGAATGAAGATGTACTCCTGCTACCATTAGAGGAGTTAGCTGAGTTAGAAAAGGCAACTTTGCTGCAAATTCAGCAAGAGGAAGAAGCAGCAAGGTTGGCCTTAGAGGAAGAAAGAGAGAAGGAGAAAAGAGAAGCTGATCAGCACCTTAGAAGGGAAAGGATAACTTTCCCAACCTCCAGGGGTTTCTCTCTAGAAGAACTATCTCCACATGACAATGATACGATCTTATGGCTCTTAAATATAGAGCAAGATCAAATGGAGAAGGAGAGAAAGTAAGCTGCTAAGGAAAAGCTGAGGTTGAAGAAGAAGAAGGAAGAAGAACGAAGAAGAAGCAGGAAAAGCTGAGGTTGTACAAACTTCTCAGCACCACTTCAGGGAAGAACAAGGAAACAAACAAGCATCTTCTGTCCCTGGTGCTGAAGGTTTTGAGAAGCAGAAATAAGTGAAGTTTTGGTAGCATCAGCCTAGGGGGAGTTTGTTGGATCTAGAAAGGTTGGTGCAACCAAAACCAAATCACTTAGACTATTTTTGGGTGCAACTAATAAAGGACTTCCGAAGCTAAGTGTGGAACTTCCAAATGAAATGGAATTCTTCCAAAGACAAAGTACAAGATCATCTTCCGAAGAAAAACTCCAACTTCCGAAGTTCAAGACTTAGAAGAAAAGATAAGAAGTCAACTTCCGAAGTATGAAGATATGAAGAAGTCCTCAAGCCTCGAAAGAAGTAGCCTCTTCCAAGGTATAAGTGGCTTCGAAAGAACTTGTTCTTTCGAAGCCAACTAACCTTCGGAAGACACTACTATGAAACAGTGGACATAAGTATGGTCTCTCTGACACTCCGCTGCAGACCTCTGAGAAACTACATGGCGTTTTCTCAAAAGCCATGTAGTTGACCATACTTTATTCCACTGTTCACCTTTATCAGTTAGTACAGTTGCCAACTTTAGTTGGTGACAAAAGGTAAGCCATGGACATGTCATGACTACCATATCTTAGATAATATTTTATCTAAGATACCTTAACTTTAGCATTGTAGTATATGTTTTAGTTAAAGGTTTCCAGCAGGTATCAAATTATATCCGGCTGTAGGATCTAGTATATATAGTTTCTCATTGTAACTCTTGTTGTATGCTTGTAAGAGTCTTGTAATACTTTGAGTTGAGAAGTAATATACAAGTACCTTGAAAATTATTTCTTTGTGTTCTTTGCTGCGTAATATATTATATCAACTCTTAGAAGAGATTCTACTTCATCTGATCCGAGTGCGTTACAAGTGAGTATTAAGAGAAAAACTAAGTGTTTAAGTGACAACCGATCCTGCAATAAGTAAAGAAGGCTTGGCAGACACAGCTCTTGTTCGCGAAATGCATTCAACATGAGGTAGAACATGCTCCTAATGAACCATACAAGTTAGGTGCCAATGGTACTGTATCCAATTCCGAAAGGTATTATATAAAAGGTAAGGTAAATGGTAAATTGTAAATAACCTTCTCGTGACTCACAGTAATTCGAAGCCACTTGTGCGGAGAAACAGGAGGTAACAACCGGAAATCAGGACGAACTGGCCTTTTTTCATAAACATAGAATGAGAAGATGATTATGTCATTCCTATAGCCGAATGCTCACAGGAATATACCACAGCAAGCAAATCTCAAGAAAGTATGCAAACAGACAAGGAAAACTAATATAGCTAAACGTGTCTATGTGCGTATAACTAAGGCATCAATCTATAGTCTAAATGCAATGCAAATTTAATTTAGTTTCCTATAACCATTGGCTCTGATACCAATCTGTCACACCCTCAATTTCCACAAACGGGATATTACCGTTAAACGTGTGACATACCAGGATCTCAGCCACTAGTTACACCAAACGACACAACGGTTACAGAACATAACTGTTCATTTAAATTAAGGTTTCCCAAATCAGAGTTAAATACGAAAACATAGAAGTAAATACGGAAGCGTATTAGTTTATAATTCAAACGGCGCAAACACGCACAAAACCAAATAAGTATAATGTGTGGAAAATGCGATTGTTCTTTATTGTTCCAATAAATAATGAATGACATGATGTGATGATCCTAGTCGTGCTCGATTAAGAACCTGAAAGAAACATGCTAAAGTGTCAACACAAGGTTGGTGAGTTCACAGGTTTTGATAAACAAAACATAATAGTAAACTGATACAGTAAACAAAGTAATATCAGTAGCTAGCTAGTCTACTAAACAAGTTACTAAGTTTATGAAGTTCGCAACCGACACTGACAATGTAAAGGAATGCCTCGGCTCTGAACACCAGGTCACAGCAACAGAAATTACGTCAATTAAATACTCGTTTAACGAACGATGTGCTAGCGCGACTAGCCGGGCGGGGTTTGTCAAACCCAGTAGATCTACTCAGAATTACCTTGCTATAATACATACATTAACAGTTCGAAAGTGAGGACTCAAGTATGGTGTCACACTAGTAAACAAGTGATATTACAGTAATACTAATCAAATGAAAATACGTTTTGAACACTGGTTTCTTTCACCCCAAAGAAAGTAAGTAAAGTGGGGCTGAGAACTCACCTTAAATGCATAGCAAGAAAGTAATGCAAAGAACATGTAATTAGGTTTCCGAATAACCTGAATTAATATTAGTTTATAATATTAATATTAATTGTTAAATATAAATATAAAGAAGGTACGGTTTTGCGTTTCAAAACTCGGTTACGGTGTCGTTATCGATAGGACTCCCTATACACAAGCAAATGCAAGAATAAACCAACTCACACAAGCATAAAACCCAATTATCACGTATAATAGTACATTTTATACACCATAATTATTTGACCCAACTTTATAAATCTCATCACGAACACGTAATTACCCAACGTGTCACACTCACCCATATTGAATAACTACATTACTCGCATACACTTATATATAGATTTTTTTTCATAATATATAACACACATATTTACTATCTTATATGCCACACCTATTTATATATTATACATGCACCCATATGTAACTAATATAAAGAAAGAACACACACAATTTACATACTACCATAACACAATCAAAAGCATGTTCATTCCCCACTAATATTCATAATGCATACCAATGGACAAAGACATGCATATACTACACCTTCATGAAGCCACCCAATTCTATATACTTATCCCCACATATACATATATATTTAATTAGTACAACTCCCACTAACAAACACACCTACATGGCAACAGAAACACATGAATATAAAGCATAAATAAAGCATAAATACCTACGCATGAACTTCTCTCATTTGCTTAATATGAACATACATGCATACTTGGAATCATACCCATTAAACATAATACATACGCATGATCACATGCGCAGGAACACACACACATCTAACCAACACACAACATCATGCAATTCACAGAAACACACACAAAACACACACGCACAACATAATTACCTATATATGTAGCCCACAAACACACACATAGTCGTCGCAGATCACGTCGATACGCACCCATAGAAACCTGGTGCTCATATAGGCACATAAACACACATATATACAACTTAATACACCTACAATGGCAACAATACCCGAGTAGCCGCAGCCCGCACACACAACACCGCCTAACAACCGAGACTTTAACAAAAACCGTAACCGAAACCATAACCGAACAACAAAACCGATCGCCCGGGATAGAGAAAAGTCCTGAAAGACGAGGGGCTACGACTCACCATGCGAGTAGTTGTAGTTGCGATCGTCGAGCAAACCCGACGGGATGTTACAGTGGAAAAAGGCTGCCAGAGATAGTATAAACCGCCGCGTAAGAGGCTGCCGACGTGGGGTGTCGCTAAAGGAAGAAAGCTGCCGAATGGAGTTTGAAGATTAGGGTTACGGTGTGGGGGTTATGCGAATGGAAGGAAAATCGTGGGTTGGGGTTAGGATATATTAGAGTTTAAATTTAATTTAAGTTGACATTTTAGGTCCCTCAACATGTAAAGTTTTAATTTCGATTTAGCTTAGTAATTCTTTTGTTAGTTGAAGGTTGAATATTAATACTAATAATAATAATCATTTATTTATTAAGATTAAATTAAATAAATATCAAGTGACGGGGAAAAATTTAATAATGAAGGCGGAAAAGATTAAATAACGGGAACGGAGTTAACCTAAAAAACACGGGTTGTCACAAAATTTGAAAGTAAAAATTGTTGGGACTAAATTGTCAAATATGTTAAAGTAGTGAGTTAAAAAGGAAAAGTTAAAGATTAATATAAAAAAGAAAAAAAATGGGTACAACCTATTTAAGCATGTTGTACCACCCATGATGCACACAAAACTTGCAAATTAGTATTATATTAATGTTAAAGTGTGAAAAATAATTAATTTCATAATTTTTTATTTAAATATATTTTTTAAAAATAAATACTTAAATAATTAGTTATTTAAATATTTACAAAATATTGGTTTGAAAATTTTAAAATAATTTTTTGTTTTATTTAGAGTAATTTTTATAAAGGTTAAAACTTGTACATAAGTTTATAAGATTTTTATAACATTGAAAACCTCTAGAAATTAATAAAATATGAGATTATAATATTTAAAATTTTCAAACATTAATTAAAAATTTTAAAGTTAATATTAATTAACAAAAATAATTTTACCTTTTTAATAATGCAACAATAATTTCTTGAATATTAAAATGAAGAAACAATCATTTTAAAAACGATATAGGGGTGCCAAGGGTCGAACCCGGGTCTCCCCTATATTCGTTTAACGAGTTAAGTAGTGGATTAAAGGCCCAAATATGATTTAATTAAAATTGTAATATATTAACTACTAAATAGAATCAATACTTAAATCAGATGAAACCTAGAATTGATTTGAGTCAAATTGATCACCAAAACAAAATTGCTAATGACATCAACCTTAGAGCTTTTGTTTAGTAGGTTTATACGAGTATGTGTGTGCGTTCAATTACTTGTTTAAAAATTGATTTAATAGGAATAGAAATAAGAATAGCATCGACTAAAGTAAGAGTGTGATTCTAAGATGTGATGATCTTTTGATGCAATTGACCACGTGCGAAGCTTTAGAGATGAAAACGAATTGAAATCTATAACATTTGACCCATTTTGAAAATGTTTACCCAAACCCATCTGGATCAATCATGTAATGAAATTTATTATTTAATTATTTTATTTATTTTGATGTTTCGAATACAATAAATATGTCATTTGTTAAATTTATAATAACTTTACAACTACCATCATACAAGGTGAGTATTCATAACTTATTTTCTTGTGTTATTATTTGGGAAAATTATGTGACACATGTTTAATCATTGTTATTCATTGTTGTTATATTTTAAAATTCAATTGAAATCATATTATGTTATTACTAGCAATTATATGTTCATAGTTGATTGGGTTAGAATCAATAAGGATCAATTATATTCAAGTATTATAATGATGATTGTAGGGGATATATAATAATCAATTATCAAACAGAAAGAAATACTTATAATGTGGGTTGTATATTGATAATATCATTCAACAATAAAATCAAGGTTTTCTGTATGTAAGTTCATAGAGTTACAAAAGTGTGAAAAACTTTATCTATTTATAGTTTAGATATAATGACATGTATAATGATTTAAATACCTTGACATAAAATCTAGGAATACCAAGTACAATGTACAAACTTACTTTATCCGCATTTGTTTTCTTCAGCCGTATTTGTTGTTTACACATTCGTATTTGTCTTTGTAGAGGTAGAAAGTCTTGGTTGTATTTGTTTTACTTGAGCATAAGTATTTGTTTTGTTCACCCATATTACTCTATACGAGAAGACAAATGCGCATCCGCATTTGTCATTGTTCACCTGCAAAGACTAATACGACTGAACATACTTAGCCTATTCTTCTATCTGCATTTCTTCATACTTCATTCGCATTCATCAGTTCTTGGGATATTTTAACCAGAACAAATTCCATCACTACTTGAATTGGCATGCATAACATTTTCAAGATCCAACAATACTTCCCCTAAGGATTATGCAGCCTAAGTACTTTAAGTGTGTTTCGACGATGAAAGTTGCGAAGATTCTGCTTGGTGGATCTTCTGCTATTGCTTGTTGTTGTTGTGATGTTGATCCTTAGACTCTAGTGGAGGTTGAAGCTGATGTAGTTGTTGTTATTGTTGCTTGTACTCTTGATGTTGATGTTGTTGTTGTTATTATTGTTGGAGTTGTTGGTGTTATTTCTTTAGTAGGATAATAGTGGAGTTTAGGATTAGTGGAATACAAAATAAAGTTGATCATAGTCTGAAACTATCTAGCCTCATTCATCCTACTTCAATCAAGCACATGAATATTAAGTTCTCTCATCCTCTAAAGAACATCAATTAGCACTTGCTTCATTGACCAAGGATCGTACATGGCAATCGTAAATAAACCATCTCTATGAATAACAAATTCTCCTACAGTGTTGATCTCTTACTTTACTATATTAGCAAAGTTAAGAGGCACTCTTCTTCTTCTTTTGGCTTCTTTCTTTCTATTAATCATGTCATAGGCAATCTTAAGAATCCTAATGAACTTCATGAAAAACTATAGATTATCCTCTCCGAGCTTGGTGGTAGGAATTTCAAAGAGCCTAGTGAACATATAATGAATATATGATTCATATAGTAGTCGTACTTCATAAGCACTAAAAAGTCTTATCTCCGAGCCAACTTTCCTTTCCCTTTCTCTCTTAATCACCAACTCATATGTTTCTTCATCATACTTCACATTTAAGATTGGCATTAACAGATGAGTATCAGCTATGTTGGAGCTATACAAGATAATCTATATTATCAACACAGTCAAAGTCAACAAAAGTCAACGTCACGGTCAAAGTCAACAAAAGTCAAACCCAACACGTTCGAGACGAAGAACCGATTCGAGACGTTGAAGATTTAGTTGATTAGGAGTTTTATTGTAATAAATATATATCTTGTGTAAACAAAATATATTTTATCTTGTTTTAGTCACTTTATGTTTAATATGTAATTTCCATTAATTAGCTTATGTCTAGGCGTTAAGTGCAATTAGTGAATATTAGTATAGACTATAAATAGGTTAATTGTTATTAGTGTTGACTAATGGTTGAATGACCAATAGATTGATGGTTTACTTGTAAACATATTATTAGCAATCTAATTAAAGATCAAAGGGGTTTTGATTGTGATTATCATGTTTTGATCTATAATCTTCATGATTTGATTCAAGTTTGTTTATCCTGACTAACAATTTGGTATCAGAGCCTTATTGGATTAAATACATTGAAGATTTGAAGAATTTGTTGCTGATTTTTGAAGATTTATGAAGATTTTTAGAGAGAGAAAGTGGGGGTTTAGAGAGAGAAAGTAGATCTGAAATTCAAATTTCATCTCAAACATAACCAATTCATCAGATCTACAACAATCTATTATAAATTTGAAGATATTCAACATATATTTCTGATTACAACATATTTTATACAAGAAATTGAAAGAAAATTTTCAGATTTGAAGTTTCTCACACACACACACACTAGTGTGTGTGTTCTTGGTGTTCTTGAGGATCTTCAAATCTTCAAATCATCAAGCTGCGAATTTAGCACCATTCTGAACGAAAGTTCACATTTTCAAGCGAAAATGCCGCCAAAATCATCAACGAACTAAGAAGGAACCTGCGAAATTAATAAATATTAATCTGCGAAAAAAAATTATGTGAAATTAAAAAAATTTCTGCGAAACTAAAACATCAACCTGCGAAATTCAAAATTACTTCTGCGAAACCAACTACTGCCGCTGCCAAGATCAAGCTCAGCAACGTTCACTACCATCAGCACAGCCTTGACCATCGTCAACACTAGCCGCCGCCGCCGCGCGGCCAAACCCTAGCCGCCGCAAACTTCATCAAAGGATATCTTTTCATCCACTACGTATCTCAGCAAATCAAGACCACCACTGGAACCAGCGTGACGAATGGAAGAAGATGATATATAAGTTAGCGTCATGACTCACCGGAATAAGTCGCCGGAACCCTAGCCGCCGCTAACTTCTCTCTTCGATATCTCCTTCGTTATTGATTTTCAGAGCAAATCGAGGCCACCATTGGATTCAGGAGGTTGAGTTTAGTGGGGTAGGGGTTGTTCCGGTCATAGCTCGTCGGAATTGTTTTCCGGCCACCGCTGGCCGCCGTGGATCGCCGGAAAGGCGGCGGTCGCCGCCGGAACCCTAGAGGATTTTTTCTTCTTTAGCCGCATCTATCTCTTTCTCTCATATGTGTGTGTGTTTTTTTTTGTTTGTATTTGACAATTGTTAGGGTTAGAGTTTGTATGTATGTTAATGGGTTAATGGGTAAATGGGTTTTTCAAAGAAAGTGGGCCAATAATTAACGATTGGGCTAACAATTAACAAGTAACAATGTGGGCTAGTTAAAGATTAAAAATTGGGTTGCATTTTTTTAAGAAAATTGAGCTGTGGGCTAATAAAATAAATCAAAGAAAATTGACTTAGGATTAATTATTTTCAAACCGATAAAGAAATATTCAACGTTTTTAAAAGATTTATAAAAAAAAGCTTGACCCCAGTTGCTAAGATTGCATAGAGTGACATTAAAAAATTATTTTTCCGGGGGAAAATTATTTTCAAATTTTTGCGAAAAATATTTTTGGGGCGTTTAATTGTTCACAATTTTAATAAAATGTCATCTTCAGAAGACTTTAAATCAGATAATCCCACAACGGCACAAAGCCGGTTTGACTCTTTTGCAGCAATGAAGAAAGAAAAATTATCAGATTTGATTGATCGATTCTTAAAGGAAGAAAATTTTCTAAAGAAGCATGTTCCAGATCTCAGTAATCATGAACAGATTCAAAAGCTTCTTGACTCGCTTCCGTCTGCATGGAATCATCAAGTTAAAATGTTGAAGCAAGAAAGAGGTTATGTCGACACCAAACTTATAGATATAATCAACAGACTAAAATCTCTCGAGCTGGATATCCAAAGAAAAGAATTTCAGCAAGCCGTGTTCCCACATCAAACCAACACGCTTAATAATGAACTTGTTTCTTCTGTAACAAGCATACTTGATTACAAAGCCGAGCTGATTGAAAAGATGAAATTATTGAGAACTGATTTGGATTTCACTGTTAAAATCAAAGAAAATTGTGAAGCTCTGAGTGTTGATACTGACAGTAAACTTAAATTTGAGAGAAATGAGGATAATGAAGACAAGAAAGCTGATACTGGAAATAAAGAGTTACGGTTAAAATTCAAAGAATATGTAAGGCCACGTTCCCGAGACGCTTACAGTTGGTTCATCATCGCACAAAAACATACATTTCCATTTATCATACATAAACATTGTAGCGGAAACATTTAAAAATGACATTTACATTTCATTATAAAAGCTTTGGCCAAATAATACATCGTTACCCAGTTACAAAATACATTGTTGCATTACATCACAAAAGCCTAATATAAATGGATGCCATCCAAAAGAGCTAAGTAGCCGCCCCGTGCCATCCTCAGCAACATTACCTGCCAACTGGAAACACATAAAAAGTCAGCATTGCTGAGTGAGTTCTAGTTTTATAATAAAACACACTTTACTTTCATTAAAAACCGTTCGTTACTTTTGCATGATCACACATCATACGTACACATAGATAATATCATTATTATCTTCATTATTCGTTCTTTCTTTCACTTTTGATATCTTCCGTACCAATACCATGTGCTACACCCCAAACTATATGGCTACTGACAGCTATACATGGTGCCGCAGTACCGGGGTAAGCGGTAGAGGTTCTATACAAATGGTCAATCATTAAGAAGGACCCCGATGTGCATCCTCCCGGGGTAGCGAACCCGCACACCGTTGGGATAACACCTTTTAATGGCGTGTCCCGATATCCAATGCTTGCAAGACTTTCTTTACTTTCATCATTTATTAAAGCATGCATTCATCATGTTCCTCTTTTCATCATCTTTCACTTTACGTTACATATTACTTTCAATTCATTCATTAACATAACACGTAAAGCCACAGGAAAGATAAACATTCATCATAATCAGGAACATCAACATATACAGTCATCATCATCATACAGGGCAACATCATACATACATAACATACTTCATGCATAAATATGCAACATCATCATCATCATGCCCAACATACCCTCTAAGGTCTAAACAGTCATCTTACATGAACTTACGGGAACTTCCATGTCAAAACTTATATCTGCACTTTCCCCCGAAAGTCAGTAATTAAACTACACATTTTCCCCCGGTACAACAGCCCTACTTGGGCGTATGGACACCCTTCAGTCGCATGGCCTCTAGGCGACTGAACACCATGCCAATGGACCAATGCGGATGAACACCCAGTCGTGCGAATGGACCTCATGCGGATGAACACCCAAGCGAATGAACACCCATGCGAATGACCTCATGCGGATGGACTCAATGCGAATGAGCACCTATGCAACTGGGTCCTCAATCGCATGACTCCCCATGCGACTGGCCCCCAATCCTACGAATATATCCTCAATTGTGCGAATGAATCTCAATCGCACCTCAATCGGCCGTATGGCCTCCATTCGGTCGCCTAGCCCTAGCTGATGCATAATGGAGTTCATCCTGAACCCAATCTGCCATTTTCGACCTCCAAGCTCATCCAAACCCATTCTAAGCCTAAATCAACCATCATAAACCTTAGGAATGCATACCACAACACCATTCAGCACACACAAGCCTGGAAACAAACTCCAAATGCATCACACACAAACACATACAAATGGGTCAAACACACACAAATACAAAAACGGGTTTTCCATGTGTTCCCGCCCCAAAATCGACCAAAAACGTTTGAAAGAGGGGTCCTAGAACTCACACAAACCACACCGAGAAGTAGAGCTTCGATTGGACTCGCTACACGACGATTTTGCACTCTTGAATCCACTCGAACCAACTTTCCTCCCTTTTTCTCTCTTCTTCTTCTCCTCTCTTCTCTTGGCTGAAAATGTGGGTGTGGGGAGAGGGTAAGGTCTGCCCTCTCCCTTCAAATACCTCCACTCACCCAACTTTCTCTCGTTGGCGAGTTTGGTCCCTCGACTTTGGACTTTATTTCTTTTTCTTCAATCGTCGGCTTCAAAATAAATAAATAAATAACCGGGTGTTACAAGTCCACCCCCCTTAAATAGGTTTCGTCCCCGAAACCTGTTATTCCTCGAACAAACGTGGGTAATGCTGCCTCATCTCTTCTTCTGTCTCCCACGTTGACTCGGATCCTTTCCTGTGCTTCCACTGTACACGCACAAGAGGAACCGTCTTATTCGTCAGCCTCTTCTCTTTTCGATCGATGATTGCCACTGGTTGCTCCACATAATTGAGCCGTTCGTCTACTTCGATATCTTCTAGTGGAACAATCATATCTTCGTCTGCCAAGCACTTCCTTAGATGAGATACATGGAATGTCGGGTGAATTCCACTTAACTCATCCGGTAACTCCAATCTATAGGCCACCTCTCTTACTCGAGCAATGATTCAGAAAGGGCCTATGTACCTAGGGCTCAACTTGCCCCGCTTTCGGAAACGGATGATACCCTTCCAAGGTGAGACCTTCAACATAACCCGGCCACCCACCTGGAACTCAATCGGTCTGCGTCGTTTATCAGCATAGGACTTCTGTCTATCCTTGGCTGCCTTCATGAAGGCTTTGATCCTTTCAAGCTTCTCAGTCATAGCCTCGATCACCTCGACGCTCCCTAACTCCTTCTGACCAATATCACCCCAACAAACGGGTGTTCTGCATCTCCTACCGTATAACATCTCATAAGGGGGCATACCAATGCTGGCATGATAACTGTTGTTGTATGAGAATTCGGCTAACGGTAAGTGGTCATCCCAACTTCCTCCAAAATCGATAACACATGCCCGAAGCATGTCCTCCAATGTCTGAATGGTCCTTTCTTACTGACCATCAGTCTGGGGATGATAAGCCGTGCTAATATGTAACCTCGTCCCCATAGCGTCGTGGAATTTCTTCCAAAATTTAGATGTAAACCGGGTGTCACGATCAGACACAATAGACACTGGCACACCATGACGAGTTACAATTTCCCTGATGAACAGATCAGCCAACCTCTCAGATGAATATGTTTCGCGGATCGGTAGAAAGTGAGCACTCTTCGTCAAACGATCAACTATCACCCATATGGCATCATACCCTTTCGGGGTACGCGGCAGCTTTGTAATGAAATCCATGGTGATGTGCTCCCACTTCCATTCCGGTATATCCAAAGGTTGGATCTTCCCATACGGCTTTTGATGCTCGGCCTTCACTTGCAAACAAGTAAGGCATTTACTCACATACTCCACCACATCACGCTTCACCAGGCCACCAGTAATCTTTCTTCATGTCTTGATACATCTTCGTGGCACCAAAATGAATGGAGTATCGAGTCTTGTGAGCTTCATCCATAATCTTCCCGCGTAGATCCCCAAAACGAGGAATCCACACACGACCGAATCGGGTTCTAACACCGAGTGTGTTTTCACCCAATTCTGCGACCAGACCTCTCATTCTTTCAGAGTTAAGATGATCTTTTTTCAATGCTTCATCTTGAAACTCCTTGAATTGCTTCATCACATCCGAGGTCATGATCAACTGGTATGCTTTCACCCGAATCGGCTCGGGTCTCTCCTTTCGGCTAAGGGCATCCGCCACCACGTCGGCTTTGCCCGGATGGTAATGAATCTCGCAATCATAGTTCTTTATGAGTTCCAACCATCGCCTCTGTCGCATGTTCAGGTCCTTCTGCTCAAAGAAGTACTTCAAGCTCTTGTGGTCAGTGAATATGGTGCACTTCGTCCAGTAAAGATGGTGCCTCCAAATCTTTAACGCAAAGACCACGACTGCTAGCTCCAAGTCATGGGTGGGAGAATTGACCTCATGAACCTTCAACTGTCGGGGTGCATAGGCTATAATCTTTCCCCTCTGCATCAACACGCACCCAACCCCGAGTAGGAAGCATCAGAATAGACCACCAGATCTTCGCTTCCATCGGGTAATGACAGAACAGGAGCTTGAGTCAATCTCGCCTTCAGTTCCTCGAACGCCTTCTCTTGAGCTTGACCCATACAAACTTCACATCTTTCCGGGTCAACTTAGTTAGTGGAGAGGCGATCTTAGAGAAGTCTTGAATGAATCTTCTGTAGTAGCCCACCAAACCCAAGAAGCTACGAATCTCGGATGGCGTCTTTGGTGACTTCCATTGCATAACCGCATCCACCTTTGCCGGGTCCACCATCATCCCATCAAGATTCACCACATGAACCAAGAACTGAAGCTCGCGCAACCAGAACGCGCACTTGGAGAACTTGGCGTACAACTTCTCCCTTCTCAACGTCTCTAGAACCTCCCGAATGTGACCGGCATGCTCTATCTCGCTCTTCGAATAAATCAGGATATCATCAATAAACACGATCACTAATTTATCCAACATCGGCCGACACACTCGATTTATTAGATCCATAAAAGCAGCTGGCGCATTGGTCAAACCAAAAGACATGACAAGGAACTCGTAGTGACCATATCGCGTGCGGAAAGTTGTTTTAGGGATATCCTGCTCTTTCACCTTCAACTGATGGTAGCCTGATCGAAGATCTATCCTTGAAAACCAACTGGCACCTTGAAGCTGATCAAACAAATCATCGATTCTCGGTAAGGGGTATCGGTTCTTCACTGTCAACTTGTTCAACTCACGGTAGTCAATACACATCCTCATGCTACCGTCCTTCTTCTTCACAAATAAGAACGGAGCACCCCAAGGAGAGATACTCGGCCTAATAAACCCCTTGTCGAGCAACTCCTGTAGCTGTTCCATCAACTCCTTCATCTCTGTCAGAGCTAACCGATACGGTGCCTTTGCAACAGGTTGGGCACCTGGTATCAAGTCAATCTGGAACTCGATCTCACGGTCAGGTGGTACTTCTGGTAGGTCTTCGGGAAACACATCTGGGAAGTCGCACACAACCGGTACATCGGACAGTTGTGGCATTGGTCTATCCACATCCTTTACGTAAGCCAGATAAGCATTACATCCACGCCTCATGCACTTTCCCGCCACCGCCATTGAAATCACCTTCGGAATCGTAGTAACCCGATCACCATAAACCGTCACTGAACTACCGTCGGGTGCTGTTAAACAAATCATCTTCTTGCGACACACAATGTTCGCCTCATAATCCGCTAACCAATCCATACCGAGAACCACATCGAAACGGCCTAAGGTCATCACGAATGGTCTAACCGGAAATTTGTGACCTTCTAACTCCACGTCACAACCCTCTATCATCTCAGAAATTCTGGTAGACTTACCTATGGCAGTTTCTACATCAAAGGGAACATCAACACGTCTATTACTAACAGGCAGCTTAGCACAGAAAGCAGTAGAAATAAAACTTTTACTAGCACCAGAATCGAATAACACAGAAGCTAAAGTTTGGGTCACTAGAAACGTACCGGACACAACGTCAGGGTCCGTCCTAGCCTCCTCATGTGTCATGGTGCCCTGGCGCTCGCCCTTGGTCCTTCACTCCCCGTCTTCTTCACCCCAGAACCCTCAGCCCTCGGCTTCTTACAGTCTTTACTCATATGTCCGCTTTCCCCACAATTGAAGCATCTGCCCGCACGGCAATCTCTTGCCATATGCCCCATCTTCCCACACTTGAAGCACACATTCAATCCCAGCCTACATTCCCCGCATGCTCCCTTCCACACTTGCCACGCCTCTTCGACCCCGCACCCGATGTGACCACACGGTGGTCATCCACCCGTGCCTTCTTGTTACCCGTCGAGGCATCACCTCGACCAAACCTTTTCCCGTTCCAGTTCCGACCACCACCACCCTTCTTGTTTGCTTCAGTCACCACCACCTCCCGCTCATCATATAGCCTCCCTGCCAAATCAACCACCGACCTAAACGTGCCTGTCCGGGTGGCGATCATATGCCTGCGAACATCCACCGGCAAGCCCTGAACGTACCTCTTGATCTTTCGAGACAGAGGCATCACCAGATCCGGCACCAGCCGTGCCATTTCATTGAATTTGGTGGTGTACTGCTGGTGTGTCATGGTTCCCGCCTCCAGCTGCAGAAACTCTCTCTCGATCTTATCCATCTCCCTATAAGGACAGAACTCCTCAATCACTATCTTCTTCAACTCCTCCCACCTCATCCTTCCTATCGCCCGGTTACCCTCGGCTTGGACAATGTTGTCCCACCAACACAGAGCCGAGTCCACGAACGAGTGGGTAGCAAACTTCACTTTCTGGTCCTCCCGGCACTCGCTGATATCAAGAACAGCCTCCATTTCCCTTACCCACTGGTGAGCAGCAGCAGCAGTGCCATTACCATCGAAAGTAGGGGGCTTGCATCTGATAAACGCCCCATAGTTACAGCCTCGTGCCACCTCTTGCACAGGCTCATCTTCCTCTTCCTCGGCATCGGAGATAATCATTTCCGTCTCCGGTTGTTCCCTTCCTCCAGTGGACCTGTTCCGATCCCTCCTCTCTCCTTCCTTTACGACCTTGATAACTTCTGTCACCACAGATGGTAAGATTGTCTGCATGACTTGATGCACCTCTTCAACAACACCCTCCTTTACCGAGGCCCTCAAGTTAGCACTCTCATCCCCAGCCTCCGGATGAGGGGTCTCAGGTTCTTCAGGAACCACCCTTTCGACTCTAGGCCTTCCTCTTTTGGGTCGCGGTTCAGCACCAGGTCCACCACGACCTCCACCCCTCGAAGCTTTTGAAGATCTACCACCGGCCATTCTCTAACACACTAAAAGATTCAAACACCAACACGGTCATTCAAGGGAACAACTCAGTTTATGTCAAGTATAGTAAGTCCCTAATTAAAGTGGCCAGTTGTGATTAGCCACTTACTTTACTCTTCATATCCTGAGCATTACCTATCCTAACTACATTAGTATCTAAATCTACATACAACACATAAACCACATAACATGCGCACATAATACCGGTCATCATTAAGAAAATACCTGATGGCAAGCAGCTACTCAGATTGGCATCCCATCCCCTTTTCCGTCCAATTTTCAGTTTAAGTTAAGGTTTATTTTGAAAATTTACCCATTTCACTTAAACTTTTGGCTCTGATACCAACTTGTAAGGCCCCGTTCCCGGGACGCTTACAGTTGGTTCATCATCGCACAAAAACATACATTTCCATTTATCATACATAAACATTGCAGCGGAAACATTTAAAAATGACATTTACATTTCATTATAAAAGCTTTTGCCAAATAATACATCGTTACCCGGTTACAAAATACATTGTTGCATTACATCACAAAAGCCTTATATAAATGGATGCCATCCAAAAGAGCTGAGTAGCCGCCCCGTGCCATCCTCAGCAACATTACCTGCCAACTGGAAACACATAAAAAGTCAGCGTTGCTGTGTGAGTTCTAGTTTTATAATAAAACATACTTTACTTTCATTAAAAACCGTCCGTTACTTTTGCATGATCACACATCATACGTACACATAGATAATATCATTATTATCTTCATTATTCGTTCTTTCTTTTACTTTTGATATCTTCCGTACCAATACCATGTGCTACACCCCAAACTATATGGCTACTGGGCCAAAGTCTAAAAAGAGACAGCTATACATGGTGCCACAGTACCGGGGTAAGTGGTAGAGGTTCTATACAAATGGTCAATCACTAAGAAGGACCCTGATGTGCATCCTCCCGGGGTAGCGAACCCGCACACCGTTGGGCTAACACCTTTAAATAGCGTGTCCCGATATCCAATGCTTGCAAGACTTTCTTTACTTTCATCATTTATTAAAGCATGCATTCATCATGTTCCTCTTTTCATCATCTTTCACTTTACGTTACATAATACTTTCAATTCATTCATTAACATAACACGTAAAGTCACAAGAAAGATAAACATTCATCATAATCAGGAACATCAACATATACAATCATCATCATCATCATACATGGCAACATCATACATATATAACATACTTCATGCATAAATATGCAACATCATCATCATCATGCCCAACATACCCTCTAAGGTCTCAACAGTCATCTTACATGAACTTAGGGGAACTTCCTTGTCAAAACTTATATCTGCACTTTCCCCCGAAAGTCAGTAATTAAACTACACATTTTCCTCGGGTACAACAGCCCTACTTGGGCGTATGGACACCCTTCAGTCGCATGGCCTCTAGGCGACTGAACATCATGCGAATGGACCAATACGGATGAACACCTATGCGGATGAACACCCAGTCGTGCGAATGGACCTCATGCGGATGAACACCCAAGCGAATGAACACCCATGCGAATGACCTCATGCGGATGGACTCAATGCGAATGAGCACCTATGCAACTGGGTCCTCAATCGCATGACTCCCCATGCGACTGGCCCCCAATCCTACGAATATATCCTCAATTGTGCGAATGAATCTCAATCGCACCTCAATCGGCCGTATGGCCTCCATTCAGTCGCCTAGCCCTAGCTGATGCATAATGGAGTTCATCCTGAACCCAATCTGCCATTTTCGACCTCCAAGCTCATCCAAACCCATTCTAAGCCTAAATCAACCATCATAAACCTTAGGAATGCATACCACAACACCATTCAAGCACACACAAGCCCGGAAACAAACTCCAAACGCATCACACGCAAACACATACAAATGGGTCAAACACACACAAATACAAAAACGGGTTTTCCATGTGTTCCCGCCCCAAAATCGACCAAAAACGTTTGAAAGAGGGGTCCTAGAACTCACACAAACCACACCGAGAAGTAGAGCTTCGATTGGACTCGCTACACGACGATTTTGCACTCTTGAATCCACTCGAACCAACTTTCCTCCCTTTTTCTCTCTTCTTCTTCTCCTCTCTTCTCTTGGCTGAAAATGTGGGTGTGGGGAGAGGGTAAGGTCTGCCCTCTCCCTTCAAATACCTCCACTCACCCAACTTTCTCTCGTTGGCGAGTTTGGTTCCTCGACTTTGGACTTTATTTCTTTTTCTTCAATCGTCGGCTTCAAAATAAATAAATAAATAACCGGGTGTTACAAGTCCACCCCCTTTAAATAGGTTTCGTCCCCGAAACCTGTTATTCTCGAACAAACGTGGGTAATGCTGCCTCATCTCTTCTTCAGTCTCCCACGTTGACTCGGATCCTTTCATGTGCTTCCACTGTACCCGCACAAGAGAAACCGTCTTATTCCTCAGCCTCTTCTCTTTTCGATCGATGATTGCCACTGGTTGCTCAACATAATTGAGCCGTTCGTCTACTTCGATATCTTCTAGTGGAACAATCATATCTTCGTCTGCCAAGCACTTCCTTAGATGAGATACATGGAATGTCGGATGAATTCCACATAACTCATCCGGTAACTCCAATCTATAGGCCACCTCTCTTACTCGAGCAATGATTCGGAAAGGGCCTATGTACCTGGGGCTCAACTTGCCCCACTTTCGGAAACGGATGATACCCTTCCAAGGTGAGACCTTCAACATAACCCGGCCACCCACCTGGAACTCAATCGGTCTGCGTCGTTTATCAGCATATGACTTCTGTCTATCCTTGGCTGCCTTCATGAAGGCTTTGATCCTTTCAAGCTTCTCAGTCATAGCCTCGATCACCTCGACGCTCCCTAACTCCTTTTGACCAATATCACCCCAACAAATGGGTGTTCTGCATCTCCTACCGTATAACATCTCATAAGGGGGCATACCAATGCTGGCATGCTAACGGTAAGTGGTCATCCCAACTTCCTCCAAAATCGATAACACATGCCCGAAGCATGTCCTCCAATGTCTGAATGGTCCTTTCTTACTGACCATCAGTCTGGGGATGATAAGCCGTGCTAATATGTAACCTCGTCCCCATAGCGTCGTGGAATTTCTTCCAAAATTTAGATGTAAACCGGGTGTCACGATCAGACACAATAGACACTGGCACACCATGACGAGTTACAATTTCCCTGATGAACAGATCAGCCAACCTCTCAGATGAATATGTTTTGCGGATCGGTAGAAAGTGAGCACTCTTCGTCTAACGATCAACTATCACCCATATGGCATCATACCCTTTCAGGGTACGCGGCAGCTTTGTAATGAAATCCATGGTGATGTGCTCCCACTTCCATTCCGGTATATCCAAAGGTTCGATCTTCCCATACGGCTTTTGATGCTCGGCCTTTACTTGCAAACAAGTAAGGCATTTACTCACATACTCCACCACATCACGCTTCACCAGGCCACCAGTAATCTTTCTTCATGTCTTGATACATCTTCGTGGCACCAAAATGAATGGGGTATCGAGTCTTGTGAGCTTCATGCGAATGAGCACCTATGCGACTGGGTCCTCAAACGCATGAAATCGTACGAATGAATCCTCAATCGTGCGAATGAACCTCAATCGCACCTCAATCGGCCGTATGGCCTCCATTCGGTCGCCTAGCCCTAGCTGATGTTGAATGGAGTTCATCCCGAACCCAATCTGCCATTTTCGACCTCCAAGCTCATCCAAACCCATTCTAAGGCTAAATCAACCATCCTAAACCTTAGGAATGCATACCACAACACCATTCAAGCACACACAAGCCCGGAAACAAACTCCAAACGCATCACACGCAAACACATACAAATGGGTCAAACACACACACATACAAAAACGGGTTTTCCATGTGTTCCAGCCCTAAAGTCGACCAAAAACATTTGAAAGAGGGGTCCTAGAACTCACACAAACCACACCGAGAAGTAGAGCTTCGATAGGACTCCCTACAAGACGATTTTGCACTCTTGAATCCACTCGAACCAACTTTCCTCCCTTTTTCTCTCTTCTTCTTCTCCTCTCTTCTCTTGGCTGAAATTGTGGGTGTGGGGAGAGGGTAAGGGCTGCCCTCTCCCTTCAAATACCTCCACTCACCCAACTTTCTCTCGTTGGCGAGTTTGGTCCCTCGACTTTGGACTTTATTTCTTTTTCTTCATTCGTCGGCTTCAAAATAAATAAATAAATAACTGGGTGTTACAAAAGAGGAACAACAGAGAATCACAAAGGTTTGCGAGTATGAGAAGAGCTTAGCTGCAGAAAGAACTATCATGGGTCTTCCTTATGAGACTGTTCAGGATATGTGTTCTTCTTCTTGCAGAATCCGGTTATTTGGGATTTATAAGGCAAACAGATTGTTATTAGAAAATGAAAAAGAATTAAAAATAATCAATCAGAAATTAAAGAAAAATGAAGTTGCTTTTTCAAGGAAACTTAATGAAGCATTGGGTGAAAATGATCTTTTAAGAAGAACCATTTTGGAGCTTAAAGTTGAAATTAATATTTTGAGAGAAAGGGTTGTTTTAGCTCAATTTGAAACAACACAGCTTCAAACGAAGCTTGATAAATGGACCTTTTCACACATGAAAAAGGATGAGCTTATTGCTAAACAACAAGGGGCGCGGGTAAAACATGGGATTGGATATAAATATGATGGTGAAACTGTATTTAATTCGGTTCCACCTCCTTCTACCTTATGTTATTCACCAATCCCCAGACTTCATCCTAAAAATAATTTGTTTGAACAACCTAATAATAGTTTGCATGCAGGTTTGAGTGGTGTCAATCTTAATGAGGTGCGAGATGATTATGATTCTACAATTGGTATGGGATACAATAAACCAAATGTTGACAGTCAAGATAATGATTGTTCAGTCCCGGTTGTTTGTAAATCTATGTTAGGATCTGGTATTTGAACGAAACACCAACTGATTAACGTGTTAACCAAACCAAATAGTGCGGAATCCTATTTGATTGGCGATCCAATCAGTGAGAACGCACGTCGAATCAATAAGATATTGAATCTAACGTTAAGAATCGATTAAGAATCGATCTACAGCGTTCTATGAACTTGGAGTATGAACTTGGAGGCTTCTGGACGGCTAGGGTACGTCTGGAGTCGATTTGGAATGAATGCTTACGTTTTTCCACGAATTGGGTGGTATTTATAGGTTAGGGTTGTATGGTTCAGTCGTGCGATTGAACCATGCGGTTGATCCATCCGCACGACTGAGTGTTCAGTCGTGCGACTGAGCCAATCTCATGTTACAATCATACGACTGATCCAGTCTCCTGGTTCAGTCGTGCGACTGAGTCATTCGCCTGAAGTTGTTCATGAGTATGGTCCATTCGCATGGGCCATTCGTATGAGAACTTCATTTTGCTAAGTTTGAATGTATTCATTTATATAACATTATGTGTATCAATTCAAACAATCACAAACCTATATAACCAATTCAATATCAACTCATTAATGAAATATTAAACATTATAAGTCACAAACAACCATTCTCATTTCATTAATATTCCAAACATTACATAAGTGTAAGACAAACAAAACATATTACATTTATATCAGGATCTAGGTACATATGTATCAACAAACTCTCCCTTGGACCTAGATCTATATAATGTCTTACCTTCTGCATCACCTCCTCATACTTCTTGTACTTTTCCTCTCTTGTGACTCCCGCGTGAATCTCAAACGCAAAACAGAGTCTTATGACATTCTGGAATTGGAGGGCTTGTACAATATCTTGCGTGTCATAGAACAGTGGCCACTTGTATAATGTGTAGACATCATTTGCAGACAAGTTAGTGAGCCACATTGGGTCAAACACCCTGATGGTATCCATTTGTCCCTTTTTATTTAGAACTATGACCGCCTCCCCGGTTCTCCAATCATAGTACCACCACTTAAAGTGTGGAGTGAAGTCCTGTGGCATTTCCCTGAGAGGGATTCTTGACATCGTTCTTGGAGGACTCCACTTCAGCACTATCTTGGGCTTACCAGTGATGGGATCAACTTCAGATCGTCTGATATACCTCGTAGGTTGCTGAGGTTTGAAGTTGACCCACCTGGTGTGGTACTCTTTTTTCATGGCAGCCTCAAACCAGCCTGACATCTTCCTTGGGTCAGCATATAGTAGCTTCAATTTCGCCAGCTGGTTGAGCTCAAAACCAGGAAGAGTCTTTAGATCATGTGGAAATCTAAAGTACTCTATGCCCTTCTCCCTCTTAATGGCATAAACATTTAGATCCTTAAAATTGCCCACGCTATAATCCTGCCAGACACCTTATGATGTTTCTTCACTCTGTACAGTTTGGTGTAGACATTCTGTTTAGGAGCTGCGCGTTGGGCTCGGATTTCCTCAAAACAAGCAGCCCATTCAGCCTTTCTGATATCAACATCGTCGTTTGAGGCTTGGGCTTTTCCTTCAGTCTTCTCAGACTCCTGCTCCATCTGATCTAATACCTCAAATGTATCACTGACTAGGGATTCACCCAGATTAGGGACCACATTTCCCTTGTTGTCAGCGTACTGAGGATAGTGCTCTGCTATGACGTCTTCTATCTCTATCTCATCAATGTCGTTCAGCTCTTCGTCACTGGTAGACTCACAAGTTGGAGCATCCTTAATGATCTCATCGGGATTTAGCTTGAACATCTCAGCCAGTTGCTCATTTGAAAGATCATGAATTATTTCCCCTTCTTCAGGGGTATAACTCACAGATCTCCTGACGATCCCTTGCAGATCAAGAATCATAGTCAATTGAGTCTTGACCTGCTGAAGGGGAGCAACATCAAATTCATCCCTTTGAAAGTTTGGATCTGCTTGATTTAAACATGTAACACATCAAACATTAGTTAATAATCAAGACAGAAATGCATTAATTTTACAACAAACATCAAATACATAAGTTTAAATACTTGATTCAAATACAAAAGCTATCAAATACATAGACATCTCATCATTACTTTTATCTTGAATCGCTGGATCATCACTCGGTGAGGCAGAAGAGGAAGCTCGTTGGTCTTGATTTCGTTTTGATCTTCTTTCTTGACCCTGAGCTGAGGCAGATGCAGCTGCATCTCCTCCTTCATCATCATCATCCTCCTGCCTGTCCTCTGTCTTTTCTTGCTCAATCCCTTCATCATCATCACTCTCCTCATCTTCATCCTCATCCTCATCCTCATCATCATCATCATCATCACCATCATCACCATCTCCTTCCTTTATCTTCAGAGGCTCATCTTTAGTTCCTCTGAGCTTGAGCATGATGGTCTTTTTAGCATCCTCCAACTCCTCAATCTTCTTAGCTGATATGACTCTATGCTCTTGGAGTTGGGCAATATCTTGGCTCTGAGCAGCCATTTGCTGGGCCTGCTGCTCGATCAGCTGAGCCTGCTGAGAGATCTGCTGGGACTGTGCAGTTGTGAGATCTGCCAGCTGTCGAATCTGCGTAGTCTTCTCTTCATCAGCTACTAACAGACGCATCACCATACGGTTCAGCGCTGATAGCTGTTCCTCTACCCCAATGGGAGGTAGAGGTGATCCATATAGATGTGAGGGATGTGATGATGGTCCTGCTTGGTGGCTAGTGGTGGTGGTGGTTGCTGTGGTGAAGATTGGGATAGGTCTAGATGATAGTGGTGGTGATGTAGGTGTAAATGATATGGTGGTGGATGGCATATATGTAGTGGTGGGAGGTGTGGTGACAGTAGTAGGGGGTGTGGTAGTGGTAGTGGTAGCTGTGGTGGTGGCTGTGGTGGTGGCTGTGGCTGTAAAGGTGGTAGTGGTGGTGGCTGAGGTGGTGGCTGTGGTGGTGATGTAGGTGAGTCTGCGTTTCTTCTTCTTCATGCCGTGGGGCTGAGCCATCCTTTTCTTCCTCGATCCTGTCGAGGAGGATGCTCCCCCTAGAACACGGCTCGACGGCTCTGGAGCATAGGTAGGGTCAGGAGCAGTCTCTCCCGATCTACTAAGGCGTTCACCAACCGCCCGGAGTCCATGTTCTGTGGGAACAACTTTGCTTCCCACAGTCCTAGTCAATGGCTCCTCATCTGACTCTTCTTCTTCCTCACCAGGTATAAAGTCCTGGTGGAACCCAGTCGACTCTGCTATATCTCCAGTGGGGGCAGATACTGGAGGTGTGCTATCAGTAGTTGTGCCCCTCGGTGGAATGGGCATGGTATCTCCAGCATCCCCACTGTCATCATCATCAGAATCATCGGTGGGTAGAGCAATCTGCTCAACATCAGAATCACTGTCGTCGTGGCGCCACTTCCTCCGAGCTGGCACCACATAGTCTTCACGGGCCAGATGCCCAAACAATCTCCTGACAGGGGGTTTCACCTGCTTCCCCCTGTACACCTTCATCCGTCCTAAGGTGGTATCATCCATCACCTCAAGCACTACTGCATCTTCCTTCTCCTTCGGCAGGGAAGGGAGCTTCTGGTCTATAATCATCTGCATGAATCGGGGGTACATGCAGAAGCCCTCCTTCCCTTTCCCCTCATTGTTCTCCACCAAGTAGGTGAAGATCATCCTGGAGAAGCTGAACGGATGGTTCAGCACCAATGCAACATAGGCGTTCTGGATCTGGTCAGACAACTCATCAAATCCTCCCTTCCTGGATGCTATGCACTTCAGCAGTACGTGAGCAAGGTACTTGAACTGGGGACAAAGGTTGCTCTTGTTGAGCACCCCAGCATTGATGTCCCCGGAGTACTTGGCTCGAAGAAATCATCCTCTCACAGTAAGGGGGTGTAGTCTAGTAGGACAGTCAGCATCGTCCCCCAACTGTAACACGATCCTAAGATCCTCCTCTGTGATCTCTATAGCCTCTCCAAAGATAGTACTCCTGATACAGTGAGGCTCAGATGATCGGTCAACTACTGCACCTTCCCAGAAGGCCTGCTGTATAGAACGATATGGCGTACATGGAGCAGATATAGCATGTGCAATCCTCGATCTCCTTAGAAAGGTAATAATGCTTGAGAAGTCTGAAGCATTTCTGGATGTCAGATCCAGATGAGCACAAATGTTATGCTTCGTACTCATGGTCCATCGACTCGCCATCTGTTACACAAAGAAAGTAAACATTAGTATCCGTTGGTTAACAATGACTTGAATCACTTTGGACTTGAAAACATTCTTTTCTATCATGCGAATGAGGTTGTGCGACTGAGATCAAGTCGTGCGAAAGAGCAGTGCGACTGGGATCCAGTCGTGCGAATGACTCCATACGTACGACTGAGTGTGCGACTAGACTCATGCGTATGTAAACTCATGCGGTTACACCAGTCGTGCGACTGAACTCATACGCATGGTTCAGTCGTGCGGTTAAGCTATTCGCACACCTCAGTCGTGCGACTGAAGTTCATCAACCTGTCCATTCGCATGTTGTTCTGACTGTTCAATTCAAATTCAATTTTTCACCAATTTTGAGTTTTAGACTTCGTGTTCTGGTTCATTAGACTCGCAATCCATTCATTTAACACCTAACACCTTTAATTTCATTAGTTTACGTCGTTTAGTTAGGTTATTTTGACACACATGTCACGGGTTTTCTAACGAGTCCGATTGTCCAGATTATGTGTCAAGTTGAGTGATATAATGATGTTTCTACACCGCAAATTACCTGTAGAGTCAATGCAAATAGTCAGTATGTGAGAATCGAGGGTTTATAGTGATCAAGCGAAATTTGGGCAGAGGAACGTTAGTCGTGCGAATTAGGGCAAATTTGAGAGTGGTGAGTCTCTGCGACCGACTCTCCCTCTATTTATACTAAACCTAAATTCAATCGTACGACTGGGCTCATACGCACATTTCAATCGTGCGAATGAGTCTCAGTCGTGCGATTGGTTCAGACGCCCCTCTTCAGTCGTCCGACTGGAGTTCAGTCGTGCGATTTACTCATTCGTTCGCTCTTAATCATCCGACTGGGTCATTCGTATGGGCCATTCGGTTGGATGGTCCATACTCATGTCCAGTCGTACGAATGGATCCCATTCGCATGATCAGTCCATACTCATGGTCCATTCGTGCGAATGGGTCATACTTATGAAATTTTCTACATTTCTTACCATTTGACATTTAAACCCCTTTTAAAATGTAGAATCAACATTATACGCATTTGATCATCTCAGACATGATCATTTTAACTTGAAAACTTTTGATCACCTCAGACGTGATCCTTTTAAACAATTTGTCACCTCAGACGTGACCCATTTATCTTTTGAAAACACATGTGGTCATCTCAGACATGACCCTTTTAGGTGACTTAATCCCTTTCAGAATTCCATGATGTAGTCCGACAAACAAACAAACTGAAATGACTAAATAAATAGAAAATTAAACTAAAGTACAAAAATTAAACTTGTTTTTGACTTTTTGTGAGGGGTAAATCCTAAGATAGTAATCTACTGGATTCGGTTCCGGAATAGGCAGCTTCTAATTAGTTTGACCATACCTGGATCAATTCAATTTTGGAATCATACAGGCAAGTCAAATCATTTGGGACTTGTTATCAAAACCTTTTGATGCTCACTTCTCGGTTTTCATCCAGAGTCGTTAGCAAGTTTAGGAAATCATACTGGTACTATTAGATTCCCACATTGATTTGGACTTTCAATAATTGCAGCCACGATGATTGTCAGTATATTTGTCCTCTTAAATCTATACACAGACTTTTGACACAGATTGGTGATAGTTTAATGTTTAATTATTTCAGCCAACATTTATGGATCCCACACTTATATGGTAATCAACATTCCTCGGGAGCTTTTGAGCGGTCTACTGGTATTTTGACAAGAAGAGACTATTCTTAGAGCTTTCAAAGAGAAGCCAATCCTCAGGTCAGTGCCATCGCACAGCAGAGAGGCGGCAAACAACAATGAATTCTAGAATATCTAGGTTATACTTATCCTCACGTCAGTGCCATCGCACAGCAAAGAGGCACATGACCTATCTTCTTGTTAGAGCATCTTAATTTTCTTTTGCACATAATGCACCAACAACATAAGTTATTAGCTTGATAGCATTTGCTTTTCATTTTTTTTTCATGCTTTGCTCTATTTATGGTCATCCGCACACATTTGTGGCGTTTACATGCTCATTGCCCCTTATTGGAATATTGTTGATTGTGTTAACCAGTGATAAGATGAGAGCCCACAGTCAGTTGAACAACTTAGTTTGATCTTGAGGTCACCAATCAAGTCTAATCATCTATTGTGTTGAATCCACCAACATATCATCTGTGGTCTAGCAACCTCTAGGTCTACTTTCGTTGTGTTACCTTAGTAGTTACCAGTTTTTCTATCATATTTCCTTTTATATTGCTCAGACTACACAGACTTATACTTTGAACTTTGCATCTTTTCTAAATTAAATTTTAAAGTCCCTCTTGATTTGTTCCTGTGTACTATCATTTTCCAAGGTATTTGAATCGGTATCACAGATACGATCTACCTTCTATCAGCTAGCCTCTCCTTCTCCCTCGTTTTTTTTTAATGTTACTGGCTGACCTATTCTCCCCCTAAAATTATAAAATCATAATGGATTTAATTATTTTAGGATTTTAATAGACAGCTAAATAACATGAATTTAATTTAAACAGAAAATAGAATAAATAAAGAAAATAAAAGAAAATAGACTAAAGTGTATCGGACTACACATGGTCATCATCAGGAATAACATCACTTTTCTTTTTAACGTCGTTGACCTCTAACAGATATAGAAAACGTGGTTTGTCAAAAGCTTTTGTATAGAGGTCAGCGCATTGAAAATCAGTATTTATCTTTACCACATCGATTAAATTCTTTTCAAAACAGTCCCTTATAAAATGGTATTTAATACCGATGTGTTTGGTCTTTGGATGTTGTACTGGATTTTTAGTTACTGCAATTGCAGCAGAGTTATCAACAAAAATAGGAGTATAAGAGAAATTTAAACCGTAGTCCCGCATTTGCTGTTGAATCCAAATGATTTGTGAACAGCAACTTGCAGCAGCAACGTATTCCGCTTCACAGGTTGACAATGCAACCGAGGTCTGCTTCTTACACTGCCAGGTCACTAATCTCCTCCCAAAGAATTGACACCTTGCTGATGTAGACTTGTAATTCATCGTGCATCCCCCGTAATCCGAGTCACTATACGCTGTGAGCTCAAAGTCATCATCATGAGGATACCACAACCCAAGTGTGGGTGTACCCTTCAGATAACGAAATATCCTCTTGACCCCGATCAGATGGTTAACTTTCGGCTTAGCCTGATATCTAGAACATAGACATGTAGCATACATGATATCAGGTCTTAAGGCAGTGAGGTACATGAGGGATCCAATCATTCCTCGGTACATTGTGGCATCTACCAGATCTCCATTTTCATCAGGTGCTATATCATGGTTTGTAGCAAGTGGAGTCCCAGCTGCAGAAGCATTCTCCATGTCAAACCGACTGAGAATGTCTCCCACATACTTGGTCTGATGTAGAAAAATCCCTTTGGGTGTCTGATCCACCTGTAACCCGAGAAAGAATTTCATCTCCCCCATGGCACTCATCTCAAACTCCGCCTTCATTACTGCTTCAAACTCTTTGCATAACTCTTCGTTCTTTGAACCGAAGATTATGTCATCGACATAGATCTGTACTAGCAGTAAGTCTCCACCCTTTTCTTTGATAAACAGTTTGCAGTCAATGACTCCCCTGCGAAAGCCGTGTTTCACAAGATGAGTTGAGAGTTTCTCATACCAGGCCCTTGGAGCTTGATGAAGCCCGTATAAGGCCTTGTCGAGTTTGTAAACTCTGTCCTGATGATAAGGATCTTCAAATCCCTTGGGTTGACTGACATAAACTGTCTCCCGGATTTCCCCAAGAAGGAATGCACTCTTCACATCTAATTGATAAACTTTGATCTTCATATACGACGCATAGGCAAGGAAGATGCGGATGGCTTCCATCGATGCGGATGGCTTCCATCCTTGCCACGGGGGCAAACACTTCATTGTAATCAATCCCCTCGACTTGTCGAAATCCCTGAACTACCAGTCGAGCCTTGTTCCTGATAATGACACCTTGGTCATCCTTCTTGCATTTCAAGACCCATTTGGTGCCAATGACCTTAGCACCTTTAGGTCTATCTACCAGTGTCCATACACCTAACTTCTTGAATTGAAGAAGTTCTTCTTGCATGGCACTCACCCATGCCTCATCATTTAGTGCTTCACTGACGTATTTTGGCTCAAACTGCGAGACAAAACTCCGATAAGCACCATCGTGAATGTACCCTTTTTCCATAACCGAGGCATAATCAGCTGAGTACAGCTGATTTCTGGTCTGCACTCCTGATCTGACATCCCCAATGACATTGTCTAGGGGATGATAGACAATTAGACGTGATCCTGGAGTGGTAGGAACAGCTACCTCAAGGTCAAGATTATGAACATTTGGTTCTGCATCTGAGGTAGAAGGAGTTTGAGGTTCCGAAGTCGAAGGGGCATCACTGTTAGATGCTTGTGGACTTGCAGGAATTGGAACCTGTCCCTCCTGACTGTTATGGTTATCTTCTTCAGCTTCATCTTCTGAGGAGGAGTCACTGTCTTCGAGTGCTCCCCCTGAGTGGTGAGATGATTCTCCCTGTGAGCTCAATGATGTTGGATCAAGAGATGGTGTATTCAAGATATCATACATCATCCGTGTAGCTAACTCGTCATCAGAAGGAGAGATAGGTATGTTGAAGGACTTGAAGAATCCATCATAGTCGAAAAAGTAAGCGGGTCTCTTTCCAGTAGGTGGTGTGGTATATCTCTGAACATCAACATTACACCACACTTCTACTAAACCCATTGAGTTGTTGTAAACTCTCTTGTTCGGTATGTTGTATCCTAGGAAGATCCCTTCATCAGCCTTCTCGGTGAATTTTCCTTCTTGTGTCTTCTTCAAAAGTGTGCACGGCGCGCCAAATGGTTCGAGATACTCCAGATTAGGTTTACGTCGTTGTAGTAACTCGTAACATGTCTTGCCATGGCGCTTGACTACCAGAACTCGATTTAATGTATAACATGCATTTGCCACTGCCTCATTCCAGAATTGGATAGGCAGTTTCGAGTCTGCTAGAATTGTCCGTGTTGTCTCTATCAAGCTTCTATTCTTCCTCTCAGCAACACTATTCATCTGAGGCGTGTAGGCAGAAGTGAATTGGTGCACAATTCCCTTTTCCTTGTAGTAAGCCTTCATCCACTGATTCTTGAATTCAATCCCGTTGTCTGAGCGTACCTGTCTCACCTTCAGCTTGTAGAGAGATTCCAGTGTGGTTACTAACTCCTTGAATGACTCAAATGTTTCTGATTTGGACTTCAGAAACATTACCCAAGAGAATCTTGAGTAGTCATCAGTAACCACATAACAGTACAAGTTACCTGCAATGCTCTTTGTACTGACTGGACCAAACAGATCCATGTGAAGAAGTTGAAGAGGAAGTGGAGCATCCAGGCACATGACAGGAAACAGGGCTCTTTTATCAAACGTCAAACAAATAAAAGGAGGGCACGTTTTGTTTGCTGGTAACAAAGGAGGCTTTATAACAGCTCAGGGAGAGGCTGGAAATCAGAAAGTTAAGTTTGATAAGGTGAACTACATTCAACAACTTCAAAACAACTTACTTTCTGTTTCCCAAATATGTGACAAAGGATTTAAAGTCATATTCGACATCAAGAAGTGTTACGTCCTAAAGAAAGACTACGTGATTCCGGAGGACCAAGTTCTGATGACAGCTTCAAGATATAAAGACCTTTATGTTTTGGATCTCTCAACGGCTTCTACAACGGATCATGAAGTTCAGTGTTTTCTATCAAAAGCTACTGAGAAGGACTCCATCTCCTGGTATAGGAGAATGGGACACATTAATCAACGGAAGATGAATCACTTGATCCAGAAGGATCTCGTCAGAGGAGTTAACGTCAAAAATTTCCAACTTCCGGATTTTTGTGTAGCATGCAAGAAAGGCAAACAGACCAAGAAGTCTCATAAAGAAAAGAAAGTTCATTCTATCGAACTTCCTCTTGAACTTCTTCACATGGATCTGTTTGGTCCAGTCAGTACAAAGAGCATTGCAGGTGACTTGTACTGTTTTGTGGTTATTGATGACTACTCAAGATTCTCTTGGGTAATGTTTCTGAAGTCCAAATCAAAAACATTTGAGTCATTCAAGGAGTTAGTAACCACACTGGAATCTCTCTACAAGCTGAAGGTGAGACAGGTACGCTCAGACAACGGGACTGAATTCAAGAATCAGTGGATGGAGGCTTACTGCAAGGAAAAGGGAATTGTGCACCAATTCACTTCTGCCTACACGCCTCAGATGAATGGTGTTGCTGAGAGGAAGAATAGAAGCTTGATAAAGACAGCACGGACAATGCTGGCAGACTCGAAACTGCCTATCCAATTCTGGAATGAGGCAGTGGCGAATGCATGTTATACATTGAATCGAGTTCTGGTAGTCAAGCGCCATGGAAAGACATGTTACGAGCTACTACAACGACGTAAACCAAATCTGGAGTATCTCGAACCTTTTGGCGCGCCGTGCACTCTTCTGAAGAAGACTCAAGAAGGTAAATTCAGCGAGAAGGCTGATGAAGGGATCTTCCTAGGATACAACATACCGAACAAGAGAGTTTACAACAACTCAACGGGTTTAGTAGAAGTGTGGTGTAATGTTGATGTTCAGAGATATACCACACCACCTACTGGCAAATGACCCGCTTACTTTTTTGACTATGATGGATTCTTCAAGTCCTTCAACATCCCTTTCTCTCCTTCTGATGACGAGTTAGCTACACGGATGATGTATGACATCTTGAATACACCATCTCTTGATTCAACATCATCGAGCTCACAGGGAGAATCATCTAATCACTCAGGGGGAGTAGTCGACGACAGTGACTCTTCCTCAGAAGATGAAGATGAAGAGGATGACCAGAACAGTCAGGAGGAACAGGTTCCAATTCCTGCAAGTCCACAAGCATCTAACAGTGATGCACCTTCGACTTCGGAACCTCAAACTCCTTCTACCTCAGATGCAGAACCAAATGTTCATAATCTTGGCTCTGAGGTAGTTGTTCCTACCACTCCAGGATCACGTCTAAATGTCTATCATCCCCTAGACAATGTCATTGGGGATGTCAGATCAGGAGTGCAAACCAGAAATTAGCTATACTCAGCTGATTATGCCTCGGTTATGGAAAAAGGATACATTCATGATGGTGCGTATCGGTGTTTTGTCTCGCAGTTTGAGCCAAAATACGTCAGTGAAGCACTGAATGATGAGGCGTGGGTGAGTGCCATGCAAGAAGAACTTCTTCAGTTCAAGAAGTTAGGTGTATGGACTCTGGTAGATAGACCTAAAGGTGCTAAAGTCATTGGCACCAAATGGGTCTTGAAATGCAAAAAGGATGACCAAGGAGTCATTATCAGGAACAAGTCGAAGGAATTGATTATAATGAAGTGTTTGCACCCGTGGCAAGGATGGAAGCCATCCGTATCTTCCTTGCCTATGCATCGTATATGAAGATTAAAGTCTATCAATTAGATGTGAAGAGTGCATTCCTTCATGGGGAAATTCGAGAGACAGTTTATGTCAGTCAACCCGAGGGATTTGAAGATCCTTATCATCGGGATAGAGTTTACAAACTCGACAAGGCTTTATACGGGCTTCATCAAGCTCCAAGGGCCTGGTATGAGAAACTCTCGACTCATCTTATGAAACACGGCTTTCGCAGGGGAGTCATTGACTGCACACTATTTATCAAAGAAAAAGATGGAGACTTACTGATAGTACAGATCTATGTCGATGACATAATCTTCGGTTCAAAGAACGAAGAATTATGCAAAGAATTTGAACCAGTAATGAAGGCAGAGTTTGAGATGAGTGCTATGGGGGAGATGAAATTCTTTCTCGGGTTACAGGTGGATCAGACACCAAAAGGGATCTTTCTACATCAGACCAAGTATGTGGGAGACATTCTCAGTCGGTTTGACATGGAGAATGCTTCTGCAGCTGGGACTCCACTTGCTACAAACCATGATATAGCACCTGATGAAAATGGAGATCTGGTAGATGCCACAATGTACCGAGGAATGATTGGATAACTCATGTATCTCGCTGCCTCAAGACCTGATAGCATGTATGCTACATGTCTATGTTCTAGATATCAGGCTAAGCCTAAGGTTAACCATCTGATTGGGGTCAAGAGGATATTTCGTTATCTGAAGGGTACACCCACACTTGGGTTGTGGTATCCTCATGATGATGACTTTGAGCTTACGGCTTATAGTGACTCGGATTACGGGGGCTGCAAGATGAACTACAAGTCTACATCAGCAGGGTGTCAATTCTTTGGGAGGAGATTAGTTACCTGGCAGTGTAAGAAGTAGACCTGGTTGCATTGTCAACCTGTGAAGCCGAATACGTTGCTGCTGCAAGTTGCTGTTCACAAATCATTTGGATTCAACAACAAATGCGGGACTACGGTTTAAATTTCTCTTCTACTCCTATTTTTGTTGATAACTCTGCTGCAATTACAGTAACTAAAAATCCAGTACAACATCCAAAGACCAAACACATCGGTATTAAATACCATTTTATAAGGGACTGTTTTGAAAAGAACTTAATTGATGTGGTAAAAATAATACTGATTTTCAACGCGCTGACCTCTATACAAAAGCTTTTGACAAACCACGTTTTCTATATCTGTTAGAGGTCAACGGCGTTAAAAAGAAAAGTGATGTTATTCCTGATGATGATCATGTGTAGTCCGATACAGTTATGTCTAATTTTTATTTTCTTTATTTTAATTTCTGTTTAAATTAATTTCATGTTATTTAGCTGTCTATTAAAATCCTAAAATAATTAAATCCATTATGATTTTAGAATTTTAGAGGGAGAATAGGTTAGCCAGTAACATTAAAAAAACGAGGGAGAAGGAGAGGCTAGCTGATATAAGGTAAACCGTACCTGTGATACCGATTCAAACTCTTAGGAAAATGATAGTACACAGGAACAAATCAAGAGGGACTTTAAAATTTAATTTAGAAAAGATGCAAAATTCAAAGTATAAGTCTGTGTAGTCTGAGCAATATAAAACGAAAGATGATAGAAAAACTTGTAACTACTAAGGTAACACAACGAAAGTAGACCTAGAGGTTGCTAGATCACAGATGATATGTCGGTAGATTCAACACAATAGATGATTAGACCTGACTGGTGATCTCAAAATCAAACTAAGTTGTTCAACTGACTGTGGGCTCCCATCTTGTCACTGGTTAACACAATCAACAATATTCCAATAAGGGGTAATGAGCATGTAAACGCCACAAAAATGTGCGGATGACCATAAATAGAGCAAAGCACGAAAAAAATGAAAGGCAAATGCCACAAAAGCTAATAACTTATGTTGTTGGTGCATTATGTGCAAAAGAAAATTAAGATGTTCTAACAAGAAGATAGGTTGTGTGCCTCTCTGCTGATGCACTGATGGCACTGACCTGAGGATAAGCATAACCTAGATATCTAGAATTCATTGTTGTTTGCCGCCTCTCTGTTGTGCGATGGCACTGACCTGAGGATTGGCTTCTCTTTGAAAGCTCTAAGAATAGTCTCTTCTTGTCAAAATACCCGTAGACCGCTCAAAAGCTCCTGAGGAATGTTGATTACCATATAAGTGTGGGATCCACAAATGTTGGTTGAAATAATTAAACCTTAAACTATCACCAATCTGTGTCAAAAGTCTGTGTATGGATTTAAGAGGACAAATATACTGACAATCATCGTGGCTGCAATTCTTGAAAGTTCAAATCAATGTGGGAATCTAATAGTACCAGTATGATTTCCTAAATTTGCTAACGACTCTGGATGAAAACCAAGAAGTGAGCATCAAAAGGTTTTGATAACAAGTCCCAAATGATTTGACTTGCCTGTATGATTCCAAAATTGAATTGGTCCAGGTATGGTCAAACTAAATAGAAGCTGCCTATTCCGGAACCGAATCCAGTAGATTTCTATCATAGGATTTACCTCTCACAAAAAGTCAAAAACAAGTTTAATTTTTGTACTTTAGTTTAATTTTCTAGTTATTTAGTCATTTCAGTTTGTTTGTTTGTCGGACTACATCATGAAATTCAGTATGGGATTAACTCACCAAAAAGGGTCATGTCTGAGATGACCACATGTGTTTTCAAAGGATAAATGGGTCACGTCTGAGGTGACAGATTGTTTAAAATGATCACGTCTGAGGTGATCAAAAGTTTTCAAGTTAAAATGATCATGTCTGAGATGGATCAAATGCTCATAATGTTATTTTTAACAGTTAGAAAAGGGTTTAAATGTAAAATGGTAATAAATGCAGAAAATTTCATAAGTATGACCCATTCGCACGAATGGACCATTAGTATGGACTTATCATACGAATGGGAGCCATTCGTACGAATGGACCATTATCATTCACGAATGGCCCATACGAATGGCCCAGTCGGATGTTTAAGAGCGAACGAATGAGTAAGTCGCACGACTGAGCTCCAGTCGGACGACTGAAGGGGGCGACTGAACCAATCGCACGACTGAGGCCCATTCGCCCGAATGAAAGGTGCGTATGAGCCCAGTCGTACGATTGAATTTAGGGTTAGTATAAATAGAGGGAGAGTCGGTCGCAGAGACTCACCACTCTCAAATTACCCTAAATCGCACGACTAACGTTACTCGGCCCAAATTTCGTTTGATCACTATAAACCCTCGATTCTCACATACTGACCATTTGCATTGACTCTACAGGTAATTTGCGGTGCCGAAAAATTACCAAATCATTCAATTGACACTAAATCTGGCAATCGGACTCGTTGGAAAACCTGTGACTGATGTGGCAAAATAACCTAACTAACGACGTAAACAAATGAAATTAAAGATGTTAGGTGTTAAACGAATGGATTGCGAGTCTAATGAACCAGAACACGAAGTCTAAAACTCAAAAATGGTGAAATGAAAATTGAATTTGAACTGAACAGACAGAACAACATGCGAATGGACAGGTTGATGAACTTCAGTCGCACGACTGAAGGGTGCGAATAGCTTAACCGCACGACTGAACCATGCGTATGAGTTCAGTCGCACGACTAGTGTAACCGCATGAGGTTACTACGCATGAGTCCAGTCGCACACTCAGTCGTACGTATGGGGTCATTCGCACGACTGAATCCCAGTCGCACTGCTCATTCGCACGACTTGATCTCAGTCGCACAACCTCATTCGCATGACAGAAAGAATTTCTTTAAGTCCAAGTGTTTCATGACATTCTTACCAATGGGTACTAATGTTTACTTTCTTGTGTAACAGATGGCGAGTCGATGGACCATGAGTACGAAGCACAATATTTGTGCTCATCTGGATCTGACATCCAGAAATGCTGCAGACTTCTCTGGCATTATCACCTTCCTAAGGAGATCGAGGATTGCACACGCTATATCTGCTCCATGTACTCCTTATCGTTCTATTCAGCAGGCCTTCTGGGAAGGTGCGGTAGTCGATCGATCCTCTGAGCCTCACTGCATCAGAAGTACTATCTTTGGAGAGGCTATAGCTATCACAGAGGAGGATCTTAGGATCGTGTTACAGTTGGGGGACGATGCTGACTGTCCTACTAGACTACACCCCCTTACTGTGAGAGGATGCTTTCTTCGAGCCAAGTACTCTGGGGACATCAATGCTGGGGTGCTCAACAAGAGCAACCTGTGTCCCCAGTTCAAGTACCTTGCTCACGTGCTGCTAAAGTGCATAGCTTCCAGGAAGGGAGGTTTTGATGAGTTGTCTGACCAGATCCAGAACGCCTATGTTGCGTTGGTGCTGAACCACCCGTTCAGCTTCTCCAGGATGATCTTCACCTACTTGGTGGAGAACATTGAGGGGAAAGGGAAGGAGGGCTTCTGTATGTGTACCCCCGATTCATGCAGATGATTATAGACCAGAAGCTCCCCTCCCTGCCAAAGGAGAAGGATGATGTGTAGTGCTTGAGGTGATGGATGATACCACCTTGGGCAGGATGAAGGTATACAGGGGGAAGCAGGTGAAACCCCCTGTCAGGAGATGTTTGGGCATCTGGCCCGAGTGAGGACTATGTGGTGCCAGCTAGGAGGAAGTGGCGCCACGACGACAGTGATTCTGATGTTGAGCAGATTGCTCTACCCACCGACATGATTCTGATGATGATGACAGTGGGGATGCTGGAGATGGAGATGCCCATTCCACCGAGGGGCACACACTACTGATAGCACACCTCCAGTATCTGCCCCCACTGGAGATATAGCTGAGTCGGCTGGGTTCCACCAGGACTTTATACCTGGTGAGGAGGAAGAAGAGTCAGATGAGGAGCCATTGACTAGGACTGTGGGAAGCAAAGTCGTTCCCACAGAACATGGACTCCGGGCGGTTGGTGAACGCCCCAGGGAATCGGGAGAGACTGCTGCGGACCCGAACTATGCTCCAGAGCCATCGATCCGTGTTCTGGGGGAGCATCCTCTCGACAGGATCGAGGAAGAAAAGGATGGCTCAGCCCCACGGCATGAAGAAGAAGAGAAGAAGAGAAGACTCACCTACCACCACCACAGCCACCACAGCTACCACCACCACTACCACCTCTACAGCCACACCATCCACCACCACAGCCACCACAGCTACCACTACCACTACCACACCCCCTATCACCACACTCCCACACTACATATAACCATCCACCACCATATCATTCACACCTACATCACCTCCCTATCATCTAGACCTAACCCCATCTTCACCACTGCCACCACCACCACCACTAGCCACCAAGCAGGGCCATCATCACATCCCTCACATCTATACGGATCACCTCTACCTCCCATTGGGGTAGAGGAACAGCTTTCAGCGCTAAACCGTATGGTGATGCGCTTGTTAGCCGCTGATGAAGAGAAGACTGCGCAGATCCGTCAGCTGGCAGATCTCACTGCTGCGCAGTCCCAGCAGATCTCTCAGCAGGCTCAGCTGATCGAGGAGCAGGCCCAACAAATGGCTGCTCAGAGCCACGAGATTGCCCAACTCCAAGAGCATAGAGTCACATCAGCTAAAAGAAGGATTGAGGAGTTGGAGGATGCTAAAAAGACCATCATGCTCAAGCTTAAGGGATCAAAGATGAGCCTCTGAAGATCAAGGAAGGAGATGGTGATGATGGTGATGATGATGATGAGGATGAGGATGAGGACGATGATGAAGAGAGTGATGATGATGAAGGGGGATTGAGGAAGAGAAGGACAGAGGACAAGCATGAGGATGAGGATGATGATGATGAAGGAGGAGATGCAGCTGCATCTGCCTCAGCTCAGGTCAAGAAAGGAGATCAAAGAGAAATCAAGACCAACGAGCTTCCTCCTCTGCCTCACCAAGTGATGATCCAGCGATTCAAGACAAAAGTAATGATTAGATGTTATGTATTTGATACTTTTGTATTTGAATCATGTATTTAAACTTATGTATTTGATGTTTATATTAAGATTAATGCATTTCTGTCTTGATTATAACTAATGGTTGATGTGTTACATGTTTAAATCAAACAGATCCAAACTATCAAAGGATGAATTTGATGTTGCTCCCCTTCAGCAGGTCAAGACTCAATTAACTATGATTCTTGATCTGCAAGGGATCGTCAGGAGATCTGTGAGTTATACCCCTGAAGAAGGGGAAATAATTCATGATCTTTCAAATGAGCAACTAGCTGAGATGTTCAAGCTAAATCCCGATGAGATCGTTAAGGATGCTCCAACGTGTGACTCTACCAGTGACGAAGAGCTAAATGACATTGATGAGATAGAGATAGAAGACGTCACAGCAGAGCACTATCCTCAGTATGCTGACAACGAGGGAAATGTGGTCCCCAATCTGGGTGAATCCCTTGTCAGTGATACATTTGAGGTATTAGATCAGATGGAGCAGGAGTCTGAGAAGACAGAAGGAAAGGCCCAAGCCTCAAACGACGATGTTGATATCGAAGGCTGAATGGGCTGCTTGTTTTGAGGAAATCCGAGCCCAACACGCTGCTCCTAAACAGAATGTCTACACCAAACTCTACAAAGTGAAGAAACATCATAAGGTGTCAGGCAAGATTATAGCTCGGGCACATTTTGAGGATCTAAACGTTTATGCAATTAAGAGGGAGAAGGGCATAGAGTACTTTAGATTTCCACATGATCTAAAGACTCTACCTGGTTTTGAGCTCAACCAGCTGGCGAAATTGAAGCTTCTATATGCTGACCCAAGGAAGATGTCAGGCTGGTTTGAGGCTGCCCTAAAGAAAGAGTACCACACCAGGTGGGTCAACTTCAAACCTCAACAACCTAGAGGTATATCAGATGTTCAGAAGTTGATCCCATCACTGTAAGCCCAAGATGTGCTGAAGTGGAGTCCTCCAAGAACGATGTCAAAAATCCCACTCAGGGAAATGCCACAGGACTTCACTCCACACTTTAAGTGGTGGTACTATGATTGGAGAACGGGGAAGCGGTCATAGTTCTAAATAAAGAGGGACAAATGGATACCATCAGGGTGTTTGACCCAATATGGCTCACCAACTTGTCAGCTAATGATGTCTACACTCTATACAAGTGGTCACTGTTCTATGACACGCAAGATATGTAAAGCCCTCCAATTCCAGAACGTCATAAGACTCTGCTTTGCGTTTAAATCCACGTAGGAGTCACAAGAGAGGAAAAGTACAAGAAGTATGAAGAGGTGATGCAGAAAACAAGACATTAGATAGGTCTAGGTCCAAGGGGGGAGTTTGTTGATACATATGTACCTAGATCATGATATGAATGTAATAGGTCTTGTTTGTCTTACACTGATGTAATGTTTGGAATATTAATGAAATGAGATTGGTTGTTTGTGATTTATAATGTTTAATATTTCATTAATGAGTTGATGTTGAATTGGTTAAATAGGTTTGTGATTGTTTGAATTGATACACATAATGTTATATTAATGAATACATTCAAACTTAACAAATAAGTTCTCATGCGAATGGCCCATACGAATGGACCATACGCATGAATAACTTCAGGCGAATGACTCAGTCGCACGACTGAACCAGGAGACTGGATCAGTCGTATGATTGTAACATGAGATTGGCTCAGTCGCACGACTGAACACTCAGTCGTGCGGATGGATCAACCGCATGGTTCAATCGCACGACTGAACCATACTAATGGTTCAGTCGCCCGAATGAACAACCCTAACCTATAAATACCACCCAATTCGTGAAAAAACGTAAGCATTCATTCTATTTCGACTCCAGACGTACCCTAGCCGTCTAGAAGCCTCCAAGTTCATACTCCAAGTTCATAGAACGCTGTAGATCGATTCCTAATCGATTCTTAACGTTTGATTCAATACTTTATTGATTCTACGTGCGTTCTCACTGATTGGATCGCCAATCAAATAGGATTCCGCACTATTTGGTTTGGTATACACGTTAATCAGTTGGTGTTTCGTTCAAATACCAGATCCTAACCTGGCTCTGATACCACTTGTTAGGATCTGGTATTTGAACGAAACACCAACTGATTAACGTGTAAACCAAACCAAATAGTGCGGAATCCTATTTGATTGGCGATCCAATCAGTGAGAACGCACGTAGAATCAATAAAGTATTGAATCAAACGTTAAGAATCGATTAGGAATCGATCTACAGCGTTCTATGAACTTAGAGTATGAACTTGGAGGCTTCTAGACGGCTAGGGTACGTCTGGAGTCGAAATAGAATGAATGCTTACGTTTTTTCACGAATTGGGTAGCATTTATAGGTTAGGGTTATTCATTCGGGCGACTGAACCATTAGTATGGTTCAGTCGTGCGATTGAACCATGCGGTTGATCCATCCGCACGACTGAGTATTCAGTCGTGCGACTGAGCCAATCTCATGTTACAATCATACGACTGATCTAGTCTCCTGGTTCAGTTGTGCGACTGAGTCATTCGCCTGAAGTTATTCATGCTTATGGTCCATTCGTATGGGCCATTCGCATGAGAACTTCATTTTGTTAAGTTTGAATGTAGTCATTATTATAACATTATGTGTATCAATTCAAACAATCACAAACCTATTTAACCAATTCAACATCAACTCATTAATAAAATATTAAACATTATAAATCACAAACAACCAATCTCATTTTATTAATATTCCAAACATTACATCAGTGTAAGACAAACAAGACCTATTACATTCATATCATGATCTAGGTACATATGTATCAACAGTTTGCCTTTCTTGCATGCTACACAGAAATCCGGATGTTGGAAATTTTTGACGTACTCCTCTCACGAGATCCTTCTGGATCAAGTGATTCATCTTCCATTGATTAATGTGTCCCATTCTCCTATGCCAGGAAATGGAGTCCTTCTCAGTAGCTTTCGATAGGAAGCACTAAACTTCATGATCCGTTGTAGAAGCCATTGAGAGATCCAAAACATAAAGGTCTTTATATCTTGAAGCTGTCATCAAAACTTGATCCTCCGGAATCACGTAGTCTTTCTTTAGGACGTAACACTTCTTATTATCGAATATGACTTTAAATCCTTTGTCACATATTTGGGAAACAGAAAGTAAGTTGTTTTGAAGTTGTTGAACTATCAAACTTAACTTTCTGATTTCCAACTTCTCCCTGAGCTGTGATATAACCTCCTTTGTTACCAGCAAATGAAACATGCCCTCCTTTTATTTGTTTGACGTTTGATAAAAGAGCCATGTTTCCTGTCATGTTCCTGGATGCTCCGCTGTCTACAATCCACGTGTTGGTTTCAACACTGTAGTGAACACCCTGCACATACAATTTAAAATATTAGTTTAGGTTATGAACCCTAGCCTTTACTGGCTTGGGTTTCCCAGAGGCATCACACATCATGAATTCAACCTATTGACCATTTGAAGGTGAGGGTAGCTCAGGTGCTTTCTTGTCATCATTATCAGACACAGAGGATGACTTTTCTTTCCATAAGCCAGATTTGTGCAAGAAATGTTTGTGATAAACAGTCGACTGGCTAATGGGTTGAACTTTGGTTTCATTAGTTCTTTTAGGTGGAGTTAAAGAACTCCTCTTAGTAGACTTAGGTTCTGAAGTTCAATTTTCTTCTTAGGTGTCTGATAGTAAGGACAAAAGGAAGCAATGTGTCCACACTCTCCACAGTTGTAGCATGACCTGCTATCAACTTTATGATTAAACTTTCGTTGTGGAGATGTGTGTGACACCCTAGTGACATCATTTTGTTTGGGTTTTGACTCTGTTTCTTTTGATGTTTTCTCTTGTTTAACAAACTTAACTATTTTGACATTTTTAACATCCTTTTCTTTTTGGTTAACTGGACTTTGACATGAGACACGTGAAAGATTAACATTAACAGTCTTTTTAGGTGCAGATTTGACTTTGTTGGACCCTGACTTTATATTAACCTTTTCAAATTCCTTTTCCAGATTAACACAAGGCATTTTACCCTTTGCCTTTGAAGTGGCCTCCTTTTGTTTTGTTCCAGATTCAATTGAAGAACATGAGGAATCTGGATCACTAACAAGAGGAGTAGACACCACATGATCCTTGATGGGATTGTTATTTATTGATCTACTCTTAGTGTTCATCAAGGTCTCAGGTGGTGGTGGAACCACTTTATAACCCAAACCCTCCCCGTTGTTACGCTCTCTCACTAAGTGTTGGACAATATGCGATGAACTTGTCCAACTGTGCAGTTTTTGCTTTAAAGAGTTGACTTCTACTTCCAAAACTGCTTTTTGCTTCTTAGTGTCTTCTAGGGAGTTAAGATAGTACCTAATGTCATTCGCTTGGTTAAAGGCTACTACTTCAGTTTCCCTAAGCTGTTTATTCAAAAGGTCTATCTTTTCTTTGTAACTATGCTCATTTTGTTTTAAAACTCTATTAGCCTCAGTGCACAGTTGCAAATCCTTTACTAAGCTATCATTATGATCTAATAACCTTGCAAATTTCTGATCTATGCTTTCTCTAAATTTATTACAATCAGAACAAGCATGATTTTGGAACAGTTGGTCAGTGGTACTTACCTGAGGAGGTTCTGATGAATTAGCCATCAACGCAGCATCAGATGTCTCTGGTTCGGGTAATTCTGTCTTTGTTGTAGACGTCCCTTCTTCAGGCTTGTAGCTAACCTCTGTTGCAGTCTCTTCACTGTTTGACATCGCTATCTCAACTGCAATATCTCCTTCACTCGCGGAATCATCATCTTAGTCTTCCACGCTCGCAATGTTAGATTCTCCCGGAGAGATAAACCGAAAGCTCCAGTCCTGTCCTTCATCATCATGGGCAGTCAAGGCTTTTGGATCCTTGCTTGATGAAGTAGAACTGCTAGCTTGCTTCTCTTGACGAGTGAATGACGAGAATGGATTCCCGTTCCCAGTCTTCTTTGGCTTCGCACACTCTCTTTTGAAGTGCCCCTTTTCTCCACAGTTGAAGCAGGTCACCTTGCTCTTGTCAAAGCCAAATGTAGTGTCCTTAGTAGCAACCAAGTTTTTTCCGGTCTTCTTCACAAACTTCTTTGCCCTCCGGACAGCACTTGCTAAGGCCCACATAATATCCATCCTCTCTAGCTCAGTCTCATCTACCTGCTCGTAGTCCTCATCTGCCAGATGGCAGTTTCCAATTTTCCCATCAACAAGTCCATCATAGGAATGGACCACTGCTGCCAAGAGATCCATGTGCTCTCGAGCTACTTCTACTGTCACGTTTCCGAGATTCTCGGTCTTCAGTCGTGTAGCATTTGCTTCAGATCCAATATATTGGGTACTATAAGACCCTGACGTTTCTGATCCTGAAGGTGAGACTTGTGAAGGACCAGATGAGCTAGACACAAATGCAGTCTGAAGAGGTGCTCCAGACGTCTTAACTTGAGGAGTGGCATTGTACAAAGCTGGATTCTGAGTGTATGAAGACTTCTGAGCTCGGTACTTCATCCTAAGTGCTTCTTCTCGCAACTTTAGAATGAAGTCATTGATGTCCAACTTTGCCAACATTCCATTCTGTCTCAGATTTGACACAAAAGAACCCCATTTTTCTGGCAATCCGTCTGCAAAATTTGACACTTTATCTTCCATGGTAGTAGTAACACCATGTGTGTGCAGCTCGCTCATCAAATGGTAGAATCTATCAATGACATCGTCTAAACTCTCATTCCCCATCGATGAGAAGTTGTCAAATTCTTTCTTCAACTCCTTAGCTTTAATTGCCTTCAACGAAGCATTTCCGTCATATCTTTTCTCCAGCTCATCCCATAACTTCTTGGCTTGTTCATTCTCAAAGTACTGGTGAAAAATGTCCTTAGGGATAGACTGTGTTAGCAATGCATATACTCTCTTTTCTGCATTATATTTAACTTTCTGTGCGTCAGTCATTCCTCCTAAAGTAAGCTTCACCCTATCAGCTCCCACCAGCATACTGTAACCCGTCTCAATAGCTTCCCACATATTTGGATCCACCCCATTGAGGTAGATCTCAAAACGTTGTTTCCAGTGGGGAAACTCATCTAACGTTATAAGCTTTGGGGGTTTATTATGATTCCCCACCTCACTCTCCAGTAGTAGTAAGTTCTGTATCCGTGAGTCCTTCCCGGCTGTAAACGCTGACAACTGATCCTCCATCTCGGTTAACTTTAAGTCTTTCAAACAATCTGTTTTACTGGTGCGAATGGAGTGATGCGAATGGGCTATCCGTGCGAATGAACTATGCGACTGGTTCAATCGTGCGGCTGAACTAAGCGATTGGTACAGTCGTGCGAATGAAACTGATGCGTATGAACACTGCGAACGGTAGGCTTAGTCGTACGAATGAAGATGCGACTCAGTCCAATCGTGCGTCTGGGAGATGCGAATGAAGTCCAGTCGTGCGATTGGGTCACTCGTGCGACTGAAGCTGCTATTTTTCGAAAATTTCTAGGTTTAACGTGTTTTGGCCGTAAAAACCCGAATTTTCACCAACCCTAATCGCCTAATGCCGTAGAAACCAAAACTTGATGAGCCTGGGACGTCCAAGACAACTTTTGACACAAAAAGATTGCGTTTTTTAGTGAAAAAACACAAACTTTGTATCAAATTGATTGAATCACACGTAATTAAGAGCCAAAGCTCTGATACCACTTGTTAGGATCTGGTATTTGAACGAAACACCAACTGATTAACGTGTTAACCAAACCAAATAGTGCGGAATCCTATTTGATTGGCGATCCAATCAGTGAGAACGCAAGTCGAATCAATAAGATATTGAATCTAACGTTAAGAATCGATTAAGAATCGATCTATAGCGCTCTATGAACTTGGAGTATGAACTTGGAGGCTTCTGGACGGCTAGGGTACGTCTGGAGTCGATTTGGAATGAATGCTTACGTTTTTCCACGAATTGGGTGGTATTTATAGGTTAGGGTTGTTCATTCGGGCGACTGAACCATTAGTATGGTTCAGTCGTGCGATTGAACCATGCGGTTGATCCATCCGCACGACTGAGTGTTCAGTCGTGCGACTGAGCCAATCTCATGTTACAATCATACGACTGATCCAGTCTCCTGGTTCAGTCGTGCGACTGAGTCATTCGCCTGAAGTTGTTCATGAGTATGGTCCATTCGCATGGGCCATTCGCATGAGAACTTCATTTTGCTAAGTTTGAATGTATTCATTTATATAACATTATGTGTATCAATTCGAACAATCACAAACCTATATAACCAATTCAATATCAACTCATTAATGAAATATTAAACATTATAAGTCACAAACAACCATTCTCATTTCATTAATATTCCAAACATTACATAAGTGTAAGACAAACAAAAATATTACATTTATATCAGGATCTAGGTACATATGTATCAACAATCTATATCTACTATTTCTTCTAACTTCTTTGATAAGTTTAAAGCAGGTGAAATTCCAACTTTTGAGCATGTCAAGGTTGTGACAGAAGAGATAAATAAGGAATCACTTAATCATCAAGTTTCAACAACAACAACACATCCTATTCCTGTCAATCAAGATCCATTGGAAGCAGATCTCTGTATACGAGACTGGTCAAGCTAAGATGATGAATCAAACATAGAGGACCGTGTCAGTTCCTCAAAGATCAAGATAACACCTGAAATTGTCAGGTCTCAAAAGTTTCCAAAACCTGAATCAAGACCAATACGGATCTCTTCTCCAATTGCAAAGCAACCCAGTCAATCAGTGAAGATCTCATTCCCTGTTTAGCATAGCAAACGCCAAAACAAGCAAGAATCTGTAACAACCTCAAAGCAATCTCCAATTCCAAATGCTTCACACGAGTCAGTCAAGCATCAAAAGCCCTTCAAGGCTTGTTTTGAGTTTGGAAAAAAAGGTCATTTGGTAAAGAAGTGCCCACAAATACTTGTTTCGGATGGTAAAGGCAAACCGAATTGCTTCTCCGGATCACAGTCTATAAAGAATGTTCCAGACGGTAAAGGCAACACGGGTTGCTTCTCTGGTTCAAAAGGTAAAAAGCACACATCTTTGAATGGTTGGATGAAAAACCCTCCATCCAAACCTTTTCATATGAAGCCGGATTCACATGATTCAAAGATGAAAATGACCAAAGGTTTAAAACCAAATTCTTTTCCTTCCGGTCTTAAACAGAGATTTCCAAAGTTAATTCATTCAAATCCAAATTACTTAAATCGAAACAAATTTGGCAAACTAAAAAGAAGGATACAAAAATCCGCAATTGTTTAAACGGTTGTGTGTAGAAGCAGGTTACTTATATTGATGAAAAAGGAACATCCAAGACTTCGATGGCCTTGGTTCCCCTCTCTAACTAATTTGTTAATGAGTGCAGGAACAATTCAGGAGGACTGTTAGTAATCCGGTTTACTGACAGAGATTGTTCCTAATTCAACTTTGAGACGGAACAAACAGGTTAAGGTCATGGTATTTTATCCATAATCTAGATTTTTATCTGCATAATCACAGTTCTCACTTCACAATCCCTGCATATTTCTTGATACTTCATTTCTTATCTTCATATCAGTGTAGTTTGGAAGACCTTCTTTGGTAAATTTCTATTTTTGTACAGTTTTGTAACAAAAAATTAAAAAAATAAAAAAAATACATAAAATAAAATAAAAAAGAGAATAGGTTTGCAAAAATAAAAATTTAGGGGGAGAGTATAATACATAAAAAATGAAAAGAGAACTGGAAACTTGATTCAAGATGACTGAGAAATGATTGTATATCAACTTCAAATGCTTGTTTTTGCATGACTTGCGTTTGTAAAATGAGAGATGATAGTAACTGATGCTGTTATTTGATTCACACCTTATTTTTAATTGCAAATAATAGAAAAACAAACAGATTCGTTAATGATATGCTTGATAGACTCAGCCTGAAGAATAAAGTAGACAACAACATAATGATTTAAATTAAAATATATGCTTAAGGATGTCTGGATTTACGCAATCATTTTGGCCTGCACGAAAACTGAGTCCCGACAAAAATTGGATTGAGAATTGATCTTTCACCCATTATGATACAAATCATATAAGCCATATCTTTGAGCCATGATTGGTGTATTTATGAGTCTTGTGTTTGTGCTAATCTCCTCTGCTATACGGAAGTACTGACCTGGAGTGATGATCTCCTTTGCTGTATGATAGAACTGACCTGGAGCTCTCATCGGCACATGATTAAATGGTCATCTCCTTTGTTATACGTGAGTATAGACCTAGAGCTCTCATCATTTTAATCTAAGTTGTGTCAAATCATCTAAATGATGAATTCATCACAGAATGCAATATTTTGTTGATAATCACTTACACACTAATGCACAAGCCTTGTTCTATAAAGATCGTATCAAAATTCAAGAAATCCTGAGGTTGGGTGAGGGTTTTTGCCAAATGATTATGGGGTCCTAGCATTCTAAAGTATTTAATCGAAACTTAACGAATCATTTGTTGCTTGTTGAAAAAGATAGGGCATGGGTTTAAGTGGACGAACATATCAACAATCGTTATTGATCTGTTTGAGAATTTCAAAATCATTCAAAGACTATGATTAGATTCAGTTATCAGTGTGATCTCATTGCTTGTCGATGATTAAATTCATCTTTGTGCTAAAGTATATCTTGAGGATGTGATCTCAGGATCGATTCAGTTCTCAGTTATTAAAAAAATATAGATAAAAAAAATGTTATAATAAATGTATACAATAAAAACAAAACTTATAATAAAATTTCATTTTAATTTCTTTTAGGTCTTCCATATTATGCTGATTACATTTTATCATTTTTCATGCATTTCACAGAAATTGTGCACAAACGAACACGGGTACGCTTGTTTTCCAACATAAATAAACACGGGCTTATTTTGTTAAAATAAAATGATCTAATCAGAAATGTCGAGATTGTGTTTGTGAATGTGTTTCAGATTTTTGCTGTAAGTGATGGCCGATCATCAGTTGAGCAGTGTACCTGATCAGAGAACATGTTCCTCAAGTTTGCAGAAGATACCGAGATAGGAATCCTCCTCCTACATCTTCTGAAGCACTCAAGATTAGAGATTTGGGAAAGTTGTTCCAATATCCTCGCAAATGTTGCATTCAAAAAAGGGGAGCACATAAATAGGGGGAGCTTATGAGATGAATAATTTTTCTCATCAGATTCAGAAAGCTTCAATTTGAAGATCTTTCTATTGTTGACTTCTCGGTGCTGATTTCGTTTGAAGATGTTGATAATGATAGACTAAGAGGGAGTATTGTTGGAGCTGTACAAGATAGTCTATATTATCAACACAGTCAAAGTCAACAAAAGTCAACGTCACGGTCAAAGTCAAAAAGTCAAACCCGACACGTTCAAGACGAAGAACCGAGTCGAGACGTTGAAGATTTAGATGAGTAGGAGTTTTATTGTAATAAATATATTTTGTGTAAACAAAATATATTTTATCTTGTTTTACTTATGTTTAATATGTAATTTCCATTAATTAGCCTATGTCTAAGGGGTTAAGTGCAATTAGTGAATATTAGTCTAGACTATAAATAGGTTAATTTTCATTAGTGTTGACTAATGGTTGAATGACCAATAGATTGAGGGTTTACTTGTAAACATATTATTAGTAATCTAATTGAAGATCAAAGGGGTTTTGATTATGATTATCATGTTTTGATCTATAATCTCCATGATTTGATTCAAGTTTGTTTATCTTGGACTAACAAGCTACTCTCTTTCTCTTTAGTTCCTATGTTGGATTTATGCTCCCTTTAGGACTGTAACTCTTTACTTGACTTTTTCTTCTGTTGTGGAAAAGGATTTCTGAATTATCTATTTTTTATGCATATCTCCTTAAAGGTTTTAAAGTTGTCATCTTTTCTAAAATCTTCAAAATATCCTTAAATTGATATCACCTTGACATAGCAGCATGGTTGATAAGTTCCAAGTCACCAAGTTCTTTGAGGTCATGAATCTTTAAGGTGTTGACTAGATCAGTATAGTATGTGAAGAACTAAACTAACCTTGAGATTATTTTGACCATGAATATGTTCCAGTTAGAATCATACTTCTAGGCAAGAATCTTCACATCCACCTTGCCTTTAGGAGCTGAAACACCCTGGAGCACTTCAAAAGTGATCAATCCTTCTTATAACTACAATTGAGATGGATGTTTAAACTACTCTGATTGTTTGCTCAATAGAGGTGCAAATGAATCATGATCTACACCAATAACTTTCACTTGCTGGGCTGATCTTCCTTGACTGGGCCGACTTTGGACAACCTCTTCTTCAACAGCTTTCATCTTTTCTGTCAAGTCATTGATGATTCTAAGCATTAGGGCTCTAAGAGAATTGGTCTTCATTAGACCCAGCTTTCTCCTACTAAATCCATTCCTTGCTATGAAGTCCTTCATTTCCCTATCAGCCATCTTGTAGGGATCCAGAAATGTTAATGTACTGGCGGTCGACTTGAAGAAGGTGGTGCAGCAATAGAGGAGGCAATAGCCCTCTTGATTTCTTCAGTTTTCCTTAACTCATATTCTGTCTCTATAGTAGGATCAAGTTATCTCTCTGTAAGAGTCATCTTAGAGGCTGATGCAAACCAAAGTTCTCTCAGCAAGCATTCTGAAGTACAAGGAAGTTACTTTGGAAGATTTAATAAATGCACAAAGAATTTTCCTAAGTGTCAAATCTTCCAAAGCCAAAGACCAAATCTTCTGAAGCCAAAGATGAAGTCTTCCGAAGCTTCAAGACAAAGTCTTCCAAGCCTGACGACTTATTTCTTCCAAAGACAAAGAAGACATGCTCTCTCTGACATGCTTTTGACAAAATTTGAACTACTTTCCGCTACCATCTTTGAAGACTCACCAACTTATACAAGTTGGTGATATCTCCATACTTCTATCAACTGTAGATTAAGGTCTTCCAGTCTGTAACTTTCCACTCTTGTACTTTTATCCTTTTTATAATATATTAGGATGTGAGATATGGCATGTCATAGTCACTAGTCAAAAGACAATTTGCCTTTTGACTTTACATTGATCTTATTGTCTAGATTAGTGTTCTAGCTGGCCTTCAAAGTATGGTAGGTTGTAGGATGTAGTATAAAGTATCTCATGTAACCAATCCTTAAGACTAAGCCTTGTAACAATTGTATCACACTTAAGAGCAATATACATCATTCTTGAAAACCAATATTGTAATAGCTTGTGTTCTTACTTGTTCTTAGTTTCTTCTGTTTGGTTCCCTAGTTGATTAGTTAAGTGTTATACTCTCCAACCTTGTGAAACTGTTACATCACCCTTAACCAGTCATGCACTCTTCACCTTTCTGATTTCTGCAGTCTTAGCCTTAGATGTCATGCTAAAGACATGATCAACATCATATCCCTGTGGAATAAGAAACATGGCTTTGACCATCAGGTCATCTCTTTGGTCTTTTGTCATCATTTCTTCTACAATTGATTCTTGTCTAGAAGGACTCTCTTAGATATCAAGCGCATCAAGCGTGCCTTCCTCAAGAGTTTAGCCTCCTTCAATCTCTCCTTCTTTTAAGCTGATAGTTTGTTGTTTAATGGCTATTTGCTCAGTAGCTTAAATATGCTTTTCCATAAACTATGCAACAACACCCATGCTTAGTTTATCTTCTGTTTTCATCTTTTAGGCTTAAGGGCATCCTCTTTATTCATAGGCTGCTTTCCCTTTGCCTTCTCGGCTAGATACTTTCTTTTTCTTGAATATGTCTAGATGAACCAGACTTAATAATCTTAACAGGCTCAGTAGTCTCAAACACTACTCCTTCTTCTTGTTGGGCTTTGGTTGCAAAGTGCGCAGACAACTTCGTAATGAATTCCTTTTGCTCTTTAGTTAGAGTGACAACAAGAATAATTTGCATTTGAAGCTCTTTTTCAAAGATGATTGGTTATTGAGGAATGAACACAAATGGCTCTATAGGAACACCGGCTTCTCTGATGATCTCTAGAATTTCTTCATCAATGAAGAAATCACAAGAAAAATAAGAACCGAGTTCTTCAATGAAATTTCTCATGGTAACCTCCTCGTCTATGTGACTTGAGGTAGGTATTGTGTAAGGGATCATGGCAAGTGATTCTTCCTCTACATGCTTCCCAGGAGTACTTGGTTGTTCTATAGGCATATCCTTCGATTGTTCTGTCTTTTGTTGCTTAGGTGATCTTTCATCACCTCCTTCATCAGCATCATCATCATCATCATAATCATCATCTAAATCAAAGATGTCATCAAACTTATCTTTGTAAGTATTTTGTCTTTTCCTTCTTCATCTTCTCCTTCTTGATAAGCATGTCTTAATGTGGATAAGTCTTTGAGTGAGATCATCGACCTTCTTCTCCAACTCAACTATCTTCTCACATTGCGCATTGATAAATCTATCTGGATCAAACATGATAATGGTTTGGATGTTAGCATTCACAACATGCTTATTAATATCATCTCTTATTTTTTCAGTTGAGGACTTTAACTCCTTGATCAATTTATCTTTTAAGATCTATTCACGAGTCCTATCAGCTATCAATTTATCCTTTCTTCTCATAATCTTTTCCATCCTGTTTATCTTGAGTTGTAGCTTAAAGATAATCTCATCTCTATGAGGCTCACTAGAGTGTTGAGTTTGTACTTGACCAGCTGGTTCTTGAGTAGCTTCATACGGTATGTATTCGAAAATATGTTGTATTGCAGCTTGATTTTGAATGACAGATTGTTCCTTCTCATTCGAGGATGATTCAGAACTATTAGTGGAACTAGTAGAATCACTATGATTCGGTTGCAGCAGGAGACATATGGATTGGAGATCGAATGTGAGATGGTGCAAGATCAGGATAGGCAATGTGAAGATCACCACCTTCATCAACATTTGGTGACATTGCTCCTTGACCTTCAGCAAAGACTTCTTGTTCTTCAGTATTAGGCATATCATGTATAGCTTCTTGAGCTTGAATAGCTTCTTTAGCCTGTTCTTCCTGTTGTTGTTCTTGTTGTTCCTCTCCTCCTTTAACATTTCCTTGACCAACTTGTTCAAGGATCCAAGGTAATAGTGGATAGAAGTAACCACTTTAATAACTCCTGGGTCTTTCTTTTTGATGTATCCATAAGACTAGGCATAATGATGACCTAGATTTATCACATGTCCTATGCCTACTACATCAAGAAATGCTTAGTTGATCGGGCACTGGATGAATCTTGGATACATAAGGAACATGTTTCTTCTTCCTTCGCCAATGTTGGATAGCATCTCATTAAACACATAACCAGACGTGTTGAAAATCCTGTTAGTGCATAAGCCACAGATGGCAGATGAAGTGGTTAGGGAAATGTCATTTCATCCACTCTTCCTCTTGGACAAATAGTGTTAATAGTAATAGACCAAGAATCTCCATTGTAAGTCCATTTGGCCTTTACTAATATGCCTTCCTTCAAATTTACCTTCATATCCAATGTTAGCATAGAAGGTAAGTAGTTCATCTTCATTGATCTCGTGAGGTTGGCCTCTAACATATCCAAACTATAGACACTGTCTCATATTTTATTTAATGATAGTAAGAAAATGTTGGTCATCTATATTTCTTGGAAGAGTTGGTACATCATCTAACATGTTGACTTAAGAAGTTCCCTACAATGACTATTCTCCAAGTAAGATTAGCTGTTATCTTTATAAGAGACATATGAATAAGACAACATGATAATGATAACTTGTGTTTAATCAGTTTGAATTAGAACATTTGAGTCAAAGTTTGACTTCTCAAAAGTCAAAAATTATTTTATGCATTTGAATCTAAATGATTTATCCCATTCTTTTGTGTGTTAATCAAGTTATTCTATCAAATAATGTTCATAACAACTTTCTTTAACCATTATTACACTTGAATTCATGTTCATATCGTTTGAATATGAACCCCCTAATCATTGAAGGTTCATCAAATCCAGTCTTTAAATGAATCAAGTTAATAATCATTTAAGAATATTTGTTATTGTCCAAATAGATGTCATTAGGTAAATAATGTCATCCTTTTCGATTATAAATCTAGGGTTCATTAGTGCTTTGTCATTTAGGTCGGTTCGATTGAAAAAGAGTATAAATTCACCTTTCAATGATACTACTATTATAATAACCCGTCATTTTAGTTAAAATAATATGTTAAAGTACTAATGTTTTATAAGCATTTTAGTTAGAGACTTAGATGTTTAGAATGAAGCTCTTGAATTCTAGCGCTCGATCGTGTTCTTAGAATTTCAAGGACGAAATTAACCATGTCATGCAATACTTATTACATAAGATTCAAGAAGACCTTTCATGTGAAGAAGAAGCAGAGCCAATCCTAGGACGTGAGGAAAGAATCATGCGAAAGAAAACCATACCATTTGCGATAGTCTTGTGAAAGAATCATTCGGAAATAGAAGCAACATGGGAACTTGAGGACTCTATTTGGGAGCGATACCTGCATCTTTTTAAGTAAAGGTACGTTTTATAGCCTGTTGATTTCGGGGACGAAATCATTTTTAGGGGTATGTGTTATAATAACCCGTCATTTTAGTTAAAATAATATGTTAAAGTACTAACGTTTTATAGCCATTTTAGTTAGAGACTTAGATGTTTAGAATGAAACCCTTGAGTTCCAGCGCTCGATCGTGTTCTTAGAATTTCGAGGACGAAATTAAATTAATGGGATAGTGATGAAATAACCGGACGTTAAACCAATACAGATAAATAAATAAATAAACTCAAATAATGATAAAATAAATTAACAAAATAAAAATAAGCAAAAAAAATACTCAAATAATGACAATAATAAATACCTCCCATGCTAAATAACAAATTAAAATAATAATAATACCAAAACTAAAGTTACGTACAAATCGATTAAAATTGAAATTCAAATGCATGTTGATCCAGATATACCACCAACAAAATAACAATAATAATAATGATCTAAAAGATAATATTAATAACAACTAATAATAAATAAGATTTCACCTCTTCTTCTCAACACATCCGAAGTAACCATCACCACCGAGAAATCGGGATTTCAATTTATCTCCACATCTTCATCAAGTTGTTTTAAATACCATGATACGTGAAACGAAATCATGAAATCTTATGCTTCCATATCCCTTTTGAATTTTTCTTGCGGCTTGCAAATACAATTCCTCTATCGTGCAAACCACAACAGCTGACGACCGGATCATCACAACACGGGAGTGTGCAGCCACGGTGGTAAAGAACCTGACACGAAGAGAAGTTTGATCCTTGAGTCCTATTGATTTCGCTTGAGGTAAAACACCGAACCTTGTTCTCGTTATGTAACGCATCAGTTGATCTCCAAAACTCCGGCTACTAATTTAGTCACCTCGTCTCTGTCGTAACCTGTCCCGTGTCACGTCTTAAAGGAAAATTCTAGCCATTATTGTAGCGGCAAGGAATCCGGCGAGTAAGCGACCAATAGACGACCTGCTCGCATCAAAGGTAACAATCTTAAAATCAATCAAGTTTCAACAATTGAATGGATCTGTTGTTGCATCCGAACTAATGGGTTCTCTTGTTCCTTTGGTTTAATTATTTTAAGCATTCCATGAGTTAATAGTAAAACTATATTATAATGCAAAACATCCTTGTTAACCTTAAGATAATAGTTGTATTCAAACTAATCATTCTTCTTGTATCTGTTCTTTCCCTCAATTTCATTCAAATAGTGTTGTTTCAATTCATTTCTTTATTTGTTGTTCTCAAAGGTGCAAAACCTTCCTTAAAATCCACGATGCACCAAGTCAAAATATTAGATCAAAAATAAATTGTTTTCACTAAAGCAACTTGATCAAATCTATTGTTATTAGATAAATATGAGTAAAGGGGTCATCAAGGTAAATCACCTGTTGTGTAGAATGTGCTTGTTTAAACCACATGTGGGAATAATTTTACAACCCTTGTACAAACTTTTAACCAAACCCAATAAATCGATTTATATGAGAGTGTGTTTCTTAAGTTATAAAATTTCTAAGGTAAATAATTGATAAACCTATGAATTATACCATTTGAGGTCGTTTAGTAATGTGTGTTTTAAAATCCAATTAACCCATGATTTCAATATATTATCTATAAAAAGTAACCAACAGTAACAATCATGATATTAAGATCTACAATACTAAATTATAATTATTATTAACGGGGTTGGGATTTTAGAGGATGATGAATAGGATTAGTATGAAATAATTCTGATTTTAGAGCACGAATTACTCGTTGTAGATTGGTAAGCACGTTGGTGGAACTTTGAGGCATTAAGAGTTTAGGCATTTATTCAGGTACGGATGTTCTTTATTATTTTTTTTGTGCTTGATCTACAAAAGTTATGCTTCATTTGAAATCATTCTGGTTCATCTATGACTCTCTCATATAATCCGCTTCCTTCTTTTGAGCGACTCTGATGTGTGTTGTTGAGCTGTTTTTAAAACCATTGAGAAAAATATATTTTTAAGATATGCCTATGAACGTTATCGCTTGCATGCAATTATTTGATTTCCTTCAGTTAGGATCATTATGCATGATGGACATTCTTTGGGTGTGAGGTTGGATTATATGTTATTCATGCAACCATAAAACCCTAGATTTGTAGACAGGAGATAGGTGTACCGAGTCAACTACCTATGGAGGTACCATAGGCTTGTCGTTGTGGCTACCGACGGCTTGACACTATTCGTGACAGTGTGATCAGTTCACGGCGTCTCCACTTTGTTTATATGATTATGCTTGAGGGAGAGCTTTGGTTAATTTGGGAGGCGTATGGATGCATCCTAGGATTTTGATGATATGTTTAGTTCGTGTTGAGTTGTGTAGCGCATACACCCCTTCCGATATGGGGGTGCATTGGAGTCGCAACCAGTGTGCCGTTGTGATTATGATATATGTTATGAGATATGATATGTTGGCACTGTGGATGTGCATTTTGAATATTTGTTTGTAGGCTACTCGGTATCAATAACCCTAACCCTTCGTTGTTTCAGCCTTTATCCTTTGATTTATTCTAGTGTAAGTGGTGGAAATCGATGGGGAAGTTTAAAAATCCAAAATATTAAATTAACTTTTCTAATCCGCTGACATTGTTATTCGATAAATATTATTTTGTCTATTGTGATCTACATCCGTGCAGTGAGCTTGTAGCTCAGCTGTTTTCTTGTTTTTTTCCACGGCAAGTAATCAAGGTTGATCGGGGCTGTGTGATGAGAGCTAGTAGGAGATTGCAACACATGCTTAAAGATTTATTTCTTTTATTTCATAAGACTTGAATTCTTGATTTAGTATTTATTTTATGGATGTTTTAGACTTTATAAGTTGATGTTTTAGTTTAACATTCGTAATTTAAGTATTTCTGTTGGACTAAGAATGTTCTGTTAATATTTGACGTGATCTCCTGTTCCACGTTGGGGCGGGGGTGTTACAACTATTGTAGATGATCGATATATGAAGATGAATGTGTGAAAATCTTGGCTTGAATCGAAGAACAATGGATGATTTTGAAGGTCTGATGATAGACCTGGTGTATTAGACAACAATGACCTAATGTATTTGACACAATTATCAAAATGCATTCCCCTTTAAAGTAATATAAGGACACACATCAAGCTTATAACCCCTCTTAGACTTCTTAGATTATATACATTTTTACTATATCCATAGCCATTAAATTAAAGGTAATAGATATCATTTTTATATAATAAAAAATGACTACATACAAATCAAGTAAAAGTTTTTAATATCAAAACACACAATATGTACTCAATACATATCCTAGTCCTTAAATAATTATATTTTCACTTTGTACAATTTGAGCACAAATGTAACAGCCCGAAAATTTTAGAAGAAAAAAAGAGGGTCGAATACTATTTAAAGTGGTATTTGGCCACTAAGGGAAGTACAAGGGGAATTCATAAAAATAAAGCTCTAATATGTCACTATATAAGTACCTTGACAGTCCCATTAAGCCATTTGCAAAGAATGAGACTGTTAGAGAGAGAAAGTTGCCCTCTAGAGAGATAAAGTTCAAGAAACTAATCAAGATAACAACTTTCTTGTATAGAATGATAGATCTAGGCTAGATCTATGTTATTCTAGTGTTTTAGACCCATTTGACTGGTTAAAGTTAACAACTTTACGTGTGCATGAATGTAGATCTTGGGTTTTAGCTTCTTGGTTCTAGGGTTCGTGCCTTAGCTTAAAATGTGAGTTCTAGACCCTCCAAAGTTGTATGCTTTTCACTGATTTTGGGGCTGATATACATGCTTAAACATGTTTTATGTGTAGATCTAATGTTTTTCAAAATAAAGTTACCACCTTTTTTCAAGGGTTCATGTTGTAATATATCTATGTTTTATAAGTCTATGTATGAACCCTAGGGTACACATGAATATTTTAATGATTTTCAAAGTAACATACTGGTGTAGTCAAGCATGATCCCCACCACAAACTAAAGTAGTAAAAACCTATTGTTACAAGAAATCGCATTTGCTTAACCCTTTAGCCGCATTAGTCACTTATTGACTAAGTCAAAGAAATACATATGAGTAAAGGTACTTGGCCGCATAAGTTAAATATAACCCACATTTGCCTAACCTTTCAGCCGCATTAGTCACTTATTGACTAAGTCACAAAAATGCAGATAAGTGAAGGTACTCAGCCGCATAAGTTAACTCTAAGCCACATTTGTCTAACCCTTTAGCCGCATTAGTCACTTATTGACCAAGTTAAAGAAATGTGGATGAGTAAAGGTACTCAGCCGCATAAGTTAACTGTAACCTGGATTTGCCTAACCCTTCAGCCGCATTAGTCACTTATTGACTATGCAAAGAGGTACTAAGCCGGATAAGTTATTTGTAACCCGTAGTTTCCTAACCCTTTAGTTGTATTAGTCACTTATTGACTAAGTCAAAGAAATACAAATAAGTAAACTTAGTCGCATATGATCCAACTGTTACCGCATTTTTTCACTCAGCCGCATATGAACCAACTGGTATCCGCATTTGTTTAACATAGAATTATTCCCACTCACGAAAACCCTAATGTGTAATTCATGCCTAGTTAGACCATTGTAGTGAACCGAGGTTAAAAGAGACATAAGAAAACTTCTTATTTGCCTTGCTTAAGTGCAGTGTATGGATTCTTAGCTTGCTTTGCTTAAGTGCACTGTATGGGTTCTCAGCTTGCTCTGCTTAAGTGCATAGCATGGGTTCTCAGCTTGCTTTGGTTAACACTGCATGGATTCTTAACTTGCTTGTTGTGTGCATGGTTTACTAGACCTACCTTGCTTAGTGTGTTGCATGGTTATGTTAGTTTGCCTAGTGTTTGTATTAGCTTGTCTTGTTGAAAGGCATGAATGATGTATGTTATTTGTAAGAAGGTTCACAGGGTAATAATTTTTTTCCATGTAAGCCAAGTGATGTTTTAAGTCTTCTAAGGTTTCAAAGTAATAATAACTTTATGTGTTATAAAGCTAGAGCTCGCTCAACAACATTGTTTTTTAGTATGCAAGTTAGGTAAATCTAAGTATAGATGAGGTGATAGCTGTAAGGCATGAAGAAGCTCCTGGAATTTGAGACTGGCATCCCATTTCAAAGTAGCATTATGTTATGAATACTTGACAATGAAATTATGCTATGTAATTAATTGGTATTAATGTTTGATTTACGAATGGTTTATGTTTCCACTGCATGTTTTGATTAAATCTATAGTTTAGAATTATGGTTATGTCTAAGGAACCAACTTTGAGGTGATGAAATTTATAGTTTAGATTTATGGTTATGTCTAAGGAACCAACTTTGAGGTGATTAAATTTATAGTTTAGAATTATGATTATGTCTAAAGAACCAACTTTGAGGTTGGTTGGGGTTAGGGCCTTACAAGATAATATCAGAGCTATACTTTGAGAGATCGGGCATTTCCCGATGCCTTGACTTAAACTGTAAATAGGACTAATGATGATAAAGGATGCTAGTGTGGGTTGCTTCATGCCAAGTAAGTAAGGGTCAATGCTTATTTAGACATAATACTATACATGTTTATATGCTTACTATATGTGTATGTTAAGTTCTATGTGCCCTGTTATATTACCCTTAGATGTAATTGTGACATCCGGTAATTTTCCGTTACCAAACTTCATTAGTTCCGTTAGGTCTTGCATACATGTGTCGTGAGCACACACTAGTTGTTGTTGAACGTTGGTGAAATAATAATAATAATCTATGATAAACAATGATAATCTAATTAATAATGTTGATTATTAGTTATGATTATGTGATTCATGAATTTATAGAATTTTAAATATTTATTTTGTGAATTTTACGTGATAACGCGACAACGTGTAATATATATTTCATGAGTTGATTACTAATTGGCAAATGTTTATGGTTATTTTTATTGACTAATAGTACTTGTAACTTGTAGTTGAAATTATTAAAAAAATGGTACAAAAGGTTAATTCTTATAAAACATAGTTAAAGGAGGGTTTAAGGGTAAAATTCTAATTTAGTTAAGTTTCACAAAACCCAACCCTAGCCCCCTACCCCTTGAGGCCGAAAAACAGCCCCCGTCACCCTCAATTTTGTGAATTCAATCAAAAACACACACAAACAAGTTGATTTTGATTAGTTTCAAGTGGTTCCAAGGTGTTTGCAAGCATAATTCGTGATTTCTAAACATCTAAAGATTAGTTTTGATTAGTTTTTCATGGTGTTTGTTCTTGATGAACCCTAATCCACGAATTGATGATGATAATATGAAATTTATGATTGTTAGATGTTAATATGACGTTAGTTAGGTTGTATGAATGTTAGATTATGTTGATTATGCAAGAAATCCATGAATTGATCATGTAGTTCATACATTGCCTTAAGAAAAAACTTTTAGTTCTTCGAATTCAAGATTTGATGATGGTATGATGTTAGATACAATGCTTGGATGTTAGTCTAATTGAATTGTGCAAGAAAGTTCATGAAATTAGTGTGTAGATCATAACTTACTAAAAGTAGAAACTTTTATGTATGATGATTGGGAATTTTGATGATCTAGTGATGATTATCATGTTAGAATGAATGCTATGAACCTGATTAGTTATAAAGTTGATGAAATTATGATTGAATTGGAGGCTAGATATCTTTTGGGGATTTCTTTCCCAAAAGGGAAACTTTATTTTTGACGTACATTGGATATGATGATTTGGGCATGATTATGATGCTAGGATCGTGTTAGAATGATTATTGATGATGTTTAATGTGATAGAATGTGTTAATTGAGTTGTTTGGAGGCTTGATTGATCATGTAAGGAATTTAGGTTTTGGTGATCATACATGATGATGATATGTGGTTAGTGATTAAGAAATCATGTTTGGGATTGGAATTGATCATTATTGTGTATGTTGGTTGGAATGAACCTTGTTGATGAATATGGTTATGATTGTCATACACGCTTGCGAATCTGAGGCCCCTACTTAGTAGGATTGGCAGGGTTTAGGATGTGAAGTCGTGATTAAATGTATGTTAAGTTGTTACGTTTGATTAAATGATATTTCAACTAATATGTCACCAATGGGTCAAACGGGTCAACTAGGTTAACTTAGAGTTGTTAAGCTTTCTGTGTACACGTATTTATGTACTTGTGTGTTCTAGGTAACATTTGAAGGGTTGTCTTTCCGTTCATCGTCAGTTATCTTTGTTATTGTTCGTTGCGCATCAGGTGAGTTCATGCCTCACTACTTTATAAACTCTCTTCTAGGGGAGGTAGCATACTTGTTCCCAAAAACTATATTATTATTGTAAGTTGTGTATGTTTTAAAATAGTGCATAATACCTTGAAAGTCCTCACACTTTCAGATTGTTAATAATGATAACTAGCGGGAAATCTTGGGTAGTACTACTGGGTTTGACAAGCCCCACCTATGCGACTTGAGGTCAAACGGGTGCAATATTTTCCTAAACACAAACATCGTCATGACCTGGTAACTCGTGACGGGAGGCAACAAACGCAACACAGTCAGCTTCGATCACGAAATCACTATGGTTATTACTTGTAAATATAGACTAGCTATCTATTTCAATGAACTTCTTATGATTTAAAATTATTATTGTTTATGTTAAACGCAAACTCTTTAACTCACCAACTATTGTGTTGACATTTCTAGTATGCTTTTTTCAGGTCGTTAACTCAGGTTGTCTTTAGGAGCACATCACAGGTCCAGCATGCATCCTAAGACTTTATTTCATTTCATAACACTTGGTTTTCATTTATGAGTTTTAAATATTTGGGTTGGCGCGTGTTTTGCCAAATATTTATATTTATATACTTTGGGTTTGTTTTATTTTCAAAACGCTTCTGTATGGTTTTAAAGTTTAAACTTTGGTTTGTTTTGTTTTCAATATGGCATATAGTGTCGTTCTGAGTAACTAGTGACTGTGATCCTGGTTTGTCACATGCCTCGCGGTAAACTCCGCACGTGGATTTTGGGGGTGTGACAGATTGGTATCAGAGCCATTGCTTATAAGGAACTAGGTTGCATACATACTAGTCTATAACCGCACACAGTTAGTTAGTTACTCGTTGCTTATCCTCTTACTGTATACTCATTGGCATACATATAACGTGCACTGTAGCATGGCATCATCATCCCGGGTTTTGGGTAAAAGGATTGCGCGTTCTGAATCCCCTCCTCCTGTACCTCATCGAGTACGCGATTGGCCGCGACATCCTTACCCTTCTAAGGAGATCAATTGGGATCAGCCGTTTGTGATACCTAAGCAATCCTCCGAGGGATTGGAGTTACTACCCGACCTGCATAAACCGTATGGTTCGTAGAGAGCGTGTCTCGGAGCCAGCCATTGCTAGACCTAGGACTAGGTCAGTGACTACTTCTACAACACCCACTCTCTTGTCTCTCGATGTGCCTCTTGAGCATCTATGGCGGCATTGACCGCGACAATGGACACCGAGCGTCGACGAATTGGAGCACTCACTGACGAGAACTCCACTCTAAGGAATGAGATGCGCTAGCTACGCCTGCAAGTAGCGACACTTGAGGAGCGGTTGTCGATGTCAATTACTGGCATTTCAACTTACCTGGTAATGTGATGGCTCTTTCTGAATGTATGGACGAGCAGGATCACCATAATATGGGCGTCGAGAATAGATTAACTGGACTGGAAGCACAGCTTGCAGCACTGCAAATCATGGACAATTCTGTACAAGTAGAGGATCCTGATGAAGACCCTAAGGAAGAGCCGAAAGAAGCTCCAGACGGCGGAGACAGTGATGGATCGGACTTGTTGGATTGATTTTATTATTTATATGACTTTGACTGTATAGCGTTTCTTTTAAAACCTATATGGGAAGGGTTGTTTCCCACACAACTGAAAACTTGAAATTATGACATTGATTGGATATTTTGTGAGTTACTTACAATTTATTTATGATAAGTTCTTATTTTGGTTATAAATGTTGTGATTGTGACTATACATTATTTCTTATTATTTATCATACTTCAATGAGATTGATATGTTGGATGCTACTCATTATTGTATTTGTGAATGTAAAGTGAAATATGGACGGCCGAGGCAGAGGACGTGGATGTGGCGGTGGACGTGGTGCGGCAACGTGAACATGACCCTAGCTGAATTAGTTGCTTTGATAAACCAACATGTGCAGGCGGCACTGAATACTCAACCCGCCCAGTTTGGAGGTAAACGGTGACACTAGTCATCAATTACACGAATGTTCCATTGATGATTAATTCTTTCGGTTTGGCTAAACATTCTGACACGTTGAATACAGGACCGCTTGGATGCACGTACAAGGCATTCATGGAGTGTAAGCCTCAACCTACAGTGGAGCTAAGTGAGTTGTAGGGCTGGTAAGGTGGTTTGAGAAGATTGAGTCAGTCTTCACCAAATGTAACTGTCTAGTGGCAGACTAGGTAAAATACGCCACGAGGACGCTGGAGGGTGTAACACTCACGTGGTGGAATGCTCAAGTACAAATGCTTGGCCAGGCAATCGCAAACGCGCTGCCGTGGGATGAATCCAAAACGATGATGACAGAGGAATACTGCCCCGTAATGAAGTTCAAAAGTTAGAAGCTGAGTTCTAGCAATTGAAGATGGAAGGATCTGACATCGAGGCTTACACTACTAGGTCTCATGAGCTGGCTACACTCTATCCTGGCATGGTTGACCCGTTGAGCCGACGAATTGACCTCAACTTACGTGGTTTAGTTCCAAAGATTCAAAGTATGTTGACTGCTACAAATCTCCCTACTATTCAACAGGTTATCCGACTAGCTCACAAGCTCACTGATCAGGCTGTGGAGCAAGGAAAGTTACCCAAGCGGGGCGTTGTGGCAAGCGTGCCCGACAACAAATGCAAGTGGGAAAACAATGCTAATAAGGGCTTGTCGTCTGGTAACCAACCTCAGCAACACCAACCTCAACAACAGCAGCAACAGAGGCGGTTTGATAACAATCGCAACTTCAATCAATCATCTTAATCATCTCAAGGACCAAGTGGATACGTGGGGAAAATCCTAAGTGCAACTGGTGCAACTACCACCACACTGGCAGGTGTGACAGTTTTCGATGCCAGCATTGTAGGAAGGCTGGACACGTGGCAAAGGATTACTATGGGGAGTTGATGAAGAAGCCTCAACAGCCTTAGCAGCCTCAACAGCCCCATGAAACACCAAAAGGTTGCTTTTAGTGTGGGAAAGAGGGGCATTACAAGAGAAATTGCCCTCAACTAAAAGGAAATAGGAATGGCAACGACAATGGTGGCAACAACAATAATGGTGGAAATGGTGACAATAATGGTGGTAACTATGGTGGAGCTAAAGGGAGAGCCTTTGTCATGGGTTCAGGTGAGGTTCTAAACGATCCTACTATTGTTGCTGGCAAATTTCCTGTTAATGGTCGTTTTGCTTCTGTACTGTTTGACACTAGAGCCGATAGGAGATTTATTTATACTAAGTTCTGTAGTCTCTTAAGTGATATTCCTTCTGCGTTGGAATCTAAGTATACCTAGAATTAGCTTATGGTAAGCAAATCTTCATTACGCACATCCTTAAGGGTTGCAAGATAGAACTTGTTGGTCATACATTCGATATCGATCTTATGCCCGTTACTCTTGGAAGTTTTGATGTGGTCGTAGGCATGGATTGGCTGTCCGAGAAGCAAGCAGAGGTAATTTGTCATGAGAAGGTCATCTGCATTCCTCTGGTAGACGGGGAACCTCTTTCGGGTAATGGTGAGAAGAGTGGTGTTGTGGTAGGCATCATATCATTCCTGAAGGCTCAGAAGTGGCTACGCAATGGTCACTTAGCCATATTAGCCCTCGTCTCTGACAAGCAACAAGAGAAAAAGAAGATAGAGGATATTCCGGTGATTCGTGACTTTCCAGAGGTGTTTCCAGCGGATCTGCCTGGACTACCACCTCATCGTCAAGTTGAGTTTCAGATCGATTTGACTCCTGGAGCTGCTCCAAATGCGTGAGCACTTTATCAGTTGGCACTGAATGAACTGTAGGAATTATCTACACAACTTCAGGAGCTATTGGATAAAGGATTTATTCGACCGAGCTCATCACCGTGGGGAGCACCTGTTCTCTTTGTTAAGAAGAAGGATGGCACCTTCCGAATGTGTATCGACTACAGAGAATAGAACAAAATCACAGTCAAGAACCGATACCCTTTACCTCGTATCGACAACTTGTTTGATCAGCTTCAGGGATCAAGCTATTATTCGAAGATTGATTTGAGGTCTGGTTATCATCAATTGAGAGTTCGAGAGGAAGACATATCTAAAACCACGTTCTGTACTCGTTATGGTCATTATGAATTCTTGGTCATGCCTTTTGGGTTGACAAATGCACCAGAATGTTCATGGACCTCATGAATCGTTTATGCAAACCCTATCTCAATCAGTTTGTTATTGTGTTTATCGACGACATCTTGATCTATTCTAAGACCAAGGAAGAAAACAAGGAGTACCTACGTTTAATCTTGGAATTACTCCGAAAGGTTCAGTTGTACGCCAAGTTTTCTAAGTGTGATTTCTGGATTCGTGAGGTGCAATTCTTGGATCACATTGTTAACGAGAAGGGAATACATGTGGATCCTGTGAAGATTGAGGCTATAAAGAACTGGTCGGTACCCAAGACGCCTAGTGAGATAAGGCAATTTCTTGGACTGGCAGGGTACTATTGACGTTTCATTGAGGGATTTTCAAAAATCACTCAACCTCTCACAGCTTAACCCATAAAGAAACAACTTATAAATGGGATGAGAGTCAAGAAGCTGCTTTTCAGTTGTTGAAACAGAAACTCTGTAGCGCACCGATATTAGCATTACCTGAAGGAAGTGAAGACTTTGTGGTTTACTGTGATGCTTCTATCCAAGGACTTGGTTGTGTTAGATGCAACGTGACAAGGTAATAGCCTATGCCTCGCCACAACTCAAGGTGCACGAAAAGAACTACACTACTCATGACTTGGAGTTAGGAGCAGTGGTCTTTGCCTTGAAGATTTGGAGACATTACTTGTACGATACCAAATGCACTATCTACACCGATCACAAGAGTCTTCAACATATCTTTGAGCAGAAAGAACTGAACATGAGGCACCGATGCTGGGTGGAATTGTTAAACGACTATGATTGTGCTATTAAATATCACCCAGGAAAGGCGAATATAGTCGTCGATGCCTTGAGTAGATAGGAAACCACTAAGCCCCAACGAGTGCATGCTCTGCAACTAACGATTAGCACTTACTTTCTTGATCAAATCAAGGAAGCTCAGACGGAATCTTTGAAAGTGGAAAACGTTGGCTCTGAATCGTTACGTGGGATGGACAAACAGTTGGAAGTAAAATCCGATGGAATCCAGTACTTCATGGATAGACTTAGGGCACCTTTATATTGGAATCTGAGAGACTTGGTGATGAGTGAAGCACACAAGGTCTAAGTATTCCATACACCCTGATAGCGACAAAATGTATCATGACCTGAAGGCGCACTATTGGTGACCTAATATGAAGGCAGATGTAGCAACGTATGTGAGCAAGTGTTTGACATGTTCTAAGGTTAAAATGGAATATCAGAACTCATCTTGGTTACTTTAACAACCTGAGATCCCTTTGTGGAAGTGGGAATAGATTTCTATGGATTTTATTACTAAGTTGCCAAAGACTCTTAGTGGTTGTGACACGATATGGGTGATCGTGGGTCGACTCACTAAGTCATCTCACTTCTTGGCAATCAAGGAGACTGATAAAATGGATAAGTAAACTAGAATTTATCTGAAGGAGGTCGTTTAGAGACATTGTGTGCCGATCTCGATTATATCTGATCGTGATGCTTGTTTTACGTCACATTTCTGGCAGTCGTTACAGAAATCTTTAGGTACACGTCTGGATATGAGCACTGCCTATCATCCACAGACCGATAGACAAAGCAAGCATGTTATTCAAACTTTGGAAGATATGTTACGAGATCGCGTGATTAATTTCGGAAATAATTGGGAAGATTATCTACCGTTGGTCGAGTTTTCGTACAACAATAGTTATCATACTAGCATCAAGGCAGCACCATTTGCGGCGTTGTATGGGTGAAAGTGTAGATCACTAGTTTGTTGGGCAGAAGTTGGTGATAGTCAATTGACTGGTCCTGAGTTGGTACACGAGACTACCGAGAAGATAGTACAGATACAAAACCGTATGGCTGCAGCGCGAGATCAACAAAAGAGCTATGCGGACAAGCGACGGAAACCCTTGGAATTTCAATTCGGTGACAAGGTTTTGCTGAAAGTTTCACCGTGGAAAGGTGTGATTCGGTTTGGCAAAATAAGCAAGCTCAATCCAAGATACGTTGGACCATTTGAGATTCTGGAAAGACTAGATCCGATGGCGTATCGATTGGACCTCCTTGATTCACTTAGTGGTGTTCACAATGTATTTCACCTCTCGAATCTGAAAAAGTGTTTGTCTTACGAGACACTGGCTGTACAACTCAAGGAAGTATGTACAAGTAGATGATCAGCTACGCTTTGTTGAAGAACCGGTTGAAGTAATGGATTGTGAGGTCAAGACTCTTAAACAAAGTAAGATACCTATAGTCAAACTTCGTTGGAACTCAAGACGTGGACCGAAATTCAGAGGATCGGATGAAGCTTAAGTATCCTCATTTGTTTGAAACGACGACGACAATCGGGGAAGGTAATAATTAAATTTCAGGACGAAATTTCTTTCAACATCCCGAAATTTATTTCAACATGAGGATGATGTGACAACTCTCTCGATTTCGTTATGCCAATGCAGTAAACCAGGGATGTAGCATAACCATGTAACGTAATTTTCCGGACGAAAATTCTTTCAACATGGGGATAATGTGACATCCGGTAATTTTCCGTTACCAAACTCTATTAGTTCTGTTAGATCTTGCATACATGTGTCGTGAGCACACACTAGTTGTCGTTGAACGTTGGTGAAATAATAATAATTATCTATGATAAATAATGATAATCTAATTAATAATGTTGATTATTAGTTGTGATTAAATGATTCATGAATTTATAGAATTTTAAATATTTATTTTGTAAATTTTACGTGATAACGCGACAACGTGTAATATATATTTCATGAGTTGATAATGGTAACTAGCGGGAAATCTTGGGTAGTACTACTGGGTTTGACAAGCCCCACATGTGCGACTCGAGGTCAAACGAGTGCAATATTGTCCTAAACACAAACACCATCATGGCCTGGTAAGTCGTGATGGGAGGCAACAAACGCAACACAGTCAGCTTCGATCGCGAAATCACTATGGTTATTACTTGTGAATATAGACTAGCTATCTATTTCAATGCACTTCTTATGTTTTACAATTATTATTGTTTATGTTAAACGCAAACTCTTAAACTCACCAACCATTGTGTTGACATTTTTAGTATGCTATTCTCAGGTCGTTAACTCAGGTTTTCATTAGGAGCACATCACGGGTCCAGCATGCATCCTAAGACTTTATTTCAATTCATAACACTTGGTTTTCATTTATGAGTTTTAAATATTTGGGTTGGCGCGTGTTTTGCCAAATATTTACATTCATATACTTTGGGTTTGTTTTATTTTCAAAACGTGCCCGCACGGTTTTAAAGTTTGAACTTTGGTTGGTTTTGTTTTAAATATGGCATGTAGTGTCGTTCTGAGTAACTAGTGACTGTGATCCTGGTTTGTTCACACGTCTCGCTGTAAAACTCTGTAGGTGGATTTTGGGGGTGTGATAATAAGATATAGACATAATACTATGCATGAGAGAGAATGCTTAGAGCATGAAAGTAAAGTAATTTGCTAATCACAACTGGCCAATGTAATTAGGAACTTACTATACTCATCACGATCAGAACTATTGCTTAAATGACAATATTGTGGTTCCGTATCTCGTAGAATGGTTGGTAGACGAGGTGCTAGAGGTGGTTCATGTGGAGGTCGTGCTAATGTTCCATCAGCCACTAGGCGTAGAACAAGGGCGTCTACTCAAGAGAACCTCGAGACTAGAAATGATGGAAACAATGAGGAAATGGGATTCACTTTAGAATCCCTTGTTTGTGAGGAAATAGCCAATGAGGTCCATCAAGTTCTTCATGCCACGATGCCTTCAATCATTTCCAAAGCATTCAAGGATGTGGTTAAGGATAAGATTGGTCGGTCAAGAGACAAGTCAAGTGACGGACTCAAAGATGATCAACCAGAGGACATTTCTAATTAGGAGGTCAGTTACGGCGATTCTGACTAAGAGCGCTTCAAGGGATTTAAGTATAGAGCTTTCATGGAACATAACCCTCCGTCATTGCATGAGAGGAAGGATGTAATGGCCACCTACCTATGGATTGCATAAATGGAAGATGTCATCGATATAAGGGAGTGCCGAACTTACTAGGTTGTTAAGTTTGCTTCACACTCGTTTATATCTGAGGCACTCCATTGGTGGATAACAGTGAAGCAAACGAAGAGTAATGTGAGGAAAATGGTTTGGGATTATTTGAAGGAGATGGTCATCAAGAAATTTTGCCCTCGGAATGAGGTTGATTGGGTGGAATCTAAGTTCTATGGATTGAAGGTTGGTGAAAGGACTCATCGGGAATACAGTGCCAGTTCAATGACAATGGCCAGGCTAGTGCCACACATGGCAGGAACTGAGGAGCGGAGGATCAAATGCTATGTTCAAGGGTAACCATCGGAGATTCATACTTATTTGAAAGCCCACAAACCCACGACATTCGAGTCTGTTATGGAATTGGCTGGAATTGTATTTGATGATGTGGTGGAGGAAGACCTTATGGTTAGCAAACTAAAGAGGAAGTGGGTTGGGCCATTGAGGAAATTTGGGAAAACAACGGTTGGGCACCAAGATAAGAAGGCCAAGGTGGAGGATGCAAATTTGTGTCGGAGATGTAATCGCTCGCACACCAGGGAGTGTAGAGCCAAAACGAACGTATGTTATCGTTGCGGACAATCTGGGCATTTATCACGGACTGCCCGAAAAGACCAAAGTGTTGTAATTGTGTGGAAATGGTTAGAAAGGTAACGCATGTAGAAACCCAAGATGGTGAATGGTTGGTCCTAGTAGATCCCCTGACAGGAAGACCATCAAGAAGTCTAAGGCCTAGGCAAGGGTCTACACCATGATGAAAGAGGAACCTAAGGTTGATCCGGACATTATTTCAAATACGTTCCCAATCAATGACGTGCTTGCCTTTGTATTATTTGATTCAGGTGCTAGCAAGAGTTTTATATCTCTGCTTTTTATGCCTCGTTGAAAAGTAGAGTTAAAAGAATAGATTACGCCTGTAAAGTAGAAACCCCTATAGGGAGATCTACTAGGGTGACCAATGTAGTTGATGACTATTGTATCAGCTTGAGGGTCATAGATTTCCTATTAAGTTGTATATCATAGCATTAGGAGGTTTTGATGTGGTATTGGGGACGGATTGGCTTATTGCTCATGAGGCCAATATCGTACGTCAAAGGAAAATGATTTGTCTACTTACCCCTGATGGTCGTCTTGTCTCAGTCTATGGTGATAAGACTGCTTGTGTACTAAAGATCATATCAACGATGAAGGCCGAGAAAAATTATAAAGCGTGGTTGTAGTGCATACTTGGCGTACGTCAAGGATAATAGTGTTTCAATGCCTAGATTAGAGGATGTCCAAGTGGTATGTCAATTCCTCGATGTGTTTTCCGAAGACCTTATGGGGGTACCAATAGACAAGGAGATAAAATTTAATGACCTAGTGCCTGGAGCCCAACCTATGGCTAAGGCGCCTTACTGATTAGCTCCGTCCAAAATGAAAGAACTTATGATCCAACTTCAAGATCTGCTCGACAAAGGTTTTAACAGACCAAGCATCTTGCCATGGGGTGCTCCAGTGTTATTTGTGAAAAAGAAAGATAGAAGCATGCGCATGTGCATAAACTACCGAGAATTAAACAAGCTCACGGTGAAGAACAAGTATCATCTTCCAAGGATTAATGACTTACTCGACAAACTCTAGGTAGCAAGCTGGTTTTCATGAATCGACTTGAGATCCATATATCGTTAGTTAAAAGTTAATGAGCAGGAAATACTGATGATTGCTTTCAAAACATGTTATGGGCATTATGAGTTCCAAGTGATGTCGTTCACTCGTTCAGTTTGACAAATGCACCTGCTGCATTTATGGACTTAATGAATAGGGTTTGTCTTCCAATGATGGAAAAATCAATGATCGTATTTATAGACAATATTCATATCTACTCGAAGAATGAAGGTGATCATGCATGTCACATTCGAGAGGTATTGGAAACCAGAATACAAGAGATGTTATATGCTAAGTTCTCCAAGTGTGCCTTCCGGTTGCGAGAAGTATAGTTCCTGGGTCACGTCATCAACTCCGAGGGGATCATGGTCGACCAAGCAAAGATAGAGGCAATCACTCAATGGGACTCCCCAAAGACACCCTCAGAGATCTGCAGCTTCCTTTGTTTGGCAGGGTATTACCGGAGGTTCATTCAAGAATTTTCAAAGATTGTGTCGTCGTTGACTAAGTTAACATGGAAGGAGGCGAAGTTTGATTGGGGAGAGACTCAAGAGAATGCATTCCAAGAACTTAACACAAGATTGACTCAAGCGCCCATTCTAACACTGCCCGATGGGAATGAAGACATGGCAATTTACTCTTACGCCTCGTATTTGGTGCTAGGATATGTTTTAATGCAGCGAGGGAAGGTAATAGCATATGCCTCTCGACAGTTGAAGACTCACGAGGTTAACTACCCTACTGATGAGTTATAGTTAGCTGCGGTGGTGTTCGCACTCAAGACATGGAAACATTATCTATATGGTACCAAGTGTACCATATTTACAGATCATAAGAGTTTGAAGTACTTCTTTGAATAGAAGGATCTGACCATGAGGCGGCGATGATGGTTGGAGCTACTAAAAGATTACAACTCTGAAATCCATTACCACCCAGGCAAGGAAAATGTGGTAGTCGACAATTTGAGTCGCAAGAAAAGACATGAACCGATCTAGGTGAAGTCCTACATATAACATTAACACCAAATATCATGGAACAAATACATTGCGCTCAAAGGGAAGCGATAAAAGATTAGCATGTTGTTACCGAAGAAATGAAGGGAAAAATATCAATATTGGAAGAGAACATCTACGGTGCTAAGATGAAGATAGAGAGATTATGGATCCCACATTACGGGGATCTTAGGAAGAGAATACTAAACGAAGCTCATAAGACCAGGTACTCGATTCACCCGGGAACTCCCAAGATGTATCAGATCTGAAATAGAACTAGTTATGGTCGAGAATGAAGAATGATGTGGTTTAGTACGTGGGTAAGTGTCTACTTGCATACAAGTCAAAGTTGAACATCAAAAGCCTTACTTGAGAACCAAACCATTGGATATCCCCGAATAAAAATGGTAGCATATCACGGTGGACTTCATAACCAAACTGTCATGCACGTCTGAGGGTTATGATCAGAGTCGGCTCAACCGTTTTGGAGGTCTAAAGCGAAACAAAATTTTGGGGCCTTCTTCTAAATATCATATTTAAAAACCCTCCTATTTTATCCGGGCTTGGGACCGGTAATATAAACAACAATGTTTATAGTTTGGCGGAGTTAAAAAAAATTATGTATATGAAAATGTTTAAAGAAAAATTATTTTTCTAGCTTTACGGGAGGCAAACTCTTTAAAAAATAAGTCGAAATCAAATCCTTTTTAAAATTCATTTTCAATTGATAAAGTAGCTAATCCGTTTAATCTTTCTTGTGACATCGTAGATCTTTAGTAATTTTTTATCAATTTCAACTTAGAAAAACTCATTTATAGCGAGGCAACAGTTACCAAAATAGCTAATATAACTCTATATGCAATATATGCATTTGGAAAAGAATTGAATTTTATAATATAATTTAGTATATTAAGAAGTGTGTCACAATCTAAAGGTATAATTTCTCGTAAAATTTTTAGTTCTTAAAATAAATCTTAACCATTAAAATCTAAACTATTATCATGTTGTAAGGATTTTTCAAGGTTGATACATTTTTCTTTTAAACTTTCATCATTTAAAGATTTTAACGTTTCTATACTAAATAAAAAACCCAAAGTTGTTTCAAACTCTTTATATTGATCGAATCTACTTTTAATTGATGAAATAGCATGATTAATAATATACAAAAATTAACCAAATATAAAAGATTCTATAGGAGTTCTTATGGTTTCATTATCAACATTTTCATTATATCGTTTATTTCTATGAATTATACGTGTCTCTTCAAAAATAGGTTGTACATTCATTTCTAAAGCTATTTCTTTTGCGACAATCATAGCATTTTCAAATCCATTTTCTCTATATTTTTCAAAGAAATTAAGTAGTCCGTCTAATTGATATATAGCATCATCCATACACATGTCTTTTGATTGTAAGTTTTTACTAATTGAATTAATAGCAAATAAAATATCATACCAAATAACCATTCCTAATAAAAATTCAAAATTTCCCAACTCATGTTTCCCTAAAGAGTTGGCCTCACTTTTAGTTATAGATTCTATACTAACATTATACAATGATAAAAGTGCATCTCTTAGTTGTGGAGTTTGATATCTAATTGCTATAATACTTTCAACTCTACTTTCCCAACGTGTTTGTGAGCATGACTTAACCGTTAGGGTATATGATCTTTTAAACTTTTCCATCTTTAGGGGATGATGAAAAAATATTATATATATGTTGTAGAACTCCAAAAAATTCATTAGCTTTTTCATAAAACTTTTCCATATCACAAATTACTAAATTCAAACTATGACAACCATAAGGAGTATAAAAAGCTCTTGGACTAACATCTAACAAACGTTTTTGCACACCTTGATGTTTTCCTTTCATATTTGATCCGTTATCATAACCTTGTCCTCTAATATAATTTATATCAAGCCCTATTTTGTTAGTTTCTTCAGCAATAGCATCGAAAAGACCTTTACCCGTGGTATCGTCTACTTTTAAAAATTCTAGAAAATATTTGTAAGGATTCCTATAAGTCTGATGCAGCCAAAACATCCACAGTCTCTCTGCAAGCATGCACTAAAGAACAAAAGTAGAAATGCTTCGGAAGTTTTACACCATGCACTAGAAATATTCTAAGTGTAAAATCTTCCGAAGCCAAGACCAACATCTTCCGAAGCCAAAAGTGAAGTCTTTCGAAGCTTCAAAGACAAAGTCTTCCGAAGCCAAAGAGTGAAGAAAGATTTCTTCCGAAGACTTTTAGAGATATGTCTTTATCTGATGTACTTTACCATAAAGCTGGACCACCTTTCTACTGTAACTCTGTGAAGTCATCAACTTACATGAGTTGGTGAAAGGTTCATGCTTTTGGTAACTATAGATTGAGGTCTTGAGTCCATGCTTTCTACTTTATGTACTTTTATCCTTTTTGTAATATATTAGGATGTGAGCTATGGCATGTCATAGTCACAAGTCAAAAGGCAGATATGCCTTTTGACTCTACATTTGATTTTATAATTGTCTAGTCAATTGTATCCAGCTGGCTTTCAAAGTATGGCCGGCTATAGGATGTAGTATAAAGTATCTCAAGTACTTGTAACTTTCTATCGATGCTTTGTAACTTGTAATAGAACTTGAGAAGCAATATACAGCATTCTTGAAAACCAAATACTTGTGTTGTTTGCAATCTTGTTCTGTCTCACTTTTACTTGTGTTCTTAGCATCTTTCATTAACAAGTTAACCAGTTCCCTATTTGATCTGTTAAGTGTTCTAAGCAACTCTCCTCATTGTGTTGTTGTGTTGTAAGTGCATACCCTTCACCGGTCCTGCATTTGGTATCAGAGCATTTCAGGCTCTTGATATAAGATCTCACCATCTTAAGATCCCTCACACACACAAAATACTTAACAACTCAAATGGCAGCTATAACCAAAGCTGATATGGAAACTGGAACTATGACAAAATCTCCACTGATCACTCCTGAAGACTTTGATACTTGGTGTCAAAGAATGGAAGGCTTCATCAAGTCTCAAGACTCCAGGATGTGGGACTCTGTTGTTGAAGGACCTTACATACCAAGCACCACTTCTGCTACTGGTGGTGGTATGATTCCTAAGGCTGTGGCCGGTTACTCTGAAGCAGATAGAAAGAGAATAGACATTGATCAAAAAGCCATGACAGCCCTTCAAACTGCTCTTCCAAACTCCATCTACAGAGGCTTCAAGAAGTGCAAAACTGCCAAGCAACTATGGGAGGCACTAAAGCCGATGTATGAGGGGTCTACTGAAGCAAAGGAGAACAAGAAGGATCTCCTGAAGTAGCAGTTTGAAAACTTCACCTTCAAGGCAGGTGAAACCATGACTCAACAATACTTCAGGTATGTTGAGATTGTGGATACTCTAATGGATGTTGGAGTAACTCTTGAGAACAGAGACATTGTAAGGAGGTTAATGTCCTCTCTTCCTAGACAATGGACACATTAATGTGTTGTTATCAAGAGGACTGAGAACATTAAGACTCTTACTCTCACAGAGTTGTATGGTATTCTTAGTGGCTACCAGATGGAGATGAACATGGAAAACTCATCTGGTAACTCCAACAATCAACTGAGTTCAGCCCTCCATGTGGTTGAAAGGGAAAGCATTGAACCACAACATCATCTTATATGCTTCCCTGACAACTCACAAAAGGGCCCTTTCATCACCTTCCCAGAGACTCCAAGGGAAAGCTACACTCAAGGAAGTCCTTTCCAAGAGACAAGTTCTTCTCATGCCTTTGTCTCTGCTGATGAAACTTCAGGCAACTTTCTCTTCACTCTTAAAGATTTGGACTGTATCCATCCAGATGATCTGGAGTACATGGAGATAGTCCAGCAGATGGCTCTTCTCACTCACAGAGCCAAGAAGTTCTACAAGAGGGCAGGGAGAAAGTTTCCAAGCAATGCAGCCAGTGGAAAGTTTGGGCTAGACAAAAGCAAAGTAAAGTGTTACAACTATAACCAGATGGGACACTTTGCAAGAGAGTGTAAGGCACCAAGGACAAATGGTGGCCAAGCACAAACCAGACCAAACTACACTGAGAAAGCCCCCCAGAACGAGAAGCCAAAGCAGCAAGCTGCAATTGCTGTTGAAGAAGAAGGCTTTGACTGGAGCTTTCAAGTAGAAGATGCATCTCCAAACCAAGCACTCATGGCAGACCACGATGAAGCCAAGGTATTGGAACATCTTTGTACTCCTGAATGCATTGCTAAAGTTAATAGATATAGGTCCTATAATTTAGAAATGAGATCTGACCTTGAGTCCTAAAATATTTTAAAAGCTGATTTGAAAAGAGCTAAAAATGATTATAAACTAAAGATAGAGGACTTAGAGAAAACCATTTCAACTCTTAAACATGAGCATACAAACTACAGGACTCAGATCAAAGATCTCATTACTAAATTAACTGAATGCCAGGCTGAGCTTGTGATTAGCAAAGCCAAGGCAGAAAAATGTGTTCTTGAAGAAGAGACCTTCAAGAACATAATATCCTCATCCTTACATACAAAAGTTTGTTATCAAAATAAGCAGGGACTAGGATCTTGTGAGATAGCTCCTCCACACACAATCTTGTCTGTAAGATCTGCTAGGCGTGGAACTTGTGAAGATGAGCTTCCCCTCATAAATCCTGTGACTGAAGAGGATGAAGAGGAAATGGTGGAGAATGACTCTGAGAATAGTGAAGAAGAGCATTCTGTAACACCTAATGGCAACCTCCCACATATACGTTGGGGCAAAACCTCATCGAGTGCGATGAGTCCCTTATGGGGGGTGATTGCAACACCTAGAGGCGTACCTCCCACATTGTCCGTGGACAGGAGAGATTCCTGGCTCATAAGTAATGATCTGCCTCTTAAATCACCGACGCGTTTTGGGCTTAGTTGGCTGTGGAGCCTAAAAAACTCCACAGTTAAGCGTGCTCAGGTGGGAGTAGTACCAGGATGGGTGACCCCCTGGGAAGTTTTCACCTGGGTAACCAAAAACAAATCCGTGAGCTCTTAGTGAACAAAGCGGACAATATTGGTGATTACGAGGGGCCGGGGTGTTACACATTCTAAGAAGGGTCACCATCCCTCTGAGGAGAGCAAAGTTGTTGGGATGACCAAGTCAAGAAGAAAGAACTTGATCAGGAAGGCCAAAGAAAGTCCAAAAAGGCTCAAGAGATCAAGGCTACCTTCAATTCTGCACAGAAACAAGTCTTCATCTCTGCAGGATTTGAAGTAGTAAATTCTGAAGACACAAACTTGAACTCCATCAACAAGAGTTCTAGCTCATGTCCAAATCATCCCATCATCAAGAAGAAGGCTGATCAGTTGTGCATTGTTGCTGTACAACCTGAACCATCCTACTCCAAAGGTAGTTCTAACCCCACAAGAATTGCCACAGCATCTGCAAAGGTGAAGATGGAGAAGGAAAGTGATCAAGTTCAGCCTTGTTCACAAAGAAGAACTCCTAGAAGGAAGAAAATGGACTGTGTTATGTGAGGGACTACCTCTCATCTTGCTAAGGATTGTGTCTACCATCCAAGGAGTACTCTCCACATGACCAAGAAAGAAACTTCTAAGAGTTTGGAGAAGAAGAAGCAAGTTTCAGAAGGAAAATCTGTTTCCTTCGGAAGCTCCAAAATGAAGAAGAAGACAAGTGGAAACTTGCTTTCGGAAGAAAATTTGGTCTCGGAAGAAAGGAATACTTCCGAAGCACTGAAGCCTGCTGCAGTGAAAGCAAGATCTTCTAAAGGGCCAGTCATCAAAACTTCTGAAGTCATCAAAACTTCTGAAGTATTGAAGGTCAAGTCTAAGCTTCCAAAGGTGGTATGGAAGTCAAAGAAAGATGAAGTGGCTGAAAGTTCTTCATCAACATCAGCAAATGATTCCTCTAGAATGACTATAGGATCATGTTGCATTGTCTTCAACTTCTTTTGATGAGCCCAAGACCAATGAGGCTTGGGTTTCCACATGTAACTAATCATCTCTGTTGTGCAGGGACAGCTCAAGACAAACAGAAATGTATGGATCATTGATAGTGGTTGTTCCAGGCACATGACAGGCAATAGGTCACTACTCCAAAAGTTTGAAAGAATAGATGGAGGACCAGTTGCTTTTGGAGGAGATGCAGGAAGTTACATTATTGGAAGGGGCAAGGTCACAAATGGTAAGTTCAGCATTGAGAAGGTAAACTTCGTCAAGGAGCTTGGGTACAATCTTCTGAGTGTGTCCCAATTTTTTGATCAGAGTCATAACATGCTCTTTACTGAGCATGAGTGCATTGTTCTCAGGCCCGGGGTGGTCATTCCTCATAAGTACATCTTGCTCAGAGCCCCTAGGAAAGTGAACATGTACAAGATGGACTTGCAAGAAACATCTCCCTCAGGAGAAGTTTCCTGTTTTCTATCTAAAGCAAATAATGATAAATCTTTCCTTTGGCATAAAATGATGTGCCATGTAAATTTTAAAAACATAAATAAATTAATTAAGAATGATTTGGTAACTGGAATACCAAAGAAAGAGTTTACAAGTGATGACCACTGTGTTGCATGCCTAGAAGGGAAGCAACACAAGGTATCTCACAAGCCAAAGGAAAGAAACTCCATCATTAATTCCCTACACTTATAACATATGGATCTCTTTGGCCCCACCAGTGTAATGAGTCTAGGAAGGACCTCTTATTGTTTGGTGATCACAGATGATTTTACAAGATTCACTTGGGTCTTCTTTCTTAGAACTAAGGATGAGACTCCTGAGATTCTGAAGAATTTCATCTTAAAGATTGAGAATCAATATGATCACAAGGTCAAAACCATAAGATGTGATCAAGGAACTGAATTCAAGAATCAAATCCTTGATACATTTTGTGATGAAAAAGGTGTTACAAGACAATATAGTGCTCCCAGGACTCCTCAGCAAAATGGTGTTGCTGAGAGGAGAAACAGGACACTAATTGAAGCTGCAAGAACTATGTTGTCTGACTCTAAACTGCCCATCACCTTCTGGCCAGAGGCAGTGAACACTGCTTGCTATGTGCAAAACAGAGTTTTAGTGGTTAAGACACATGGTAAGACTCCTTATAAACTTTGGCACAAGAGAAAACCCTTCATTGGTTTTCTCAGGTCATTTGGATGTCCTTGCACCATCTTGAATACCAAAGATCAAATTGCCAAGTTTGCTGAGAAACCAGATGATGGACACTTTATTGGATACTCTTCTCAAGCTAAAGCTTATAGAGTATACAATCTCAGAACTAGAGTAGTTGAGGAGTCAGCCAATGTGACTTTCAATAAGCACACTCCCAGTGTGAAAGGTTCTGGTCCGGATTGGCTATTTGATCTTGATTTAGTTACCAACTGTTTTAACAAATCTTGTGAGAATGTTTCAGGATCTACAGATATATTACCAATAGGTGATCCTGACCCAAGATTTGAGCTCAGAAGACCTTCAGGTTACACATCTTCAGCTCCAGTGGTAACTATTCCTGCAAATGAAGCTTATACCAGCACATCAATGACAACCTGCTGATGCTTCTGGAGTGCCTTCAAATTCCAGCTTAGAGGCACAAAACTCAGAAGAAGGAGCTTTAAATGTTGGAGAAAATGGTGGTGGTGAAAGTGATCAAGAATTTCTTGATGCTGATAACCACTGCATTGAAGACAACATCAATGATGTCACACACTCATTGGATCAAGTCAATCTTGATAAGTGTGGTGATGTGGAGGGTGAATCTTCTCTGCCATATCAAAAATTTTCAAATCTAGATCTATCTAAGCAACTTGCTGTGATCCCTCAGTTAAGGATCCACAAGTCTCATCCTACCACAAACATCATTGGAGATGTTGATTCAGGGGTGAGAACAAGAGGACAAACCCATGAAGCAAATGTTTGTCTTCACTCTTGTTTCTTGTCCCAGATAGAGCCAAAGAAAATTGATGAGGCTCTAAAGGATGGAAGTTGGGTTGAAGCTATGCAAGATGAGCTTCTTCAATTCAAAAGGCAAAAGGTTTGGAACCTATGTCCTCTTCCTCAAGGGAAGACTACCATAGGAACCAAATGGGTTTTTAAGAACAAGAAGGATGATAGAGGACTTGTCATCAAAAACAAGGCAAGACTAGTTGTTCAAGGATATACTAAAGAAGAAGGAATTGACTATACAGATGTTTTTGCTCCTGTGGCAAGACTTGAAGCTGTTAGAATATTCCTAGCTTTTGTTGCATCCAAGAATATCAAGGTCTACCAACTTGATGTCAAGTGTGCTTTTCTTTATGAGGTGATTGATGAAGAGGTGTATGTTAGACAACCACCTGGGTTTGCAGATCCTGATCATCCTGATTATGTCTGCAGACTTGATAAAGCTCTCTATGGGCTGCACCAAGCACCAAGAAAGTGGTATGAGACTCTATCTTAGTATCTCTGTCAACATGTCTACAAAAGATGTACTATAGATGGAACTCTCTTCATCAAAGGAACAGGAAATGACATAATGCTAGTTCAAGTATATGTGGATGACATTATCTTTGGGTCAACTAATCCAAAGCTCTGCAAAGACTTTGAGAAGCTGATGAAGGACAATTTTGAAATGAGTGCCATGGGGGAACTCAATTTCTTTCTAGGAATTCAAGTGAAGCAAGTTGACAATGGCATCTTCATAAGTCAGTCAAAGTATGTACATGACATACTTAAAAGGTTTAACATGACTGATTGTAAGGTTGCTAAGACACCCATAGCCAGAAATCACTCCCTTGGACCTGATCTTGAGGGGGAGTGTGTTGATGAACATCTCTATAGGGCAATGATTGGGTCTCTTATGTACCTCACAGCTAGCAGGCCAGATATCATGTTTGCTACATGCATTTGTGCAAGATATCAAGCCAACCCCAAGATGTCACACCTGGTCACTGTCAAAAGAATTTTAAGATATCTCAAAGGTGCTCCATCACTTGGCCTTTGGTATCCAAATAATTCTGACTTTAATCTGTATGCTTATACAGATAGTGACTATGGTGGTTGCAACATGACTGCAAAGTCTACATCAGGGGGATGTCAATTTCTTGGTGGAAGAGTAGTCTCTTGGCAATGCAAGAAACAATCCTGTGTGTCTGCATCAACTGTTGAGGCTGAATACATTGCTGCTGCAAGTTGCTGTGCTCAAGTGCTTTGGATTCAAAATCAGATGCTGGACTATGGATTTAACTTTAAAGAGACTCCCATCCACATAGACAACAATAGTGCTATCTCCATCACAAAGAATCCTGTGCAGCACTCAAGGACAAAACATATTAATATCAGGTATCATTTGATTAGAGATAACTTTGAAAAGAGATTAATCAAACTAGTCAAAGTTAACACAAATGAACAATATGTTTATCTGTTCACCAAAGCTTTTGATGAGCAGAGATTTAAGTATCTTGTATCAGCTATTGGGATGATTAACTTTGAATAGCTTTTCTTAAAACTTAATCATATTTATTTCTAAAACATGTGTGTCCTAAGTTGTCTATTATATCACATTCATAAGCCCTTGTTTTCTTTGGAAGAAAATCTTTTTGAAAGACTTTTCTTAGATTTTTGAAAATCTTGATCTCTTCGGAAGATCCAAAATTACCTTCGGAAGAAGTTCATGTCTTAGTAAACAAATAATTGCTTCAGTGATTTTACCTTCGGAAGAAATTTCTGAAATATCTTCCGAAGCTTAAAATCAATTTAAGTACTTTGTATGTTTTCAAAGAACAAGTTTCTTCCAAAAGCAATTTACCTTCGGAAGTATTTATTCTTCTTAGAATAAAAACCTTTTGAAATCTCTTCCAAAGCAAAATTCTCAAAAACCTTTGAAATCTCTTCCGAAGCAAATTTGCCTTCAGAAGCTTTTTCTTCAGAACTTCCGAAGCAAATAACCTTCGGAAGATGTCTCGACTTCCAAGAAAACTACTTTTTGGGCAAAAGTAAACTACTTTTTAGAGGTGGGACCGACATCCGGATTTCAAAGTTTATCCTCTTTTATTAACTTTGTCTCAAATCCTTTTCACATAAATGCTCAATGGTTCCCCCCCCCCTCTTTCACTATCTTCCTCAATTACACTATTCCTTAAACCTAAATTCTCCCACACCACCTTTTGTTCTTCATCTTTCTTCATCCTTAAGCTTCTAAAATGGCCAACCTAAACCTCAGAAACAACCCATATTTCTCCATGCAACTTCACAGGCAACATAACCAAGTTGCTCTGTTAAGCTCTGAGAAAGATGAAAGTTTCTCAGAGATTTGTCGTCTCTTAGCTCTATCAAACTACTCCACCTCCCTAACCATTGATCCTACTCTCTATGAGGATCATCTGCTTGAATTTTGGAAGACCTGCCAAGAGGTCATTATGGATGGGGAGAAGGCACTGTCTGCCACAGTGCAAGGGAGGACAATCTTCATCACTCTGGCCATCATAAACACTCATTTGCAGCTGGATGATGAAGAAGGTGAGTTGTCCTTTCCAAAGGAAGCTGTAAATTATTCCTTTGAGCAGATGGGCTATGAGGGAGATTTCTCTGTAAAGACCTTCAGGAAAGGGAAGGTCTCATCCCAGTGGAAATACCTGCTTCATGTGGTTATCCACAGCTTGTCAAACAAGCATGGAGGGTGGGACCAGATTCCTGAGGATCTCTCCTTCATAGTACATGGAATGGTTCAAGGGGTCAAGTTCAGGTACTCTCAATTTGTTTATACAAATTTGCTTGCTAACTTGGACTCCTTAGAGTATTCTATGTTTCCTAGATATGTTTAACACATTCTCAACTGTGAACTGGGCTCACAGTTGAGGGAAACAGATAATATTCTTAAATTGGGACAGATGAAGCCCGACATCTTTAAAATTATGAAGAAGCCAACTGTAGGCTTCTCAGGGGTAGAAACAGCCCTAGTCCCAAAAATGTTAGAGCTCATTGCTCAAGGTGACAACCTAGCAACACAAGCTAGTGTTGAACCCACACCTTCTACCTCTCAACCACCAAAAAGGCCCCAAGTCACCCTCACCTACCAAAGAAAATCCAAACGAACCCCTGCTCAAGCTATTGAGTCTGTGCAGGCCCCCATATACTCACCCATATAGGAGGAAGTGGACACTGGAGCTCCTACTTCCCCTGAGGAACAAACCACTCCTATCTCTTCAACAATCAGGGCTGAGGTTCCTCATGCTCACCCTGATGAGCTCACAAGCCCAACTGCCTTAAGCCTTCACTTTGAGTCTCAACACTCAAGTGAACAACCTTCAAGGGACAGTTACCATCCCCAGCCATTAGACTTAAGTCAACCCATTCCCAACCTCTCATTCTATACTGATGAAGACTTAGGTTTCAGTGGGTACCATGAGTCTCTCTACTCTTCCCCTACTCAAAGAGAGATGAGTACTCCTAAGTCTCCTTTGTCTAGCCCACATCAGTCACCCATAACTGAGGTGGATACTTCTGAACCTGTTCAGGATATCCATATGGAAGACGCTCTCACTTCTGCAAGTGATTACATCATTAAGACCTCAACCATGGCAACTCAGCCCATTGATACCTCAACTGAGGATGTTAATGTGCAGAGGAAATCCAGCAGCCAAGAACCTGAGGCTGGTGGTGAGAGAGAGGACTTTGGTCCAATCATCTCATCCCCTAATGATTCTTCTGATGAAGAAGAGGGGAATCTGAGACTAAAGATGCAAAAACTGTCAAAAACAAGCTCCTATATAGTCTCTAAGGTTAGTCACCTTGAATCTCAGGTGACTACCCTGCATAATAAGGTCAATGATCAGCAACTTGAGATATCTTATCTCAGGGAAAAACTAGCTGGGAGACCTTTAAGAAGAGCTCAACCAGGAACACAAGAACCTGTGAATGTAATCGACCTAACCTCTAGCTCACCTATGCAAGAGGGTGATGCTACCAAAAAGGGGGAGAAAGTCATTACAGTCACAGAACCTGGGAGTTCTTCAAGGAGTATGGACATTAAGGATTCACCATCCTCACTTGCAACTGTGCATATTCAGCAACTTCCTCAAGTTCACATTAATGTGGACATAATAGACTCTGTCATTAGGAGTCTCTTTGAGGAAGGCATTCCAAGGGCTGTGTCATCTCCACCTCAAGGAACTTCAAACTACATTATTGGGTGGAGGTATGACGCTGATAGAAGAGCCCTCATTCTTCATAGAGTTCAAGGGCAGCAAGAAGTGTTCAATTTTTAGACTTTGGACTATTATGAAGGTCTTGACCTGATCAACATGCCACTTGTCAACACAAGCAAATCAAGACAAGCTGACAGGTTAGCACTCAGGATTCAAGACAGAATTACTGAAGAGTTCAGCCTTAAAAGGAGACAAAGGCAATCAGGTAATGTCATTGGTCAACTGGATGCTGAGGCAGACCCTGAGATTAGCTTCAAAGGGAAAACCTTGGCTGAAGGCCCAGTGATAGCGCCTGAGAGCCCTGTCACACCAACAACTGCTTCAGAAATTCATTCCCTCAGTGAAACACCTGCTGGTGAAGGTGTCTCACAACCTCTCTCTGGCCAGAGCTTGGATGCTACACCAAGCAATAAAGGCCAAACCTCTATCCACCCTGAGTCACAAAGGTCTGTGGGTGACAAAGGGAAAAGGATTTTGACTCCTGATGAGATTGAGGAGGAGAAGGAGAGAGAGAGGAAGAGGAAGCTAAGGGGAGAAAGTTCCTCTGGGTCTTCAGGCTTTATGCAAGCTGCAATCAGGGCTGCCCAGACCAAACACTCAAGAAGATGAGTTGAGGGCAGTCAGGATTACTTACCTGCAGACCAGGAACTATGACTAGATGAAATTATATCTCTCCCATTAGAGCAATTAAATGAATTGGCTGACATGGAAGTGTCAAGAGAGATGAAGGAAAAAGAGGATGCAAGATTACTTCTCCAATTCAAAAAAGAGAATAGACAGAAAGATTATACATGCATGCTCCAACTCTCTCCCCAGTTCAGGAAAGTCCTGTGCAAGAGGATGTGGCTGCTACACAAGAACCTCAGGTAGACAAGGAAACAGATAGGCAAAACATGATCAACTACCTGAGTGCCACAGGTCTCTACCAGGCATCTGCACTTCTTTCCTTGTCCTTTGAGTACATTGAGTTTGAATATCTCAAACAGCTTGAACTTCAAGTGCTCAAAGAACAAAAGACAACAAAAAGAAAGATGAGGGAAGATGCTACAAAGTCAAGAGCTATCATCCAAAAGAGTATGAAAAAGTCTGCTGACAGACAAAGGATGATGAGCTTCTTGAAGCTGTATGGATTCTCCGAAAGGAGACTTGGCCCCATGTCTCTATCCACAATGGATGAGCATATCAGGGTAATCAAGCAGAAGATCAAGAGTGGAGAGCTGATTGACTTATACTCTCCTCCAAGTCAAATCCCACCTGAAGTGGAGGTTAAGGTTGAACAACCTGAGACAACACAACCTGGACCTCCTACTGAGCCTCAGCAAGCTTCATCTTCTGATTCCACAGCAGGGTCAAACTCCCTCTCCTTCTGAACCTGTGAGGGAGGAACACCCAACTGAGAAAGACAAGGATGATCAACAAGGTGCTGCAGACCACTCTTCTCAGTTAAAGTCTTCTAAGAGGAAGAAGATGATGGCTTCTAAACCAAAGTCTAAGAAGAAGAAGCCTGAATCATCCACCTCTACACCTCAGGCTGAGTCAGATCAACCTGAGGAAGTGCATGAAGAGGCAGCCCAATCAACTCCAATTCAAGTGGCTCCTCTTGCAGCTGAGACACCCATCTTATCCTGGACCTTCACTACTAATCCAGAGAGATGGCATGTGATCAGAGATCAAGGTGTTGAGAATGTCTATACATGGCAAGACATAATCAACTTACATGTGCATGATCTCTTTGAGATGAGAAGATATTATGAGAGTCTGAATGATCTTGACCATCTAATGAAGAAGGGTATGGTCATAATTGTGTTGAAGACTACAAACATCTGAAGATCTTCTAAATGTTTTGGTAACATTAGCCTAGGGGGAGTTTGTAAGGATTCCTATAAATCTGATGCAGCCAAAACATCCAAAGTCTCTCTGCAAGCATGCACTAAAGAACAGAAGTAGAAATGCTTCGGAAGTTTTACACCATGCACTAGAAATATTCTAAGGTGTAAATTCTTCCGAAGCCAAGACCAACATCTTCCGAAGCCAAAAGTGAAGTCTTCCGAAGCTTCAAAGACAAAGTCTTCCGAAGCCAAAGAGTGAAGACAGATTTCTTCCGAAGACTTTTAGAGATATGCCTTTATCTGATGTACTTTACCATAAAGCTGGACCACCTTTCCGCTGCAACTCTGTAAAGTCACCAACTTACATGAGTTGGTGAAAGGTCCATGCTTTTGGTAACTGTACATTGAGGTCTTGAGTCCATGCTTTCTACTTTATGTACTTTTATCCTTTTTGTAATATATTAGGATGTGAGCTATGGCATGTCATAGTCACAAGTCAAAAGGCAGATATGCCTTTTGACTCTACATTTGATTTTGTAATTGTCTAGTCAATTGTATCCAGCTGGTTTTCAAAGTATGGTCGTCTGTAGGATGTAGTATAAAGTATCTCAAGTACTTGTAACTTTCTATCGATGCTTTGTAACTTGTAATAGAACTTGAGAAGCAATATACAACATTCTTGAAAACCAAATACTTGTGTTGTTTGCAATCTTGTTCTGTCTCACTTTTACTTGTCTTCTTAGCATCTTTCATTAACAAGTTAACTAGTTCCCTATTTGATCTGTTAAGTGTTATAAGCAACTCTTCTCATTGTGTTGTTGTGTTGTAAGTGCATACCCTTCACTGGTCTTGCAATATTCTTTAACATTTATAGGAGTTGATGAAACATCGTATCACGATCGACATTTGTTCTTGATGAGTTATATCAGGGGTATAGTCAAGAATAATTGAAAATTACTTAGCCTCTTTAATTTTTTTAACAATTTTATTTTTAATTTTATTTGATAATAAGTTAATTAGTTCATTTTGCATATTATGTCCAAGATAATGATTATGAATCTGTATTCGTCGAACATGTTCTTGCTGGATCAAATTTTGCAATCATCGCAACCAAACTTAAAAAATTACCATTATTTTCTTCAAAAAGTTTTTCCTTCTTTCCACGAAATGATTTGTTTTTTTGCCAAGATTTTTTACAATAGCAATTATTCTTCTTAATACATTTTTCCAATGTACTTTTTCTTTATTTATTCGATCTTGAGTTTCTTTATCAGTTGTTTTATTTCTTACTAATCTTATCTCTAAATCAATCCAAGCTCTCATATTAATAATATGTTCATTGCTTGCTTCATGTTTTTTTAGTTTGGCACTCATATTTCTCCAATTATTACTTCCCACATTTGCTAACTTACTTGTACATAATTTCGCATCAAATAACTTACAACATAAACAAAATACTCTATCTAAATCTAGTGAATAAACCAACCATTATATATCATATGTTTCTCCATTTGCTAACTTTCGCACATAAAACAAAGTGTTAAAACTCCTTGAAAATTCATCCTTTGGAAATTCAAAATTATAAATTTTAATCAGACCTTTTTCTACTAGTAAATCTCGCAAATCATTATTCATATTAGTCCATTGACTTGGATCATAAATATTAGAAAGTTTATTTATTTGATTATTTATAGGTTCCTCATTTATGTGATCATTTATATGATTGTCTTGTTTATTTGTTCTTCATTTGTATTTCTATTTTCTTCATTTATATGATCATCTTTTTTACTATTTATATGTTCCTCATTTATATTTCTATGTTCATCCACACTTATAGGATTATCAACTATATTTATGTGTTCATCAAGATTTAGATGTTGATTAGTATTATCTTTTGTAATTGTTATAAATTTTAGCAAGGGCCCTTTTTGTGAGTTAACTACAGCTTCTGTTTATTTTTTATTTTATTTTTTTAGAATAACCGGACTCATATATTCGAATTCGATTTGACATGACAAGCAAATAAGTATAACTTAAATAGATTCAAGAATCTAAATTCTAAACTATAAACCAAGTTTAAATCACAAGCAATCAACTAATCAATAATAACCAACTAATTTCTTATTTCTAAACCAAATAACTTCAAATAGCTTCTTATTTCAGGATCACTATTAGATTCAAGATTGATATCTAATAATCTAAACCAAATTTAATACACAAGTAATCACAATCAAGATTCAAGAAATTAGTAGTCAAGAACTCAATACCAAAAAAATCCAAGATTTAGGAACAATTAGCAAAGATTCAAGAAGTTAGAAATCAAGAACTCTTACCGGATTGGTTTATAGGCATAGGATGATTAAAATCCAAAATCCGTAGGGCTGAGGGGCAATCTGCAGCAGATTCGCAGACGGCAGAGCCTTATCGAACAAAAGTAAGTAAGCGACTTCAAGATCGACAGAACCTTAGATCGATTGGGACTTGAGGGAAATCAAGAATAGTAGATGATGATTGATGATAAATCGCAGATGGTGAATTGCACGGAAGATGATTCGCAGATGATGAATGGACTATCGAGATGAATCGCACAACAAAATAGAAAGGGCGAGTAAAGACAAACAGGTCTGCTTATTGTTGATGATGGTTGATTGGTTGACATTTCATTGCTCAAGAACTCAAGAAGAGGCATGCTCGACTGCTCAGCTTCTTTCCTTCTTCCAGTTGCTTCCATGGTCGACATTTTTAGTTTCAAGAAGACAAGAACCGTGGGTTTGCTGCAGCAACTCAGAAGGGTTTTGTTTTAAATTACATTTTAAAATCTAAAGCCCATAGTCATGTGGGCCTGTTGGATTTTCGTAGCCTAAATATTTAAAACATATCAAAATAAAGCCCAAAAATAATACATATATAAGACCAATTAAAAATTTTTGGGCCCTAAGAAAATGGGGGCCTAAAGCCACTGCTTTAGGGCTTGGCCCATTGGGTTGCCCCTGGTTATGATGCTATATGGATGATCGTTGACCGATCAAGAAAGAGTGCACATTTCTTACCCATACGGGACATATTTACATCAGAAAGGTTAGCTGAACTATTTAGCAAGGAAATTATAGCCTGACATGGAGTACCTGACTCAGTAGTCTCAAATAGAGATACGCAATCACGTCAAAGTTTTGAAAGAAATTTCACTATGCAATGGAAGGTAGGTCGCACATTAGTACTGCTTATCACCTATAGACTGATGGGCAACCCTAAAGAAAAACACAAAAACCTGAAGACATGTTGCGTGCATATATAATTGGTTTTGGAGGTAACTGGGATGACCACTTACCCCTTGTAGAGTTCTCTTATAATAGTAGTTAACATGCAAGTATTGGGATGCCTCCTTACAAAATGTTATATGGGAGATGGTGTAGGATGCCCATATGTTGGGAGGAAATCTGTGAAAGAAAGTTGGAAGGTCCGGAAGTGGTGGAAACCACAACAAAAAAGCTGGTGAAAATTAAAGCTTTCCAGAAAGTCACCAAAGATAGACGAAAGTATCATGTAGACAAATGGCACAAACCGAATGAGTTCAATGTCGGTGACATGGTTATGCTTAAGGTGTCACCATGGAAAGGAATCATACATTTCCGAAAGCGGGGGAAATTAAGTCATCGATACATAAGAACTATCAAGATTGCAGCTAGAATTGGGTTGGTAGCTTATAGGCTAAAGTTAACATCCAAGCTCAATGGAATTCATCATACCTTTCATTTATCTCATCTACGGAAGTGCATAGCAAACAATGATGCTTATGTACCACTTGGCGATATCGAGGTAGATAAGAAGCTAAACTTTGTTGAGGAACCAGTAGCGGTGCTAGTAGCCATAGAAAATAAATTGAGGAACAAGGTAATCAAGTTAGTTAAATCCTAAAGGAAACATCACAAGAGATCTTAAGCAACATAGGAACTCGAAGAGGAAATTAGACAGTTTTATCCTTGATTATTACGAAACCTAAATAAGGGGATAGACTTGTAACATCCCAAAAAATTTAAAAGAAAGAAAGAGGGTCGAATACTATTTAAAGTAGTATTTGACTACTAAGGGAAGTACAAGGGGAATTCATGTAAATAAAGCCCTAATATGTCACTATAGAAGGACCTTTATAGCCCCATATAAGCCTTTTACGAAGAAGGAGGTTGTTAGAGAGAGAAAGTTGCCCTCTAGAGGGATAAAGTTCAAGAAACTCAACAAGGTAACAACTTCCTCGTAAAGAATGATATATTTAGGCTAGATCTATGTTATTCTAGTGTTTTAGAATAATATAAATGGTTAAAGTTAACAGACTTACGTGTGCATGAATGTAGATCTCGGGTTTTAGCTTCTCGGTTCTAGGGTTCGTGCCTTAGCTTGAAAGCTGAGTTCTAAACCCTCCCAAGTTTTATGCTTTTCACTGATTTTGGGGCTGATATGCATGCTTAAACATGTTTTATGTGTAGATCTAATGTTTTTCTTAAATAAATTTACCATCTTTATTTCTAGGGTTCATGTTATAATGCATCTATGTTTTATTCAAAGTCTATGTATGAACCTTAGGGTACACATGAGTATTGTAATGATTTTCAAAGAAACATAATTGTGTAATCTAGTATGATCCCCACAAAAAAACTGAAGTAGTCAAAACATATTGCTACGATAAATCGCATTTGCTTAACCCTTCAGCCGCATTAGTCACTTATTGACTAACTCAAAGAAATGCGGATGAGTAAAGGTACTCAGCCACATAAGTTAACTTTAACCTTTGAATAATTTCATGTTATTTTTATCGTTGTCTTTTTTAAATGATGTTATTTATCAATATGTTTTTCAAAACTCATAATGTTCTGTATAACACAATGACGAGCAAACAACACAATGAATCGTTTTATCATTGTAAATAATATGTTATATGACCTAATTGTTATCTTATAATTGTGTTTTAAGATTAAGAATACACAATAATACTATTTATAAATGTGTTTTTCAAAACTTATGGTATTCAAGTATAACATAATGACGAGCATAAAACACAATGAGTAATTTAATCAATTTGTTTTATATATAACATAAACTTCTTGTTATGTTAACATTGTGTTTTACAATTAGAAGTACATTAGGATATTATTTATTAATATGTTTTTCAAAGTTCATGGTATTCAGGATAGCTTGATGTCAAACAAAAAACACAACGAGCTAATTTATAGTTGTGTTTTACGCTTCATATCAGTTGTGTTGTTTTTTTCATTATTTTAAAGAATTAATTTTATTAGTTATTGATTTATCATTGTATTTACATAATAGAAATAAACAGCAGTGTTATTTTACAATTATATTCTTTTAGAATACATCCTTTACCAAAAAATAATATTATTCCAAAAAAACACAATTACTAACAAAAATACACAATAAATTGCACCAAAAACACAATGACGAGCAGAAACCATATTAGCTTAAAACATAAAAAAAATATTATATTTTATTATAACGATTTTGTATTTGTTTTAAAGATAAAAAACACTCATTTTTATGGTGTTATATTTATTGAAAAACAAAGTTGTATCTAAAACTTATGAACATTTAAAAAAAAATTAACAAAAGTAGTTATCGCTAAAATATAATGTTTAACAAACTTCTTCCCTACAATTTAATATTGACAATTGATAGACACATTTACGTTTAATATTTTTTTCTTATATTTTTTAGATCTAAAACTCTTTTTATTTAAAGATTTCCCTAATTTTATAGCATATTATTATTGTTATTGTTGTTATTGTTATTATTATTATTATTATTATTATTATTATTATTATTATTATTATTATTATTATTATTATTATTATATTATTATTTTATTATTATTATTATTATTATTATTATTATTATTATTATTATTATTATTATTGTTATTATTATTATTTTCATACTACTATTACTACTGCTTGTATTATTATTATTATTTTATTATTATTATTATTATTATTATTATTATTATTATTATTATTATTATTATTATTATTATTTATTATTATTATTATTTATTATTATTATTATTATTATTATTATTATTATTATTATTATTATTATTATTATTATTATTAAATAGGTACACTAGTATTAAGTTCTCCGCGTTACGAGAAAGAGTGTAAAAGCATACCAAGTAGCAACAATATCACATCATCGTCAGTGACTATCAATACCAGAAATAAAACAAAACGCAAAGTAGATGTAGCATGTTAATTGGAAATAAATAAGTGTAACGTTGAACCACACTTGTACGTACAGGATGTTAACTCTCAAAATTTAGACTGTAAATAAAAATGTTTATAAAAATAAAAAGTATTGAGAATTAAAGTTGAAGGTAAAAAATTATCATTATCATTATCATTATCATTATCATTATCATTATCATTATCATTATCATTATCATTATCATTATCATTATCATTATCATTATCATTATTATCATTATCATTATCATTATCATTATCATTATCATTATCATTATCATTATCATTATCATTATCATTATCATTATCATTATCATTATCATTATCATTATCATTATCATTATCATTATCATTATCATTATCATTGTCATTGTCATTATCATTATCGTTAATCGTTTATCGTTTATCGTTTATCGTTATCGTTTATCGTTTATCGTTATCGTTATCGTTATCGTTATCGTTACTGTTACCGCCGTTGCCGTTACCGTTACCATTACCGTTACCGTTACCGTTACCATTATCGTTATCGTTATCGTTATCCTTATCATTATCATTATCCTTATGCCTATCGTTATGCCTATCGTTATGCCTATCGGTATCGTTATCGTTATCGTTATCGTTATCGTTATCGTTATCGTTATCGTTATCGTTATCGTTATCGTTATCGTTATCGTTATCGTTATCGTTATCGTTATCGTTATCGTTATCGTTATCGTTATCGTTATCATTAATCGTTAATCGTTATCGTTATCATTATAGTTAATCGTTAATCGTCATCGTTATCTTTATCGTTATCGTTATCGTTATCGTTATCGTTATCGTTATCGTTATCGTTATCGTTATCGTTATCGTTATCGTTATCGTTATCGTTATCGTTATCGTTATAATAATAATAATAATAATAATAATAATAATTATTATTATTATTATTATTATTATTATTATTATTATTATTATTATTATTATTATTATTATTATTATTATTATTATTATTATATTACTATTGTTTCTATTATTGGTGTTGTTATTAGTAGTATTATTATTGTTATTATTATTATTAAATAGGTAACATATTTCTTTGAAGCGGAGAGATTTAGATATAAGAATTAAATATATCGCCGGCACAATGTCAACGTTAATTACAAGGTTTGATCCCTTTGTATTTGTCCCATATGTACGTTATAATATCCATAAAACGTATAACTTGTTTCCAAAGTAATTATTAAGTAGAAAACTATTTTAAATATATTTTATTTAGATAATAGTTAAATATTATTCTACACATTGTATTGAATGAATACCGTTCAGTTATATTTAGCAAATAAAATTGTTAACTTTACCTTAAAGACACTTCATTAAGATTTATATAACATGTATCTCGTGAAGAAAAATATATTTAAAAGCTAAAAAATTGAATATTGTCTTCAAATTCAATTTAGTCTCTCCTCATCCCAAGGCCCCTACCCCCACTACAAAGCTTACTAGTTACCATATTAAATCCACATTCCTCAGTGTGTGAATCACAAGACAAACACCATTCCACCTATCAAATGGATCAAGAACAAGAGCAGTTTCAATTTCTTGGCTTCTTTGGCATCTTCAAAGAAACCTTCAAAATCATCTCAACTTACATACAGATCTTCACACAGATCACTCTCTACATTATCCTCCCGCTCTCCTTTGTCTTCTTGGTTCACATCGAAGTCTCTGAATACCTTTTCGGGCAAATCAGCCGCAATGAATATGATCTTGATCAAACCCCAAAGAACACCATCATGTACGCTAGGTTGTCTGATCTAATATCTTCTGAATGGACGTATTTTTGGTTGTTTAAAGTTGCATACTTCATATTCTTCCTCATTCTATCCCTCATATCTACCTCAGCTATAGTTTACAGCATTGCATGCATCTACACATCAAAACACATGACTTTCAAGAACGTCATGAGCGTTGTTCCAAACGTTTGGAAACGATTAATGGTCACATTCGTTTGGAATTTCATCATTGTTTTCGTGCTCAATCTGTTAGCTTTGTTGGTTTTGGTCTTTTGGGCCACATATCTTGGTTTTTCAACGTTTGGGATCTATATTCTATGCTTGTTAGGCATCGTTTATTTGGCTAGTTTCATATATATTAGTGTTATCTGGCATTTGGCTTGCGTGGTTTCGGTTTTGGAAGAATATTATGGGGTCCAAGCAATGTTAAAGAGCAGAGAACTGATCAAAGGAAAGACCATCATTTCTGTTGCTACTTATTGCTTTCTTAACTTATGTTTTATCAGCATTCAAGTGGGATTCGAGTGGCATGTCGTCATTCGACAAGGCTCAATGTTGGTCAGATCGATTTATGCGGTTATCTTCTTCTTGTTGCTCTCGGTTTTGATTCTTTACAGCCTTACTGCCCAAACAGTTATTTACTTCATCTGCAAATCTTACCATCACCAAAACATTGATAAATCGTTATTGGCCGATCATCTTGAAGTGTATCTTGGGGATTACATGCCATTGAAATCCAAGGATATACAACTAGAAAACGTTGACGTGTAGTAGAAATTTGATCTATGGTTATTAACTTATTTTCCTCTTTGTTAAATTATCAATTACTATACTTAGTACAAGTATTTTTCTATTCAAGAATCACTGTTTGCTTTTTTACACGACTAGGGTTGTGTACCCCGCGTTTCACGTCAAGGCAAAAAAATATATTTAGAAATATGAATAACTTTTAACAAATCTATATTATGTACATTGCCATTTAAAATTACATTAAACATCAATAGTTATTCACTGAAAAGTAAATTAAAATATAAGTGGAATAAAACTCAAAATAAGAAGTAAGTTATTTTTGACACTACTCGGTTTTGAAAAAAATAATATTAAAACATCTATAAAAATAAGAATGGCATAATGTACTTATGTTTTCAAAGTTAAAAGGCTAAAATATTATTAAAAGATAAAAAAAGAGCATACCTGATGTTTGACTTAACTCTCGCTTTACGTAGTGTTCGGGGAGAGGCTAGATCGCTACTCGATCTGATTTACGAAGCCTAACCCTATACTTTTGTACCAGGGGTTGTTTTCAAGTTTGAACTCATGATCTCAAAGTCACAAAGTAGCAACCATATTGGTTGCTTCATTGTCCATCCTCAAATTTTAAAGACTAGAAAAAAACTAGATATTTTTCCGCACGTTGCCGTAGGCAGATTAATACAATTGGCCTTAGACATCATTTCAAGAACTGGTTTAGGCTCAACCCATGCCACCGCAGCACATTGTTTGCAATCCTGGTTGTAAGTACACGGAAGTGTAATCACCTTCCGTGAGAATGCCACCCCAAAATCTAGTTTTGTCAAGATCATCATAACCAAATGGAATGAGATATGTCTAGACCATATATTTGTATTAATCACCGTGGTCAGTCATGACAATAACAGACAGTCATAGAAAAATACAAGCAGATTCATCAACCATAACCATCAAACATCATCCATAGATACTTAAAGTAAAATGAATACTTAAGGTCCTTCATAAGTAATTCAGGGTCCAACATAAATATACCATGAATCTATATTTAAAAAAAATCCAAACTAGCGAACATAATACAAAATAGATTTAGGCTTCATAAACTAAAAGAAAAACTCAACAAATGTTGCTACATTAACCAAAGACAATAACCTGATCTATGGTTTTACCAGGATGTCAACTATGGCTAGTTATCATCGACTGAAGAAATCGGAAAATCTAAAGTACATCGAGCACCAAATCGAATGACTATAGAGCCGCATTTACCAAGGCGCGACCTTTCCCGTCATCTTTAGAAAAAGGCAAGGTGGTCGGTGACTGATAACAATAGGCCACAAGACTGTCTAACACTAGCCATCATTGATAGATGCTGAAGAACACCCCCCCCCCCATAAGCGACGAATGGAGATAATATAAGAGATGGAGGTAGGGAGGCGCCAAATGTCATGAGCGCAAGGTTGGATGATCGTTCATTAACTAGAAACACCACCTGAAACGGTGGTTTCTCCGCCTTACTCTAATTTCTCTCCCTTGATAATTGTTTTCTCTCTAAGAATGGACATCACCATAGAAATGAAGACGGGCAGGCACTAGGTGTCACGATCGAGGGACGAGACAATCGTTTGTCAACGACAAAAGCTAACAAAGATGACTGCTCATCTATCACCCTTCGCCGCTCTCTCTCTCTCTCCTTTCTCTCTCCGGTTTATACTCTTTGTCTAAGAAGTTAGACATTGTATGAATGAGTAAAAAAGTCTTGAACACCATAAAAATACAGTGGCATAAAAAGTGTATCTAAAACTCCATTGGTCCCACTGACCAATGAGATTAATATAATATATAATATATTTAAAAGTTTCTACAAACATTAAAATAATTTAATAAATAATTAAAGAAAACTAAATAAGGAAATCATTTATATCATTTTAATTGGGTGGGGGATTGGGTTAAATAGCGGAGTAAAGAATTAGAGTGTTGAAGCTCTTCTTGAGGTCGAGCCCTATTTGAAAAGTATGATAGAAGAGTTGTGAGTCATTGTTCTACAAAATTGCTATGTTAATTAAATTAATTTGTAAATAATAAATAAACCTCTCTTAATATGGACATTAATCGATTTGTCAAATTTTAGTTATTGTTCTTGTACATCTTTTATTCGATTTTCAAAACTTGTAATCAGGTTTGCTACTGGTTTTACTATGTATGATTTGTTCTTAGATATTATGAGTAGCTAAACACTTGTAGGTACCTAGGTAGGGTGATTATTGATGTTCTTAACTATGTTTCGGTTTTGTTAAGCTTATGGATGGATTACTATCGAAAGAATCCATCTTTTGTGATCTTTGAATGTGTATGTGTATTGATTTTATGTCCTATGCAAGAATCTTATCCATCCTCTGATTTTAATTGATTGATTTGGTATCTTTTGATTAGATTTACATTATTAGGTTACTTTATGTTTATAATGTTGTGCCGATCACAAGGATATGTTTTGTGTGATTCTAAATTAGTATTTTACCAATCTTAAGAGCGAGAGGTTATAGGTTGTTGATTTCATCTAGTTGCATTGTTCGGTTAGGTTAGGATTACACAGGAGTGTCTTACCTACTCGTCTTGTTTCTTGTGATTTCATCTTTTTTATCTTCCCAGATAGATTTATCCATGTACCCCATAGGATTGCTAGTACCTAAGTCATGGAGTATTGTGTTATTGAAAGTGCAAGGTAAGATAGCATTAGGATACCTTAGTAGACTTAGTACAAATAAGTGTTTCTTGTACTAATTTTAAGACTAGAAAACTAATTTGTTTAAACCATAAAGATTGTCCTTATAATTAAATCTAACTAGTTATTTTACCCGCTGCATATTGCGGCGGCATCTTACGTGGCGTGATAAAGTATAGAATACAATCCGACCCAACTTGTTTCCGAACTAAATTTATGTCAATACCCGATTACGTCTACATGTGGACCGACTCGAATTACACCAAACGTAGTAAATTATTATTTTCAAGTAAATTGTACAAGAGTAACCTAAAACTTTAGAAGCTTAGGAGGGGGGGGGGGAGGGTAAAGTGACATTTTACAAGGTTTTTACAAAGTTGTAGGATGTGAAACTGTAAAGATTGAAAGGAAGACATGTATAAAAACTATCTTTAGTAAGCTCATGTATTATAAGGATCGAATAAAAAATAAAATAAAATAAAAAATTATGGATTATAAAACCTTATTATAAAATAAGATATGATTGAAATCTTCCTAATTATACATAAAATAAAAAACATTGTTTCAAAACAAACATTTTTAAAAATAATATAATTTTTTAAAACTTTCTTATTATAACTCCTACTTTTAATTCTTTTTTGTTTATAAAAATTTTACTTTTTATAAATGTCAATTTTAAAATATTTTATACTTTTAAAAAGGTTTGACGTTTTAGAAAATTTTCTTATTTTATAAAAATTAATTTTTTAGAAATAACATTAATGAAAAGATCTTTTTTTAATTTATTAAAAAAGTTTTTATTTTAAAAAAACTAAATAGTATTATTAGTAATTAATATGATTATTTAATAGGAGATGAAAGCGGAAAATTTTTTATGATGATCAATGTGGTGTTGTTATGTTTCTCTTCTAGTTACCCTTTTATTAGAGTATAGAGGTAAGTATATAATTATTTTATATTTGACTCAAGTCGTTTCTGATTACGTCCAAACGTAGACATATTGGAATCGATACTAACACTCACATTAACATACGAACGTAAGAAATTATTTTTAGATAACATGTACAGTAGAAAACTAAAACTTTAGAAACCTAAGAGGGTGAAAGTCACATCTTATAAAGTTTTTAAAAAAATATAAAATCATAACTTAAAAAGATGTATGTCGTGAGGTTCGAAACCACAACATCTAACACGTAAGACATGGCTTTAACTATCTGCGCCAAACACACATTATGTTAGTTTTAAACCCGCGCACGCGCGCGTACACACACAAAATAAATACAGACAGAACAAAAAAAAGAAACATTTCGAAACTTCTGATGGTCATGTGACACATGACAATGATGATAGCAACCCACCGACTTTGCTAAATAAATAATAGCTTAACGTGATTATGTGTTAATACAACTTATATATAAACCGCCGGTCCTTTTGTTATATAGAACACAAATAGAAAGTGTTAGGACCTGGTATTTGAACGAAATACCAAATGATTAGCGTGTAAACCAAACCAAATAGTGCGGAATCCTATTTGATTGGCGATCCAATCAGTGAGAACGCATGTAGAATCAATAAAGTATGACCTTGGAGAACGAACTAGGAGGCTTCTGGACGGCTAGGGTACGTCTGGAGTCGAAATAGAATGAATGCTTACGTTTTTCCACGAATTGGGTTGTATTTATAGGTTAGTATCGTTCATTCGTGCGACTGAACCATAAGTATGGTTCAGTCGTGCGATTGAACCATGCGGTTGATTCATCCGCACGACTGAGTGTTCAGTCGTGCGACTGAGCCAATCTTTTGTTACAATCATACGACTGATCCAGTCTCCTGGTTCAATCGTGCGACTGAGTCATTCGTATGAGGTTATTCATGCGTGTGGTCCATTCGCATGGGCCATTCGCATGAGAACTTCATTGTGTTAAGTTTGAATGTATTAATTAATATAACATTATATGTAACACTTCAAACAATCACAAACCTAATTAACCAATTCAACATCGACTCATTAATGAAATATTAAACATTATAAATCACAAACAACCAATATCGTTTCATTAACAATCCAAACATTACATCAGAATCAGATAAACAAGATCTATTACATTCATATCATGATCTAGGGACATACATGTATCAACAAACTCCCCCTTGGACCTAGATCTCTCTAATGTCTTGTTTTCTTCATTACCTCCTCATATTTCTTGTACTTATCCTCTTTTGTGACTCCCGCGTGAATCTCAAACGCGAAGCAGAGTCTTATGACGTTCTGGAACTGGAGGGCTTGTACTATATCCTGCGTATCATAGAACAGTGGCCACTTGTATAAAGTGTAGACATCATTAGCTGACAAGTTGGTAAGCCACATTGGGTCAAATACCCTGATAGTATCCATTTGGCCCTCTTTGTTTAGGACTATGACCGCTTCTCCTGTCCTCCAATCGTAGTACCACCACTTAAAGTGTGGAGTGAAGTCCTGTGGCATTTCCCTGAGCGGGATTCTTGACATCGTGCGCGGAGGAATCCACTTCAACACTATCTTTGGCTTTCCAGTAATGGCATCAACTTCAGACCTTCTGATATACCTTGTAGGCTGTTGGGGTCTGAAGTTAACCCACCTGGTGTGTATTACAATCAGAACAAGCATGATTTTTAAACAATTGGTCAGTGGTACTTACCTGAGGAGGTTTAGAAGAGTTAGCCATCAACACAGCATCAGATGTCTCTGGTTCTGGTGATTCTGTCTTTGCTGTGGAAGTCCCTTCTTCAGGCTTGTAGCTGACCTCAGTTGCAGTTGTATCTTCACTATTTGACATCGCTATCTCAACTGCAATATCTCCTTCACTCGCGGAATCATCATCTAAATCTTCCACGCTCGCAATATTAGATTCCCCTGGAGAGACAAACCGAAAGCTCCAGTCATGTCATTCATCATCATGAGCAGTCAAGGCTTTTGGATCCTTGCTTGATGAAGTAGAACTAGTAGCTTGTTTGTCTTGACGAGTGAAGGATGAAAATGGGTTCCCGTTCCCTGTCTTCTTTGGCTTTACACATTCTCTCTTGAAGTGCCCCTTCTCTCCACAGTTGAAGCAGGTCACTTTGCTCTTGTCAAAGCCAAATATGGTATCCTTAGTAGCAACCAAGTTCTGTCCAGTCTTTTTCACAAACTTCTTCGCCCTCGGGACAGCACTTGCTAAGGCCCACATAATGTCCATCCTCTCAAGCTCCATTTCATCTACTTGCTCGTAGTCCTCATCTGCCAGGTGGCAGTTTCCAATCTTCCCAGCAACAAGTCCATCATAGGAATGAACCACTGCTGCCAAGAGATCCATGTGTTCTCGAGCTACTTCCACAGTCACATTACCGAGGTTCTCGGTCTTCAGTCTAGTAGCATTTGCTTCAGATCCAATGTAATGGGTACAAGAAGACCTTGACGTGTCTGATCCTGAAGGAGAAGCTTGTGAAGGACCCGATGAGCTAGACACAAATGCAGTCTGGAGAGGTGCTCCAGATGTCTTAGCTTGAGGAGTGGCATTGTACAAAGCTGGATTCTGAGTGTACGAAGACTTCTGAGCTCTGTACTTCATCCTAAGTGCTTCTTCTCGCAGCTTTAGAATGAAGTCATTGATATCCAACTTTGCCAGCATCTCATTCTGTCTCAGATTTGACACAAAAGAAGCCCACTTTTCTGGCAATCCGTCTGCAAAATTAGTCACTTTTTCTTCCATGGTAGTAGCAACCCCATGTGTATGCAGTTCACTAATCAGATGGTAGAATCTATCTATAACATCGTCTAAACTCTCGTTTCCCATCGATGAGAAGTTGTCAGACTCTTTCTTTATTCCTTAGCCTTGATTGCCTTCAGCGAAGCATTCCCGTCATATCTCTTTTCCAGCTCATCCCATAGTTTCTTGGCCTGCTTATTCTCCGAGTACTGGTGGAAAATATCTTTAGGAATAGACTGTGTGATCAATGCATAGACTCTCTTCTCTGTATTATACTTAACTTTCTGCGCGTCAGTCATCCCTCCTAAAGTAAGCTTTACTCCATCGGCTCCAACCGGCATACTGTACCCAATCTCGATAGCTTCCCACAAATTTGGATCCACTCCATTGAGGTAGATCTCAAAACGTTGTTTCCAGTGGGGAAACTCATCTAACGTTAGGAGCTTTGGTGGTTTATTATGATTTCCCACCTCACTCTCAAGCAACAGTAGGTTCTGGATCCTTGAGTCCTTCCCGGCAGTAAACGCTGACATCTGATCTTCCATGTCGAATAACTTTAAGTCTACTAAACAAGCTGTCAAATTGGTGCGACTGGAGGATGCGAATGGTCTATCCGTGCGAATGAACTATGCGACTGGTTCAATCGTGCGGCTGAACTAAGCGATTGGTTCAGTCGTGCGAATGAAGCTGATGCGTATGAACACTGCGAACGGATGGTTCAGTCGTACTAATGGAGATGCGACTAGGTCCAATCGTGCGTCTGGACAATGCGAATGAAGTCCAGTCGTGCGAATGGCTCACTCGTGCGACTGAAGCTGCTGTTTTGCGAAAATTTCTAGGTTAAACGTGTTTTGGCCGTAAAAATTCGAAATTTCGCCAACTCTAATCGCCTAAGGCCGTAGAAACCGAAACTTGATGAGCAGCGGACGTCCAAGATCACTTTTGACACAAAAGATTGCGTTTTTAGTGTAAAAACACAAACTTTTTATCAATCTTGATTGAATCACACGTAATCAAGAGCCAAAGCTCTAATACCACTTGTTAGGACATGGTATTTGAACGAAATACCAAATGATTAGCGTGTAAACCAAACCAAATAGTGCGGAATCCTATTTGATTGGCGATCCAATCAGTGAGAACGCACGTAGAATCAATAAAGTATTGAATCAAACGTTAAGAATCGAATGGGAATCGATCTACAGCGTTCTATGAACTTGGAGAACGAACTAGGAGGCTTCTGGACGGCTAGGGTACGTCTGGAGTCGAAATAGAATGAATGCTTACGTTTTTCCACGAATTGGGTTGTATTTATAGGTTAGTATCGTTCATTCGTGCGACTGAACCATAAGTATGGTTCAATCGTGCGATTGAACCATGCGGTTGACTCATCCGCACGACTGAGTGTTCAGTCGTGCGACTGAGCCAATCTTATGTTACAATCATACGACTGATCCAGTCTCCTGGTTCAGTCGTGCGACTGAGTCATTCATATGAGGTTATTCATGCGTGTGGTCCATTCGCATGGGCCATTCGCATGAGAACTTCATTGTGTTAAGTTTGAATGTATTAATTAATATAACATTAGGTGTAACACTTCAAACAATCACAAACCTAATTAACCAATTCAACATCGACTTATTAATGAAATATTAAACATTATAAATCACAAACAACCAATATCGTTTCATTAACAATCCAAACATTACATTAGAATCAGATAAACAAGATCTATTACATTCATATCATGATCTAGGGACATACATGTATCAACAGAAAGGTTCAAATTAAAAGTTTTTTAAATCTAAAAAGTGAAAAAAATAATCTCAACAATCTATCTTTTTAATCAATGGTTGAGATCAATTGTAGAAAAAAGTTTATTAGAGTGGTATTTTAGGAATAGCCGCTTTTTTTTTAAACTTTTTGCAATAACCTCTATTTTTTAAAAAACGTTTATAACTTTTATGTATGACATTATTTTTTATAAAAATTACACCATAAAAACGAGTATTTTTTTCTTTAAAACGAGTAAACAATTGTTATATAAAAAATAAAAAAGTTACGTCTTTAAGCTCATATCTCGTCATTATGTTTATAATGCTGTTCATTGTGTCTTTTTATTACTTATTGTGTTTTTCTGAATACTATTGTAATTTTCTAAAATGATGAATCTAGAAAATATAAGGATGAAATAACATTGTTGTGTCTTTCTAATATGTAAAACACAATAATAAATTAACAACTAAGTATTAAAAATAATAACAAAATAACACAATGTCTCTTTGTGTCTTTTGACTATCATTGGATTATCTTACTATGAGTTTTAAAAATACATTAGTAAAATAACATCATTGTATACTTCTAATGTTAAAACACAATGATGGATACCAACAAGTTTATATAATCTATTAAAAATTAAGTATAAAAATAACGCATTGTGTTATCTTCAATATTATAAGTTTTGAAAAATATATTGATGAAAGTATATCATTGTGTACTTTTAATTGTAAAACATAATGATAGATAACAAGTCTAAAATCTATAAAAGTTAAATACAATGATTAATACACATAACAAATTATGTAAAATGTATGACACAATAAACAAAAAATATATAGTGAGCTTACGTATTAACACAATAAGCAAATATTATTATTTTTAAAATAATAATAAAAAAACATGTGTTATTAGATAAACATCTTTTTTTATTATAACTGTATCGATATCAAATATCAAGAAGTCAAAACCATCGAAACTCCAATAAAACCCTTTATAGGTATTATTTCACCCTCCATCACTCAAGGGTTATGCTTTAGGGTTTAAAGCAGCCGAATTTATCGAATTTGGTTTGCGGAAGACACCGCCTACGAGTATCGGAGCACACACCCTTCAATTTAAGGATTCATCGGCCTGAATTAATCATCCTCAACTCAAGTTTCTAATCTCTTAATTTGTCGAATCGATGGGTGCAGTAGGAGACGAGCATGCTGAGATGGGAGATGTCAGTGATTATGAACTGTCTCATCATGTTCGTGAAGCCCTAAAACATGTTCTTGAGGTTAAAACTTCGCTCTTGTAATTTAGCCTTTTACTATTGTTATGCTGGCCTTATTATGCTTGTAGCAGGCTAATTATTGACATATAATAAGTCTTGTCTTTTCAATTAATTTTGACGATGAACAAATATCTGGGTTCTTTTTCGTTTTGTCTAATTCAGGGTTTTCAAGGTGTTTGATTGCTTTGTTTAAAGACTTGGTCAAGAATGATTTTGCGTTTAAATGAAATTACATGTCTTGTTTTCTTTGAGATGCAGTGAGCTTTAAGTTCACTGAACTATGCATTGTTTGAGCTCATATTAACTTAAATAAAAAACATAAGAACTGATCAAGGGCATTTTTTTCTAGTAGTAGTGATTGCTTTAGGGTAGAATTTCAAAATTACTTTCGTTCCACAAAAATACCCAGCTCAGACTGTGGAGGGTAACAACATTTTGAATTCAACTGTAATATACTGACTTTTGGTTAAAGGCGCTAACAATACCAAAAATACTGGAAATAGAAGAAAAGGAGTTTGGTGTTAAGAAACAGTGAAGTTTTAACTCCAGGACTTGTAGTTTTGTTGTGCACTTACCAGGACACGTGCAAAAATGTAAATAGAACAATGGTGTATATGAGAGTGTACATAGAACAATGGTGCGAAAATGTAAATAGAACAATGGCCAGTTTTAGTATCGTAGTGTTGTGAAATAGGAAACAAAAGTTGTTTACATTAATTTACTTCAGTTTTCTTATTGGCACTTTAGCGAGTATGATTGATAGTTTGCAAGATGCAATCATGCAACGATTACAATTGAATAAAAACAATTCGCTTTGTTAGAAAGTTGTAAGCGTGCAAGGACTAGGTATGACTTACCAAACTAGAATATTAACCTGTAAAACATAACTCTGTCTTTGAGTATAGCATGAAATGTCATGCCTATAGACCGCTTTATAGAAAAAAATTAGTTTAAAAATGTTATGGTTTATAAATTGAGAAAGAAAATTGGTAACTACATGAATTACAAAAAAAAGACGTATAGGTGCTATAATGTTCAGAAGATGCCATGTGATGTCGAAAACTGGAACATAGTACTGAGAATGTGGCCTTTTGTGCGAAATATACCCGACCTTCCTTTCAGTAATTCTTTTAAAATAGGAACATTTTGTCAATCTTATATGTTAAAAGAGCGGAAAAAAACAAAATTGTTTTAAATATTCTAGATTTTAGAATACGAGATATTGATGTGGTGTGAGTTGTTCAAGGGTCGTGATAGGGATGAATATGATCAACTCATTGGGAATATGCATCACAACGTGGAGCGCCTACTTCCTGATGATGTGGCAATGCTTGTGGTAAGTGTGTGCTTCTTAATAAATTGAGTATAAACTAGAAATTACAAATTGAAATTTCATATCTGTTATTTGGTATGTTAATAGACAATTCTAAGGGCCTTAACTGGAGCAGTTTCTTACATTGACATTGTGCACCATCGCTCTCTTCTTTCTTCTGTAAGATGACTGTCTTTCAATTTACCATGGTTCATCTTGCTTTAGTTATATGTACGTTAATATAATCTTAACACATGATACTTGCTAGATATGCGGAATGAGCTTGTGGAACTATGGGCCCGATGTGATGGATGCACTAGTGGAGTTAGTTGTAGCCTTGGTATGTTGTGCTTATATCTGTAATTGTTTGAATAATAAATTCGGCAGCTTCTCGCTCTAATTACACAATATCATATCAGGCTACAACAAACGGAAAATATGTTGATTTGTGTTTGGATATGCTCGTAAGCAACTTTATACCACCTTACAATTTCCTGGAGATATTGAAGCAGCCACGTGGGTTAGCAAAAAAAGACCAAGTTCTTATTCGTGTACATTCAGCATTGAAAGGAATTGCTGATTTAGTGCCACTAGCACCTACTAGATTAGAACAGATTGTCAGGGAGAGAGTACCAAATGTTTTCTCCAAAGAAGCTGTGAGTAACACATACTATGAATTTAATAAGTTTGTTATATATAATCTCATATGTTGTTGATTTTAATATGTTTGCAGCAAATAGTTGTATATGTGGAGAACATGCTAATGTTGGAGAGTGGTGATATGCATGAGGTCGTTGGTAACTCCATGATATTCGAACTGGTGAATAGGCTGATAGAACTAGATGTGAGTTGTCTTCTAAAGTAGTGTGTGATTGAAGAGGCATTTACTTATTGTCATTACTATTATTAATATTATTGTCCTTGTTGTTATTAATGTGATGTAATGTAAATTGATTGATTGTTTGAACCTTTTATAGGTGGAGATAGGGTGGGATGATATTTTGTTAGATGATCCAAATAGTAAAGGCATCTTTGAGATGGAGCTAGAAGATATGGCACGACCAGTAGATGAAACGGAGATGGATATGGATGAGGTGACAATTTTGTGGTTGGATACATTGAATTTTTTTTTCTATTTCAAGTTCTAAAATTTTCAGCCTTGTTCTTGATCTGATCTATCCAGCAATCAAAGATTCTTTAGTTGTGCATATTCAGTTACGATAACCAGTCAAAGCGGATTGGATTGTTTTTATATGGTTAACTCTCCGGACAGTTTCTTTGTCTAATACTTTTCTTATTTTCGTATTAAATTTGATTACCAGAGTAATTCTATAAATAATGATCAATTTATTTGACTAAAGCAAATTAGGGGATTACGTATGCTTTGGTGACTTTTATTTGTTTGATTCAGTCTCATTTTCGCTAATTTCTTTTAAAGCATGCATGCGTGACCCCTTATCAAGGAAATAAAATGTAGTAATACAAAACATAGCGAGTGAAATAGAACTTTTGACAATCTTGAGTTAAGAATTACTAAGTATATTTTGTTTACTTTCTTTAGCCTCAAAAGGAATATTCTGGTCGAAAAGTTCTTTGGGGAAACGTAGTAGCTCAGAAGCTGGATACATTGATGGATCTCACCTTTGACCACCTTCATTCTTGTTCCAAAAGTGAACGCTTGGGTGAGGTATCTATAATTTTGACCTTTTGACTTGAATATTTGATGCATGCTCTATGTTATTTTGTTTGTATGTAATTTAAAAGATTAATTTTTTGACTTGATTTATGTATAATTTTAATTTTTGATCTTTTGACTTGATAGATGCTCTATGTTATTCTGTTTATGTGTAATTTTAAATATTCATTTAGGTATTCAAGGCACTTCTCCAGTCATTTCAAAGTACCGTGTTGAATGCATACAAGTCAAAATTTGCACAGGTGACCAATTTACCCCCCACATCAATATGCTTCTAGTGTTTTTTATTTGTCAATTCATTCTCTTTAAACTATTACATGACGTGCACACCTTCCTTACCCAAATTTTTTTTTGTAATTGTAGTTTGTAATGTTCTATGCGTGCTCACTTGACCCCGAAGGTTGTGGGAAACAGTTTGTGGACAGGCTTTTTGAACTATTTAAGAGCACCATTTATCCTCATGATTGGAGGTAATGCTACATTTCATTACTATGATAGTGAAACATAGATTGGGCATTATAACCAAATCAATACGAAAGGGTCAGTTTGGTGTTTTCTCTACGAGTGTTAGGAGTTAGGACTTAGTAAGTGGCGTGATGAAGGTTTACAATGTACTAAGTTGATTTAAAAAGATAGTAGTTGAATCAGTATTTTAATAATATCATTCAATATGTTTGTCTATTTGACAACTAAGAAAAAACAAAAAAGGTGCTGGTGAGACAACACCTGTTTCGATATAGGTTGGGCTAATATGTTGTTGATGCATTTCAGAATGAGTGCTGTTGCTTATCTAGCAAGTTACCTGTCGCGTGCCAAGTTTTTGTCCACTGAAGATGTGACTTTACATTTGGGAAGGTAGGATTACCAACATATCTGTTTTTAATTGTTGAAACTATGTTAGTAGAAGATTTTTCTTGTTCCTATAAGCCTTCATTGTGACATATCTGTTTTTAATGACTGCTATATTATTTCTTGTGTCAGATTGGTGGATTGGTGTTACAAATATTGCAAAAACTACAGTGGTGAAGTTAATCTAAAAAATCATCGAGTTTTTTATGCCGGGTGCCAGGTATGAGATGATCTTTTAGAAACTGAACCGCAAGTAGAGAAGATGTAAATATGCAGAATTCATATGGCTAATATTGAATCTAATATCATTTTATTCAACTTACAGGCTATGATGTATGTACTTTGTTTTCGTATGAGATCAATTCTGGTCAGTCTTGAATTCAAACCACATCTGTTGAATATGCCTTTAGAGCAAATTTTTAAGCATCCCTTGAACCCATTAGAGGTACATTCCATATCCTCCTACATATTTATCATCTTATGAACTTTAATGTAACTATATTGCAACACAGGTGTGCTTACCCTCGATAGTGGAGGAATTCCTGCACCAGGCTAAGGCAGCTGGTCTTTTTAATGGCTCCTCTGTCTTCAATCATCTTCTTGATTCAGACACGTCTCGTGCTTTTGGTGGGTTTCAAAGGCTCGATGTCTTCTTCCCTTTCGATCCGTATCTATTGAAGAAGTCCGACAGGTTAAATAGTTCATTTGTTACAAATGTGGCGATTGTTATTGAGGATCGTTGCTGATAATCTTTTTTCATTCAACCTGCAGATTTATCCGACCAAACTTCATCTACTGGTCAATGGTGAGAACTACTTATGATGACGAGGATGAGGATGATGCCAGTGTTGACAATGATGGTGATGGTGTTTCCAACATGAACTTTAGTAAAATGTCTATTACACCCAAAGACTCGTTCATGTTAGCAAACCAACAAGATCGAAAAATGAAGATGCCTTCCAGAATCAGACCCTCTACTAGTCCAGAATCTTTGTGATTCCCCCAGGTAAGGTGGAGGAAATGTCATAAAATCGTTGGCAATGGCATTGGTTGTAATATTATCCTTATCCTCGATGAATCTCGATGGGGAAGATCCTTAGTAGCAGGGGAGATTCTCAAGTGGTGGGTCGTTTTTTTCTTGCAGTGGCGTTTGTGATTGTAATATTGTTGATAGTTTAATTGTTGCAACAAAAGGTTGGTGGTTAAAATTGTTTTCTTGTGTAAGTGAACCGATCACTAGTGATGAGATATACATTACATGCTGATATGAGGTTTTGTTAGTTAGGAAAAATTAAGTATTTTAGTTGAAACAAAGTAAAGTGACACTGCATTGGTACTCTATGGTGTTTTGCACTTCTAAAATTATTTATCATAATTTATTTAACCTTTTATGTGTTATGACTCCAAATCACATGAATACAGGCTCACATGGTCCAAATGTTAATACGGGTCAAGTTACAAGAAGAATGGGTGCCCGGATCCGAAGACCTTGCCACCTCAGCAAAGCCTAACTAACCTCTAGTGGGCTATAAGAGTGAGAGAGACTTATTTAATTAATTATGAAAATTGTTATATGTGTGTGAATTCCTTTCCCATCCCAGATCTGCTTCTGTAACCTCCCATCCCCTTCTTGGATATCAATACAATCAAATTGAGCTCACTTAATTACTGTTGTTATTGCCTTCACTACATTATGTAGTGTACATTTTTACAAAAATGATATCATTAAAAAGAGGGATAACTTTATTTTTTGTTTTATCCATTGACACCCTCGTACATGTGTTTATTCGTATATCCATTAAGACCTATTTCAAATAAGACGTACATATAAATCTGATTTCAAGAGAGACGGTGTGAACATGACAGAATTTTGTAACGATATGTTTTATGGGACTTGACCGCTATCCTTAGTCGCTTCTTGTCGCACCTCACTAGTGACGACACACACAGGGTGATTGAGGCTTCTAACAAAGAAAGTGACCACACGGTGTAAGAGAAGGGGTTTCCTTTTTTTTTTCTTTTACTTAAAAAAAATTCATTTGATAATAATAATGCATACCATTTTTCTTTTTCACTCATACACTTGGTATCATAACATATCTTTTTATTTAACACTCATACATGGGATGCAGTCAAGCCCTTTCTAAATGATAATAACAATTTAAATACGTCAAGTATTAAAGGTTTGCATTTGGAGAATATATAAACCGGAAGAGTCATGCACGGACATCCCCTTTCTAAGTGATAATAACAATTTTTGTTCGTAAACATTTACGTCTCTCGTAGACCCTAGTCTTTTCTTTCTCAGTTGTGACCCACCATCAAAGATCTTCACATTGGGTCCATATATTTATATATATACAAGGTGAAATTCATTATCTAACACTAGATTATTATTAAAACAAAAATTACAAACTTAAATCATTTAGTTTTTGATCAGTTGTTTATAATTTGAAAATCTTACACATCTTAATACATGAATGTGTATGGTTATGTATATATAAACTCATTAAACTATCTTTTTTTATGTTTTTAGATTTTAATCGTTTAATTGCACATATATAGGTAATTAATAGGTAATATAAAGTGCATATATAGTTTATACACATAACAAAATTTGTTCGTAGTACGATCTTTAGCCTTTCTTCGTAAGATCCTGAGAACTTCTATCGATCCAAACCCGTAGGGGGAAGTAATACTACTATCAAAGAAGATCTTGTCAAACGCAATGGCTCCTAGCCATGTGCGGTGTGCGGCCTACCTTCAAGTTTCATGAAAGACGAATAAAAAGGTATTTATATCTTTTTTTTATTTTAAAAATCATTAAGATTTATAAGAGAAATGAAATATCGCAATAATTAATGTTTTGCATATATCACTCATACACACACATAAATTTGTATGTTTATGTAAGGATGGATCTGTGTTTTAAGGACGTAGGTACGCAGGTATGTATAGGCGTCGGCGTTCGAGGTCGGTGGCAGTCAGTGAGGCCGGCAAGGGTCGTCGGTCGTGTCGATTGCCAGTCGGTGGAATTTGAAATACTTCAACTTTGGAAGGATTTTGAAATCCTTCATTAGAAGGAATTTGAGGGAATTAATTCCAATTCCAATTCCTTTCGCAACCCACACGTTAAAAATGGAATTCCAATTCTAAAGAATTTTTACCAACAAAACACAATGACACATGTAATTTAAATTCTAATTTCTATTGAATTCTATTGAATTCTGCATACCAAACCCCCTTAAGAGATCTAATAGAACTAGGGTTTGGTGTAAAAAGATGAATAATGCTTAATAGCGGAGGATTGGGTATATATTATGATTTTGGGTCGAACATGGCCATGTTCATAAGTAATATGGGCATGTTCAGCATCAGGCCAACAATAAATAAATCTTAGATTCTTTGACATGGACATGTTGATTCTGAACATGGGCGTTTTAGAAACTTTTTCTCCTTAAAACTTTACCAAACCTTGAGTTTTTTCATAAAAATCATCAGGCCCCCTCAGCATACCTATAACATTTAATTTAAACATATATATAAGTGTCTAATTGAATGAATTCACAACCAAAAATGCTCAAATGTGGATGAATACACATTATTTGTATGTGTAATTATTAACATATGAAGTTCATACGTAAATTTGCTTTTGTTGAGATAATTACCAAACATCTACAATTGTTTACAAAAATATAATCATGAGAGCAAAAGTTTATGTTTGTGTTTGAGACCATGTTATGTACATACTGATATAATAATTCACATCAAGCCTAAAATTTATTGTATTTTCTTTATATTACAATTGGTTATTGATCAAGAACCAAGTATTTTCCATCGAGATCTTTTAGTTAGTACGATGCATGTTGTAATTTCTCCACCACAATGCACAAAGATGGGATCTCAAATGAGGTTGTGAATACATATTGAGGACAACCACAGATTAGTAAGAAGTCTATGGCATGTTTGAATCGTGATAGATTAGTTGAAGTTCATCAAGTCAAGGTAGCAATCAAAAGGTCCCTTGAAAGGAATCCGACATGATGGTTCGAGGAGAACCTCAAGTACTTGAAAATAAATAGATCTCAATAAATTATATCAAGTCTAAAAAATATATAAAATAGAAGCAAAATCAACGTCGATAACAATTTTGTATTTAATAGCGCTTGGAACGATGAAAATGATAATGATCAAAATATAAGATCTTCTTATAAATGAAAATGATTGGCCAACAAGAAAATACACAAATATGACAGAGTTAAAATTCTCTAATGAAATAGAAAGTTATTGGACTTGTTTTTCATATACCTAAAATTGTAAAATATGTTTGATATAAACAAAGTCTTTATACGAAATAATCATGTAAAATAATGAAAGAATTATATAAAACAGGTCAACGTTTAATTATTACCTCTGACTCATCTGACTTTCTGAGACCTTGACCAATGTTTAACGTGAACTCCCGTTGCCAATTAAACGGTTGAGACATAAGATTAATATAATCATAATTATGAGAATAATAATAATAATAATATACATAATAATACTAATAATAATAATACAATTAACAATACTATGATGACATTACTAAATTAATTACTAAAATTAATAAAAATGTTTTAGTGTGGTGAAGTGTTGCATGGATGACAACTAGTCATCCATGGGTCTTCAAAAGCCAAGAAACCCTCAAACCCTTCACATTCTACCTCTTCAATCACACACACACACACACCACCACCACATCCATCGGCCACCACATCACCATCCGCCACCCCACCGCCGATCACTTACCACCCGCACCGACCGCCACCTCCATCCCCCGACCACGACCGCCACCCTCAACACCATCACCCACCGCGACCATCACCCACACCACCAACCCACCGCGACCATCACCCACACCACCAACCACCGTCGCCATCGCCCACACCATCACCATCGACCGCAACCACAAACACAACCATCACCATCGACCGCAACCACCACCACCTTCATCTCCCTCGACCACCGTCGCCACCACCTTCACCATCGGCTCCCATCGCCACCGTGAACACCATCACCGCCCGTAACCAACAAACCCCCCTTCCTTCTCTCTCGGTCACCACAATCTCACCATTATCCTTGAAAGCTTTCACTCCACTCACATAGCAATATAGTAGAACCTTAGATTAGAACCCGAAGTGTTCATCGAGAGACGAGGATCGTGGTAGCATTGGATGGGAGGATGATGACTACCAAGAAGAAGATAAGGATCCAGGACGAGGTGAGTCAAGCTTTGGATGGGAGGATGATGACGATCGAGGAGGAGAGATTACTAGATGATAGTGCTCTGAGTCAGATGCACTTTCGCCTATCAGACCTGAAGGCTAGTCTCTCAGAGACTAGGGACCGACTAACTCAAGTCGCGCAGAGAGCAGACGTGGCTGAGGCTGCACTAGTGACAGCTCAGCAGTACACGATCATGATGGGGGAGCGAGCCGAGACTTCTATGGCTATGGCTACACTGTTTCTAATGATGATCTTATACTTGATGCACGTGGGGAGTGGAGCTACATTCTTAGGATAGATATTAGATGCAAGCTTGAACCTTTTGACCGAGATATAAACTCGTTGTTGCATGTAGACAATTAATTTATAATCTCTTGGGATGATAACTTTTGTGTCTGACTTTGGTTGATGTATGATCAAACCGCTTTTAACCTTTATGATATTGTCTAGTTGTGAGAAATGTTTTTATATATATAGATATATATGCGAATAAGTTAATTATATGGAATAAGTAATCATTATGAAACGTCAACATCATAACGTAAACTAAACCTTTTCTTCCCTACCTTCGAATCAAAATCGAATCATGCCACTCGTAACACGAAGCACACCCTTGAGCGGAAACGTTGATTTCCCAACCAACGCAGAGGAACTAGCCCAGTTGATAGCCCAACATGTTAAGTCAGCTTTAGAACAACATGATGCAAACCTAGTGGCCGGTCAAGGAAGAAGACAAGAGAATACGGGTAACGGTCTTGGAAACGGAACGGGAAATGGTTCAAACATAGGGTCCGGTATTGGTGCAAACAACGGATCTGGTACAAACGGAAACCCATGTAGTTCATCATGTGGACAACCACAAGGGTGCTCATATAAGACTTTTCAAGGATGCAATCCAAGAACGTTCACAGGCGCTGAAGGACCATTAGACATAATCCGATGGATTGAGAGAATGGAGACTGTCATAGTTATAAGTAATTGTTCTAATGATCAAAAGGTCAAATATGCAACATGTTCCTTTCAAGATGTCGCGTTATCATGGTGGAATTCCCAGTGTCAAATACTAGGTGACGCAAACGCGTATGAACTTACTTGGGAACAACTAAAGGAAATGTTGCTTAAGGAATACTGTCCACGCAACGAACTCCAGAAAATTGAGACCGAATTCTGGAACCACACCATGGAAGGTGCTGAGATTCGAGCATACACATCCAGATTCAACGACCTTGCTAGATTGGTACCCCGAATGGTGGCGCCGGAATATTTTTGGATCGAAAGATACATATGGGGATTGGTACCACAAATAAGAAGCAATATCACAGCTTCCAAACCTACCACCATCCAAAGTGCTATCGCTATCGCGCACTCCTTAACCGATGATGCAATGCGGAATGGAACCCTGACCAAGAAGAATGATCATGGAAAAAGCATGGTGGAAGTTGAAAGGAAAACGATTAAGATGAACAAAAGGTTGTTTGATGGGAAAAGGAAGTGGTTTGAAAGTCCCAAGGGGCAAGTAAACAACATGAAGGGATTTAACCAGAGATCCGAACGGGTTTATGTCGCAACATCCAACAATAGTAGGACAAGCAAAGAAGCTCAAGGGAAATGCAACAAGTGTGGATACTCTCACAGTGGGGATTGTAGAATTTGTACTCATTGCCATAAATTTGGACATATGAGCCAAAATTGTTGAACAAAATCTGATGAAAAGACAACCAGAATTGATCGTGCTTGTTATAAGTGTGGTGTGACCGGACACTTCAAGAAGGATTGCCCAAAGCTGAACGGATCTAGAACCAGAGGGAGAGCTTTTGAAATGAATGCCAAAGAAGCACGCCAGGAACCGTCAGTAGTTAACGGTACATTTCTTATTAATAATCATTATGCCTCCATTTTGTTTGACACTGGTGCTGATCTGAGTTTTGTGTCCAAAGAATTTGAACCATCATTGGGAATTAAGCCATGTAAGCTAAGTAAGAAATATATTATAGAGCTAGCTAATGGAAAGAAAATGGAATCCAATGAAGTAATTAGAAACTGCACGATACAACTTAACGACCATCTCTTTAGCGTTGATTTATTACCTGTCAATCTTGAAAGTTTCGACGTTGTTATTGGAATGGATTGGCTCTCTCGGAATCATGCTGAGATAGTATGTTTTGAGAAAATCATTCGATTGCCAACTCCTAGTGGTGAATTTCTAACCATACAAGGGGAAAAAGGAAAACCCCCATTTGAAATTATAATGGTCATGAAAACCTATGGATACTTAAGTGAAGGATATCCCGCCTTCCTAGTAAAAGCCATAGACATTAAGAATGAGGAACGGAGGATTGAAGACAATCCCATCGTACGGGAATACCCAGAGGTATTTCCCAAAGATTTACCAGGATTACCACCACAAAGACAGATCAAATTTCAAATTGACCTGATATCCGGAGCTGCGCCAGTAGCGCGATCACCATACCGATTGGCACCTTCCGAAATGCAAGAACTGTCAAAACAACTGCAAGAGTTATTGGACAAAGGATTCATTCGACCAAGTTTTTCTCCCTGGGGAGCGCCGGTTCTATTCGTTAAAAAGAAAGACGGATCATTCAGAATGTGTATCGATTATCGAGAACTAAACAAACTCACTATTAAGAATCGATACCCACTACCAAGAATCGACGACTTGTTCGACCAACTCCAAGGATCTAACTACTATTCAAAGATAGATTTGCGATCTGGATATCACCAACTATTGATAGCAGAAGAGGATGTCCCAAAGACAACCTTTAGAACACGTTACGGTCATTATGAATTTCTAGTGATGCCATTTGGATTGACCAACGCACCTGCTATATTCATGGACCTCATGAATAGGGTTTGTAAACCCTACTTGGATAAGTTTGTGATAGTATTCATTGATGATATTCTGATATACTCATGGTCCAAGGAAGAACATGAGCAACATCTCGGTCTGATCCTAAATCTCTTAAAGAAAGAAAAGTTGTACGCAAAATTCTCTAAATGTGAATTTTGGCTTCGAGAAGTTCGATTCCTCGGACACGTTATTAATGAGAAGGGTATCCACGTGGACCCGGCAAAGATTGAAGCAATCAAAAACTGGGAAGCCCCTAAATCTCCAACAGAAGTACGACGATTCTTAGGGTTAGCTGGTTATTATCGTAGATTTATAGAAAACTTTTCAAAGATAGCACAACCACTCACCTTATTAACTCGTAAGGATAGAAAGTACGAATAGAGCGAGGAGCAAGAAAAAGCCTTTCAAATACTAAAACAAAAGTTGTGTAGTGCTCCCATACTAACCCTACTAGAAGGGACAGATGGATTTGTAGTGTATTGTGATGCCTCGCGATTAGAACTTGGATGTGTATTGATGCAGAAAGATAAAGTATTGCATATGCATCAAGATAATTGAAAGTGCATGTAAAGAATTACACTACCCATGACCTAGAATTAGGAGCTGTTGTTTTCGCTCTTAAAATTTGGAGACATTATTTGTATGGGACCAAATGCATCGTATACACTGGTTTACAAGAGTCTGCAACATATCTTTAATCAGAAGGATTTAAATATGAGGCAACGTCGTTGGGTAGAGCTGTTAAACGATTATGACTGCGATATCCGATATCACCCGGGCAAAGCAAACATCGTGGCAGATGCACTTAGTATGAAGGAAAGAGAAAAGCCTCTAAGAGTACGAGCGTTGGGACTCACCATATACTCGAACCTTACTAACCAAATTCGCGATGCTCATATCGAAGCATTGAATGATGAAAATGTAGAAAGTGAGGGTCTGTGGGGAATGATCAAGGAGTTAACACCTGACCCTGATAAGTTGATGCATTTTGTAAATCGAGTATGGGTCCCTAAGTGTGGGGATTTACGCAAAATGATTCTCGATGAAGCACATAAATCAAGGTACTCAATTCACCCGGGGATCAACAAAATGTATCATGACGTGAAGGAACTCTACTGGTGGCCTAACATGAAAAGAGACATAGCTTCCTATGTTAACCAATGTATGATCTGCTCCAAGGTAAAGGCGGAATATCAGAAACCATCTGGACTTCTGCAACAACCAGAAATTCCGAAGTGGAAATGGGAATGCATTGCCATGGATTTTGTGACAAAGTTACCCAGAACAGCAAGTGGTTATGATACCATCTGGATAATTGTCGATCGATTGACAAAATCTGCACACTTCTACCCATGAAGGAGATGTACAGCACGAGCAAGTTGGCAAATTTATACATTAAAGAAGTGGTGTCACGCCATGGTGTACCAATCTCAATCATATCCGATAGGGATAGTCGATTTACCTCGAGGTTCTGGCAGTCCCTACGTGAAGCCATGGGTACTCGACTAGACATGAGCACGGCCTATCACCCACAAACGGACGACTAGAGTGAAAGAACCATCCAAACACTGGAAGATTTAGTAAGAGCATGCGTGATCAATTTTGGCGGAAATTAGGATGCTCATCTACCATTAGTAGAGTTTTCATACAATAACAGCTATCACACTAGCATCAAAACCGCTTCATTTGAGGCACTGTATGGAAGGAAATGTCGTTCACCGTTATGTTGGGTAGATATCGGGGAAAGAATTAACAGGACCAGAAATTATACAAAAGACAACAGATAAGATCGTTCAGATCAGGAAAAGACTGGAAGTGGCCAACAGTCGGCAAAAGAGCTACGCAGATAACCAAAGAAAGCCATTAGAATTTATGATCGGCGACAGAGTGTTCTTGAAAGTATCTTCATGGAAAGGCATTGTGAGATTTGGCAAAAGAGGGAAGTTGAGCTCACGATTCATAGGACCCTTTGAAATCATGGAACGGGTTGGGAAGGTTGCATACAGGCTCAAACTACCAGAGGAACTTGGAAATGTGCATAATGTATTCCACGTGTCTAACTTAAGGAAATGCATGGCGGATGAATCCCTAGTTATTCCACCAGATGAAGTTAGTATCGACGACAAGCTTCACTTTATCGAGGAGCCGATAGAAATCTTGGATAGGAAAATACAGAAACTCAGGCGGAGACAAATCAAATTAGTTAAAATTCGATGGAACTCTAGAAGAGGACCTGAATTTACTTGGGAACGCCAAGATCAAATGCAACAAAAGTATCCTCACCTGTTCAAAACCAGAATTGACTCAGGCTCAACAACGTAAATTTCGGGACGAAATTTCTTAAACGAGGGAAGACTGTGACACTCGGTCCAATCAGGTCAACGCCAGCTCAGCTCTGTCTAATAATAATAAACGTTTAGTTATTACCTCTGACTCATCTGACTTTCTGAGACCTTGAACAATGTTTAACGTGAACTCCCGTTGCCAATAAAACGGTTGAGACATAAGATTAATATAATCATAATTATGAGAATAATAATAATAATAATAATAATATACATAATAATACTAATAATAATAATACAATTAACAATACTATGATGACATTACTAAATTAATTATCGCCCACACCATCACCATCGACCGCAACCACAAACACAACCATCACCATCGACCGCAACCACCACCACCTTCATCACCCTCGACCACCGTCGCCACCACCTTCACCATCGGCTCCCATCGCCACCGTGAACACCATCACCGCTCGTAACCAACAAACCCACCCCCCCTTCCTTCTCTCTCGGTCACCACAATCTCACCATCATCCTTGAAAGCTTTCACTCCACTCACATAGCAATATAGTAGAACCTTAGATTAGAACCCGAAGTGTTCATCGAGAGACGAGGATCGTGCTAGCATTGTGTGTAAAGGTTCCATCTAGTGTCACTAAAGGTATATTTTTTTTATTAGATTGTATACATTAGTTCATGCATGGGTGATCAAGACAAAAATCTTGATGAACCCTAGTTTCACCCACTTTTAAGTTAACAAAAGATGTTGTTTTGATGATGTTGGATCTAATAATGTGTTTGAAATAGTTGTATGAATCTAAAAATATGGTTGGGAATAGGTTAATGTTTGAGGAAATCGTATTATTTGGGAGAACTAAAAGGTAAGAATGTATATATATATATATATATATATATATATATATATATATATATATATATATATATATATATATGGTGCGTATGTATGAATCTATGGACACAAAAGTTGGATGATTGGTGGATTATGGCTTTGTTAGGAACATTAGGTGATAATATGGATGAAGGATTGTTATTAGTATGATGATTTAGGATAATAACTAGGTTGAAGACTTTGGGTGACAATGATAATACAAGGAAATAATATAAAGAATGACTAAGTTGAAATAGTAAAATAGAAGTATGATACTTGGACATATTAAAAGATTTCACTAGATAAAAGTTAGATTTGTAAGACTAAAAATCATGATCAAATATAAGACCAAAAGGACGTTATGACCAAGGAACACGACTAAGACATCAAACGTGACTTCAAAACATTATAAAATAAATTTATAGTTGGACAACTCACGATTAAGAAAAATTATAGTATATATATATTTACTAAACATAAAATATATTTTGAACAACTCATGACTAATTACGTTTATACTATATATAAATACATACATATATATATATATATATATATATATATATATATATATATATATATATATATATATATATATATATATATATATACACACACATTTTAGACAATAACCACAAATTAATGAGTTTTATGTTTTGTAAAAATAATAAATGTATTAGTAATTAAGTAATCTTAATAACTATAAAAAGAATTATTTTATAAAAAGTAAAATAGGAGTTTTGCATAAAAACTTATTAGTAACAAAACTGTTAATTAAACTTTGAATAAAGACTAATATATATATATATATATATATATATATATATATATATATATATATATATATATATATATATATATATATATATATATATATATATATATATATATATATATATATATATATATATATATATATATATATATATATATATATATATAAGTGTGGAAAATATAGTTTTATAACATGAGACGCTTAAATTAGAAAATCACTAGTTAAATATAAGTTTTAAACGCAAAGTTCGCGAGTAGAATAATAATAACATAAGATATCTAGAATATGAACAAGAAATAGATATTAGTCAAAAGAGTATATGACGCCTAAGGAAAATGGTAGGCTTTACTAAAAATTTACAAAGGTATACATATTTAAATAATAAAAACATGTTATTTTAGAACGACTGAATAAGTGGGTGAAAAGCATTCGTAAGCATAAATCATCATATATTGACCATAATGCACATAATTAGGGTTTCATTATCAAAGGACTGGCACGTTGGTTCCTTTCGTTAAACACATTCAAGGTGAGTCCTTCGGTCCCGTTTTAAATATTATCTTTAATTGTTTTGGGGGAAAAGCATGAAACCATACTTTAAAATATATGATGGTTTAAACAGGATAATATATTATGAAGGTATAAGTTGGGTCAGTGGTATGGATATATACCATTGAGCCCCTAAATCCCCCCATAATCATTAACCTCAGGGGTGAGGCCACAGAGTATATTGGTAGATCTATCGGGTTAGAATGACCCGCTCTCGCGACCAGTCGCGCTGGTCAGGTTGTGGCGAGGGAGTTTATATATCTGGACTGTTGTGGGGCAACGTGTTTCTTGGTTTGATTATGGACTTATGACCTGAATATATCATAGTACCTAGCTAGTCTATGCGAATATATTATGTCTTGTTTCATTATATTATTTTCAAAACGGATGTTTGTAAAACTGAAAAACCCCGAAAGCTCACCAACTTTATGTTGACTTTACTACCCTTCATGCTTTTCAGGGTTATAGGTGAGCTCTATGCGAAATTCCAGAACTATGTCTTTGGAGGGTCAAACGTTTCAAACGTCTTTAAATAACATTAGGTTCATGAAATAAAGACAGTATTATGTGTCAAATGTCGAGTTGTTTAACCTTGGCTAACAAAATACTTTTGTAATCTATTTTATGATGTTAGTTGTATGATTTTCATAATTGACGTTATTTTTGAACACGTTTGACTATAAAAGTTGGGTCAACTCCAACTTCCGTTACTACCACGTCACACGACCTTCCGCTGCGATTTTCGGGGTGTGACATTGATTATGAGAAGATATATTCTCAAGAGATGGATTCAATGTTTTTCCAACATCTCATTGTACTGATAATACTAGGAAAGGAATTAATATAAGTATTTTGGATATTATGACTTACAAGTTAATGAGATTACCATGAAAACCACGTGTCCAAATCAGTAAAGCAAGTTCTCGAGAACACTTTGAATGTTGTACAAGAATATTGATCTGAATATGTAATTATTATATGTATATGTTGATGACTTGAATATAACTAAAACTTCTAGTTAGTTTCCTTAAATTACTAAGTGCTTAAAGTGTTATTTGGGTATAACTAAGTTTTGTCTTGAGTTACATGTTATACATCTTAAGGATGTAATCATTGTACATAAACAACATATCAAAGAATGAGAAGTTCTTTTATGTAAAAATACCATAACTAAAGTGCAAGTTGTGCATCATGTTTTTGCTAGCTCATATCCACCTCAAGGTACACACGTTATCGGTATATATTTTACTAACCCGGCAAAACAAGTTTCGTTAGTCTTGCAGATTAAAGAAATGTAACACAACACCATTACGAATCATGTAACATTTTTTCACGAGATGAGGCCATAGTTCAACTTAATGAATTGCATGTAAAGAGATTAAGCGACAAAGTGGCGACTATATAGTTTTCTAGCAACTTTCATAGAAGATAGTTTTCTTTCATTTAAACGAGAGACATTATAATAAAGGAGAGCATTATACACGCTACACTCTTTTTTTCTGGATTAAGTTTTGTACCACTAGGTTTTCTTATAAAGGTTTTTAATGAGGTAACATAAATGATTCAATAGTATCGTTTATCTTATAGGTCATGAAGTATCAATCTAACAACATCCTGAAGTATGTTGTACTGTTGTATAATCAACAGGTACTACGTCTAAGGGAGAGTGTTATAAATATATATTAAATCAGATATTATAATTACCGCTATCACTTCTTACTTATGTCTTCATAATTATCACTTATGTCTTAGTATTCGCTAGCACATTGTATACATTATTAAAACCCGTCGAGTCAATATAATTAATATATTTTCATTTACTTTGTCTTCATAATTATATTGACTCGACGGGCTTTCATATAAAACTTACGTCAAAGTAGAAGTATGTTGAAACGTAGACATTTTAAAACGTATATAAAGTTAAGCATGAAAACAATTTATATTTGACCTGAGCCTATATGCGGTACTACGGTGACATTGACGTGGTTAAGTACGTAAAAGAAATGTGTGAATCAGTGACGATTTGATATTGGTTGAAAAGAATACTATGAATAGTATGTTGCGACGTAAATATAAACTAATATCTAAACAACTATTGCTCGATAAAAATAAGAGTGATTGTAAAAAATGGAAAAAGAAATATTAAAAGAGTAAAAGAAAGAAAAAACAAAAAAAACAAAATATTTGCAATTCAAAAGACTCGAATCGGGGGGAAAATATATTTAGTTTCAAAAGCTTTAACCACTCCAACCATAATGCATTATGTGTAAAATATTAAACATAAGATATAACAGGAGTTTTAGAATGAATAAAAAAAAACCCACCTATAATGTAAAAAATAAGTACTAGTATATAATGTAATCTGATATATAAACGTAAATGGGACATGGATTATAATATAAACCAGAGTAAATTACAAATTGTCATTTATTAATACATGAAATTACATGGTATGTCCTTTAGTTTTAAGAATTACATCCAATGTCATTTTTTTAAAATATGTGTACACCTATTGTCCTTTACACTAACTTTCAGTTAAATGTACAGTTAACTCAGTTATGTATCTCTCACATGAGATGTAATTTTGTCATTTTCTTTCCACATATCTAATATATTAAACAAATAAAAGTTTTAATTATTTTATATAAAAAATAAAATTAAAAGACATCGGACCGTTGGGTAAGTCAGTGAACCCGCGTTCCTCTTACGTTTAATACCAACAAATCCATCACCCTCTCTATTTGATAGCCCATTAATACTGGTCATCTTCACCACCTACAACATCTCACACACCATTGAATCCCCTTGAACTCGAACAAACAACGATGGTAAGATTAAAATCCCTACATTTCGTTGCTTTTTTAATTTATGGCTTATGTTGTGTGATTAACGAGCGACTCATAGTTCATTTTCTTGGTTTTGCAATTATATAAGGAATTCAAAGAATCACAGGTAATCTCCAAGTTTGTGTTCCTTATTGATTTTTTATTATTTGTTGGTATGAGTAGTTTATAAAGTATTTACGTGTATTTTTTTGGTGTTTATTGTTGATTTTTCGATCTTCTAAATGATTTGTGACTTAGTCTTCTTACTTTAGTAACTGTTATTGGAGGTTGTTGTCATTAAAAGTTTTGATGATTAGTCGAATGAACACACACCAAGAGTGATTGGTTTCATCTACTTACCTAATGGTCCGGTATGTTTTAATTTTTATTATTTAAAATTTTTTATTTATTAAATTTTTTAATGTATTAGACGTGAAAAAAATGATAAAAATACCCTCATGTGAGGAGACACATAACTGAGTTAACTGTATATTTAGAAGATAGTTAGTGTAAAGGACAATATGTGTGCAAATGTTTTAATAAAAGGACATTGTATGTAATTATTAAAACTAAAGGACATGTAATTGTATACATTAATAAAAAAACACAGTTTGTAATTTACTCTATAAGCCAGTAGAATTTGTTAATTTTCCTCGCGTGGTGCAATGAGAATTATCATAAGCTAAATGAGGATTGTTGTCTATATATTAAAAAAATAAATTAGACTAGTTTTGATTATATTTATCAAGTGGGCCTTGTAACTTGTAAGCATTGACATGACTCAATAATATAATAAAATTTGTATCGAAGATTCGAGACATAGAGAACACTAAATGAATTAAAACGATATATACAACATTTTATAAAACATTATCTATCAAAAGTTATTAAAAAAACAATGTGCATTTAAAAGTAAACACCTAGAAGTATGCTATATTTGGCTTGACATTTGTTTTGGTAAGATTTATAATGAAACGCAGATAAGATAAGCACGTCACGATACTACACATAAAATTCTGTAAACATTATATTATATCATAAAAGTATAAAATAAATAAAATATCTTAAAGTTTTAGCTATAATATATAATTGAAATCAATTAATGTATTAGAATTAATTAAAAAAAACACATGAAAATGGTGAATGTAGTTATTATTCACCTATTTGTCTTTAATATGTTGTGCTAAGCGATGGGCTTGGCCGTTTTATCCCTGCTTGATGCAGCATGATTTTGATCGTTATCGCGTCTCATCGAAACTATAAAAGCTAATATCAATACCGGTAATAATTAGTTGGGTTCGTTATAGTACTATAATGATAACCGCATTCCGATATATGATATAACTGATTTTAAAACACATCTGTTTTCTGTAAAAATTATATTGGAACGTCGATTAAGATACTAAATATAGCCACGCATTTTGCATAAAGGAACGATACTATTAGATTAAATGTGTTTATTATATATAGCATGAGGTGTGAAAATGAAAATATAAAAGAAAAACAAACTTATTAAACTTTTTCATAAAATTATTAAAGACGTGCAAAATTTAAAACCACCAAAACCTCATGATTCCTTTATTTGATCTATAAAGTATATTAATATTACTATAGTCTGGTACACTGAGAAAACAAATCAAAATAACATTTTAAAAAACTTATTTATCTCTTTAGTTCAACTAACTCACTTGTAGAACTTTTTTTAGAGGTGGCAATTCCTTATACTACCACGAACTGAAAACTAACAATTTTGGGTTGTACAATATATTCTCAAAATATAGGTTGGCTTCGGATGATCCGTTTCAAAAAATAGGTCAAAGTAAAAGTTAATCCATTTGAAAACAAGTTGACCCGTTAATCTATTCTATAAGAGTAAATTATCATTTTCATCTCTGACGTCGCATATATTAACCACTTGAATCTCTGTAGTTTTAAAATTATCATCTGCCCCCCTGACGTTTCATTTTTATTTCCATTTGAGTCCAACACACTAACGACGTTAGATTTTTAACTTAAGTTTTATGAAATAACAAAAATACCCTTATTTAATACCCCTCACTCACACCCCACCCCTTTCATCTTCTCTTCTCTCTCTCTCTCTCTCTCTCTCTCTCTCTCTCTCTCTCTCTCTCTCTCTCTCTCTCTCTCCTCCCTCTTTATGTCCACCATTGCCACCGCAACCACCGCAATCGCCGCACCACTGCGGTTGCTGCACCGCCACCGTCGTCGCACCGCCGTTGTCGCCGCACCACCACCGCACCTTAACGACCAGTAGAACCACGACCACCCCTATCTCTTTTCTTCTATTCTTTTCTTTGTGTATGTGTGTGATCGGTAGACCACAACCATCAAGATGTGAAATTGTTGTTCTAGAGAAGCAGTTTTAGTGGTGGAAGGGTGAAACACGATGGCGGCCAAGGGTGTTTTGGCAAAAATCGCAGATTTAGTAGTGATTATCGGCTATGGTGGTGGAGATAGGGGTTTTGGTGGTGGTGACGGGTGGTTGTGATGGGGGCTACAATGGTGGTGATGGGTGGCTACGGTGGTGGTGATGGGTGGCTGCGGTTGTGGTGATGGGTGGTTGCGGTTTTGTTGATGGGTGGTTGCGGTTGTGGTGATGGGAGGCTGCAATGGCGGTGATGGGGCTGCGGTGGTGGTGATGGGGTTGTGGAGGTGGTGATAGAGACTACGGTGGTGGTGATGGGGACTACGGTGGTAGTGATGGGTGGTTGCGGTTGTGGTGATAAGGGATGCGGTGGTGGTGATGGGGGTTGTGGTGGTGGTGATGGGACTGCGGTGGTGGTGATGGGGCTGCGGTGGTGGTGGTGATGGTGATGGGTGGCTGCAGCGGTGGTGATGGGGCTGAAGAGGTGGTGATGGGGCTGCGGAGGTGGTGATGGGGCTACGGTGATGGTGATGGGGCTACGGTGGTGGTGACGAGGGCTATGAAAGTGGTGATGGTTAGTTGTCATGGTGGTGATGAAGGATAGTTTAGTCTTTTTAACAATAATTTTAACAATAAAACTAACAGTGTTAGTCATCTGTACTCAAATGAAAATAAAAATAAAACAACATAGACTCAAATGAAGATAACATGAAACGTCATGGGTCAGATGACAATTTTGAAACCGCGGGGATGCAAATGGTTAAAATGAACAAACGTTAGGGATGCAAATGGTAATTTACTCATTCTAAATAATATATGTTTTTAAATATTATTTAAGTATCTTAACTTGTACATTAGTTAATAACTAGGAAATGTACCAGCGTTTCGCGACGTGGCATGTAGATTGCACCTTTAAGAAATAGCTCATCTAGCTTCGTTTGTCATCAAATCGCAATGAAGAAAAATATTAAAAATACGAAGTAAAGTCGTATGGAAAACTGAGAATGTAACGGCTCAATGGTAATTTAAGATCTCAGGTTTAATTTTAAATTTTAAATATTTGCAAACTGAGAATGTATCAGCTCAATACGTAAAAATCTTTTAGTGAAAATAATATAAAATAGTTATTTAACAGGTTAATTTTAATGAAATGGATAAATATGTAATATATGTATTAGAAGGGAAAATATGTGATTGATTTTATTCCAAGTAGAAATATGTAATTTATGGTCTTAATAAGTGAAAATATGAAGAAAAAGAACATTAGAAAAATATGTTAAACGGGTTAAGTTCGAGTTACATAATATATATGGAATCAAGATAGAGTTGAATTTTTTGCCAAGAATGAAGACATAGGTCATATTGAGGTTCAATTTTCCATCCTATTAACCCATCCACTAGACACGATTGACAACCTAACATTTTCATCTAAAAATTAAATCAAACTGAACCCGAAGGGTAAATTTAAAGTCACTTAATAATGCTCTAGCCTAATATTAAGCTTAAAGAGTTAACAAGCCCGGCGATTGTGTCACACCCCGACCGACGACGGAATTATCAGGGCGGACGAATGTGAAACGATTGTTCATAGCTCATGGAATTTAAATAAGTTGAAATAATATTAAATGCCATTTTCATTGAATAAAACTAAACAATTAAGTCATTACAATACAACAAAGATTTAAACAACAACATAAAATGTTTAATTAAACTAAGTCCAAATCCTATATGAGCAAGAAGAATTCCTCAAGTAGTAATTCTGAAACATGTTAAAAATAAAGGGTCAACTTTGAAAGTTGGTGAGTTTCCATGGGTTAAACATACATATATATAATAAGATTTACAAGTAGTAATTCATGTCAATAGTTATGAATTATGCAAGTTTATAGAACACATATAGCTACAATCAAACCTCGACCAAGATTAAGATTACAAGTTTATAACGATTGACTAAGTGTACTTGGTTCCCATGATGAACAAGTCATACGTCATCAGGAGCCGGCAATACATCGGCTTTAGCACCAAATAGGCTTGTCAGGCCCATAGATCTATGACGTCGCCAGGCTAGCAATAGTTAATGATTGTCAACATATAAGTTATCTCATATAACACTCACAATAATACAAATAACCATGACAAAAAGTAAAGATGAATTGCTCGTGCATTTATAAGTATTGTTTACAAGTGTAAGTTTATAAGGTTAACATGTTGCAGGACCGGTTAAGGGCTTAACAATTACAACACAACAACACAAAGAGGAGATTAACTAAACTTGATCAAACAGTAAACTGGATTAACCAAGATAATGATACAAAGAACACAAGTAATGATAAAGAGACAGAACAAGAGATTTGGGTTTCAATGAGGCAGTATACTGCTTTCTCAAGTTCTATTACAAGTGTTACAAAGCATAAAGAAAGATACTAGAACTTGGAATACTTATACTACAACCTACAGCCGGCTATACTTTGAAAGCCAGCTGGATACAATTGACTAGACACAAGCAAAATCAATTGTAGAATCAAAAGGCATATCTGCCTTTTGACCTTGTGACTATGGCATGCCATAGCTCACATCCTTATCTATTACAAAAAGGATAAAGTACATAAAGTAAAAAGTTACAGACTCAAGACCTCAATGTACAGTTACCAAAAGCATGGACCTTTTCACCAACTCATGTAAGTTGGTGACTTTACAGAGATGCAGCGGAAAGGTGTCCAGCTTTATGGAACAGTACATCAGATAAAGCATGTTACTAAAAGTCTTCGGAACAAATCTGTCTTCATAGGATGAAGCTTCGGAAGACTTTGTCTCTGAGGCTTCGGAAGACTTCATGTTTGGCTTCGGAAGATATTGGTCTTGGCTTCGGAAGATTTTACACTTAGAATATTTCTAGTGTATGGTGTAAAACTTCCGAAGCATTTCTTCTTCAGTACTTGGTGCATTACTTGCAGAGAGACATTGGATGTTTTTGGTTTGCATCAGACTTAAAGGAATCCTTACAAACTCCCGCTAGGCTGATGCTACCAAAACATTTAGAAGATCTTCATATGTTAGTAGTCTTCAGCACAATCATGACCATACCCTTCTTCATTAGATGGTCAGGATCATTCAGACCTTCATAGTATCTTCTTATCACAAAGATATCATGCAGAGGTAAGTTGATTATGTCTTGCCATGTATAGACATTCTCAACACCTTGATCTCTGATTACATGCCATCTTTCTGGATTGGTAGAGAAGGTCCAGGATAAGATGGGTGTCTCAGCTGCCAAAGGAGCCACTTGCATTGGAGTTGATTGGGCTGCCTCTTCATGCACTTCCTCAGGTTGATCTGACTCAGCCTGAGGTGTAGAGGTAGATGATGTAGGCTTCTTCTTCTTAGACTTTGGTTTAGAAGCCATCCTCTTCTTCCTCTTAGATGACTTTAACTGAGAAGACTGGTCTGCAGCACCTTGGTGATCATCTTTGTCTTTCTCAGTTGGGTGTTCCTCCGTCACAGGTTCAGAAGGAGAGGGAGTTTAACCCTGCTTTGGATCAGAAGATGAAGCTTGCTGAGGCTCAGCAGGAGGTCCGGGTTGAGGTGTCTCAGGTTGTTCAAACTTAACCTCCACTTCAGGTGGGACTTGACTTGGAAGAGAGTGTAAGTCAATCAGTTCACCACTCTTAATCTTCTGCTTGATTACCCTTATATGCTCATCCATTGTGGATAGAGACATAGGGCCAAGTCTCCTTCCGGAGAATCCATATAGCTTCAAGAAGCTCATCATCCTTTGTCTATCAGCAGACTTCTTCATACTCTTTTGAATGATGGCTCTTGACTTTGCAGCTTCTTCCCTTAGCTTCTTCTTAGTTGTCTTTCTCTCCTTGACTAACTCAAGTTCAAGTTGTTTTAAGTACTCAAACTCAACAAAGTCATAGGACAAGGGAAGAAGTGCATCTGCCTGATAGAAGCCTGTGGCACTCAGGTAGTTGATCATTTTGATCCTATCTTCTTCTTTGTCTACCTGAGGTTCTTGTGGAGCCACATCTTCTTGTACAGGGCTTTCTTGAACTAGGGAGAGAGTGGGAGCATGCTTGTAGAGTCTTTTCTGTCTCTTCTTCTCTTTGAATTGGAGAGGTAACCTTGCATCCTCTTTTTCTTTCATCTCTCTTGACACTTCCATGTCAGCCAGTTCATTTAGTTGTTCTAAGGGGAGAGAAATGATTTCATCAATGTCATAGTTCTTGGTCTGCAGATAAGTAATCCTGACTGCCCTCAACTCATCATCTTGAGTATTTGGTCTGGGGGCAGCCCTGATTGCAGCTTGCATAAAGCGTGAAGACCCAGAGGAACTTTCTCCCCTTAGCTTCCTTTTCCTCTCTCTCTCTCTTCCTCCTCAATTTCCTCAGGAGTCATAATCCTTTTCCCTTTGTCACCCACAGACCTTTGTGACTCAGGGTGGATAGAGGTTTGGCCTTCATTGCTTGGTGTAGCATCCATGCTCTGGCCAGAGAGAGGCTGAGAAACACCTTCACCAGCAGGTGTCTCAGAGGGAGTGTGAATCTCTGCAGCAGTTGATGATGATGAGACAGGGGTCTCAGGTTCTGCCACTGGGCCTTCAGTCAAGGTTTCCCCTATGAAACTAATCTTAGGGTCCACCTCAACATCCAGTTGACCGATGACATTGCCTGATTGCCTAAGTCTCCTTCTTAAACTGAACTCTGCCATGATCCTGTCTTGGATTCTTTGAGCCAATCTGTCAGCCTGTCTTGATTTGCTTGGATTGACAAGTGGCATATTGACTAGATCCAATCTTTCATAGAAGTTCAAGCTTTGAAAATCAAATACTTCTTGTTGCCCTTGAACTCTGTGAAGAATAAGGCTCTTCTATCAGCATCATACCTCCACCTTATGATGTAGTTTGAAGTTCCTTGAGGTGGGGATGACACAGCCCTTGGTATACCTTCCTCAAAGAGACTCCTGATGATAGAGTCTATAGAGTCCACATTAATGTGAACTTGAGGAAGTTGCTGAGAATGCACAACTGCAAGTGAGGATGGTGAGTCCTCTATGTCCATTCTCTGTGAAGAACTCCCAGGTTCTGTGGCTGCAATGACTTTCTCCCCCTTTTTGGTAGCATCACCCACTTGCATAGGTGAGCTGGAGGATAAATCAATCACATCCACAGGTTTTTGTGTTCCTGGTTGAGCTCTTCTTAAAGGTCTCCCAGCTAGTTTTTCCTTAAGATATGAAATCTGAAGTTGCTGATCATTGACCCTGTTTTGTAAGGTAGTCACCTGAGATTCAAGGTGACTGACCTTAGAGACTAAATAGGAGCATGTTTTTGACAGTTTTTGCACCTTTAGTCTCAAATTCCCTCTTCTTCATCAGAAGAATCATTGGGGGATGAGATGATTGGACCAAAGTCCTCTCTCTCACCACCAGCTTGAGGTTCTTGGCTGCTGGTTTTCCTCTGCTCACTAGCAATCTCAGTTGAGATGTCAGTGGGCTGAGTTGCCATGGTTGAGGTCTTAATGATGTAATCACTTGCAGAAGTGAGAGCCTCTTCCATATGGACATCCTGAACATGTTCAGAAGTGTCCACCTCAGTAACAGGTGACTGATGTGGGCTAGACTGAGGAGACTCAGAGGTACTCATCTCTCTTTGAGTAGGGGAGGAGAAGAGAGACTCATGGTACTCACTGAATCCTAAGTCTTCATCAGTATAGAAGGATAGGTTGGGAATTGGTTGATTTAGATCTAAAGGCTGGGGATGGTAACTGTCCCCTGAAGGTTGTTCACTTGAGTGTTGAGACTCAGAGTGAAGGCTTAAGGCTGTTGGGCTTGTGAGCTCATCAGGGTGAGCATGAGGAACCTCAGCCCTGATAGTTGAAGAAATGGGAGTGGTTTGCTCCTCAGGGGAAGTGGGAGCTCTAGTGTCCACTTCCTCCTGTAAAAATGAGTATATGGGGACCTGCACAGACTCAATAGCTTGAGCAGGGGTTCGTTTGGATTTTCTTTGGTAGGTGAGGGTTATTTGAGGCCTTTTTAGTGGTAAAGAAGTAGAAGGTGTGGGTTCAACACTAGCTTGTGTTGCTAGGTTGTCACCTTGAGCAATGAGCTCTAACATTTTGGGGAAAGGGCTGTTTCTACCCCTGAGAAGCCTACAGTTGGCTTCTTCATGATTTTAAAGATGCCGGGCTTCATCTGTCCCAATTTAAGAATATTACTTGTTTCCCTCAACTGTGAGCCCAGTTCACAGTTAAGAATGTGTTGAACATATCTAGGAAACATGTAATACTCTAAGGAGTCCAAGTTTGCAAGTAAATTAGTATAAACAAATTGAGAGTACCTGAACTTGACCCCTTGAACCATTCCATGCACTATGAAGGAGAGATCCTCAGGAATCTGGTCCCACCCTCCATGCTTGTTTGACAAGCTGTGGATAACCACATGGAGTAGGTATTTCCACTGGGATGAGACCTTCCCTTTCCTGAAGGTCTTTACAGAGAAATCTCCCTCATAGCCCATCTGCTCAAAGGAATGATTGACAGCTTCCTTTGGGAAGGACAACTCACCTTCTTCATCATCCAGCTGCAAATGATAGTTGATGATGGCCGGAGTGATGAAGATTGTCCTCCCTTGCACTGTGGCAGACAGTGCCTTCTCCCCATCCATAATGACCTCTTGGCAGGTCTTCCAGAATTCAAGCAAATGATCCTCATACAGAGTAGGATCAATGGTTAGGGAGGTGAAATAGTTTGATAGAGTTAAGAATTGGCAAATCTCTGAGAAACTTTCATCTTTCTCAGAGCTTAACAGAGCAACCTGGTTGTGTTGCCTGTGAAGTTGCATGGAGAAATCTGGGTTGTTTCTGCGGTTAAGGTTGGCCATTTGAGAAGCTTAAGGATGAAGAAAGGTAAAAAGCAAAGGCGGTTTTGGGAATTAGGTTTGAGGAATAGTGGAATTGAGGAAGATAGTGAGGAAGAGGGGGAACCGTTGGGTATTTATGTGAAAAGGGATTTGAACCAAAGTTAATGAAAGAGGATAAACTTTGAAATCCGAAAGTCGGTCCCACCTCTGAAAAAAGTAGTTTACTTTTGCTCAAAAAGTAGTTTTCTTGGAATTCGAAAAGCTTCCGAAGGTAAATTATCTTCGGAAGTTTTAATGAAAAAGCTTCCGAAGCTAAAATGACTTCGGAAGATTTTCCTGAGAGTCTTGAAAATTTTGCTTCGGAAGAGAAATAAACACTTGAATGCTTTGTATATGAAACAACAAAGCTTCCGAGAGTTAATTTTGCTTCGGAAGGAAAAAGTCCTTAAAAACAAATAAGTGTCTGAGACAAGAATTTAAGCTTCGGAAGATAGATTTAGACTTCTTCCGAAGGTAAAATTTCTTAGACAGTTATTTATTTTGAAGACATGATTTTCTTCCGAAGGTAAAAGTATATCTTCCGAAGGATCAGAAATTTTCAAGAATCTAAGGAAAGTCTTCAAAAAGGATTTTATATCCAAAGAAAACATGAGCTTATGAAAGTGATGAACTAGACAACTTAGGACACACATATTTTAAGAAATAATTAGAATTAGTTTTAAGAAAAGATCTACTCAAAGTTAATCATCCCAATAGCTGATATTAGATATTTAAATCTCTGTTCATCAAAAGCTTTTGTAAACAGATCAGCATATTGTTCATCTGTATGAACTTTGACTAGTTTAATTAATCCCTTTTCATAGTTATCTCTTATTAAATGATACCTGATATTGATGTGTTTGGTCCTTGAGTGCTGCACAGGGTTCTCAGTGATAGAGATAGCACTATTGTTGTCTATGTGGATAGGAGTCTCCTTGAAGTTAAATCCATAGTCCAGCATCTGATTTTGAATCCAAAGCACTTGAGCACAGCAGCTTGCAGCAGCAATGTATTCAGCTTCAGCAGTTGATGCAAACACACAAGATTGTTTCTTGCATTGCCATGAGACAACCCTTCCACCAAGGAATTGACATCCCCCAGATGTAGACTTTGCAGTCATGTTGCAACCACCATAATCACTATTTGTATAAGCATACAGATTGAAGTCAGGATTCTTTGGATACCATAAACCAAGTGTTGAGGCACCTTTAAGATATCTTAAAATCCTTTTGACAGTGATTAGGTGAGACATCTTAGAGTTGGCTTGATATCTTGCACAAATACATGTAGCAAACATGATATCAGGCCTGCTAGCTGTAAGATACATAAGAGACCCAATCATAGCCAAATGTTCATCTACACACTCCCCCCCAAGATCAGGTCCAAGGGAGTGGTTTCTAGCTATGGGTGTCTTAGCAATCTTACAATCAGTCATGTTGAACCTCTTGAGTATGTCCTGAACATACTTTGACTGACTTATGAAGATGCCATCTTCAACTTGCTTCACTTGAATTCCCAGAAAAAAATTGAGTTCTCCCATTGCACTCATTTCAAATCTGTCTTTTATCAGCTTCTCAAAGTCTTTGCAGAGCTTTGGATTAGTTGAACCAAAGATGATGTCATCTACATAACTTGAACTAGCAATAAGTCATTTCCCTGTCCTTTGATGAAGAGAGTTCCATCTATAGTACCTCTCCTGTATCCATGTTTACAAAGATACTCAGACAATGTCTCATACCACTTCCTGGGTGCCTGATGCAGCCCATAAAGAGCTTTGTCAAGCTTGCAGACATAATCAGGATGATCAGGGTCTACAAAACCAGGTGGCTGTTTGACATAAACCTCTTCATCAATCACTCCATACAGGAAAGCACACTTTACATCAAGTTGAAAGACCTTGAAGTTCTTGGATGCAGCAAATGCCAGGAATATCCTAACAGCTTCTAATCTTGCTACAGGAGCAAAGACATCAGTGTAGTCAATCCCTTCTTCTTGTGTGTATCCTTGAACAACTAGTCTTGCCTTGTTCTTGATGATAATTCCTCTATCATCCTTCTTATTCCTAAAAACCCATTTGGTTCCAATGGTAGTCTTCCCATGAGGAAGAGGACAAAGGTTCCAAACTTTCTGCCTTTTGAATTGAAGCAACTCTTGTTGCATAGCTTCAACCCAACTTCCATCCTTTAGAGCTTCATCAACTTTCTTTGGCTCTATCTGAGATAAGAAACAAGAGTGAAGACAAACATTTGCTTCATGGGTTTGTCCTCTTGTTCTTACCCCTGTGACAACATCTCCAATGATGTTTGTGGTGGGGTGAGACTTGTGGATCCTTAGCTGAGGGATCACAGCAAGTTGCTGAGAAAGATCCAAATTTGAGAAATTTAGATCTGGCATAGATGATTCACCCTCCACATCACCACACTTATCAAGATTTACTTGATCCAATGAGTGTGTGACATCATTGATGTTGTCATCTATGGTGTGGTTATTAGCATCAAGAATTCCTGATCACTTTCACCATCACCATTGTTGTCTTCCACAATTGAGGTATCTTTATCTGGTTGTGGAGCCTCTGAGCTGGAATTTGAAGGCACCCCAGATGTATCAGCTGAATTTGTCATTGTAGTGCTGATAGAAACCTCATTTGCTGAAGTAGTTCCAACTGGAGCTGAAGATGTATGAGTTGAAGGTCTTCCTAGCTCAAATTTGGATCAGGATCACCTGTATTTTAATTTTCTGCAGATCCTGAAACATTCTCACAAGATTTGTTAAAACAGTTGGTAACTAAATCAAGATCAAATAGCCAATCAGGACCAGAACCAGCCACACAGGGTGTGTGTTCATTGAAAGTCACATTGGCTGACTCCTCAACAATTCTAGTTCTGAGATTGTATACTCTATAAGCCTTGGCTTGGGAGGAGTATCCAATGAAGTGTCCATCATCTGATTTCTCAGCAAACTTGGCAATTTGATCCTTGGTATTCAAGATGGTGCAGGGACATCCAAATGACCTGAGAAAACCAATGAAAGGTTTTCTCTTGTGCCAAAGTTCATAAGGAGTCTTACCATGTGTCTTAACTACTAAAACTCTGTTTTGCACATAGCAAGCAGTATTTACTGCCTCTGCCCAGAAGGTGATGGGCAGTTTAGAGTCAGACAACATAGTTCTTGCAGCTTCAATTAGTGTCCTGTTTCTCCTCTCAGCAACTCCATTTTGCTGAGGAGTCCTGGGAGCACTATATTGTCTTGTAATACCTTTTTCATCACAAAATGTATCAAGGATTTGATTCTTGAATTCAGTCCCTTGATCACATCTTATGGTTTTGACCTTGTGATCACTTTGATTCTCAATTTTTAAGATGAAATTCTTCAGAATCTCAGGGTTTCATCCTTAGTTCTAAGAAAGAAAACCCAAGTGAATCTTGTAAAATCATCTGTGATCACCAAACAATAAGAGGTCCTTCCTAGACTCATTACACTGGTGGGGCCAAAGAGATCCATATGTAATTAGTGTAGGGGAGTAGTAATAGAGTTCTTTTCCTTAGGCTTGTGAGATACCTTATGTTGCTTCCCTTTCAGGCATGCAACACAATGATCATCACTTGTAAACTCTTTCTTTGGCATTCCAGTTACCAAATCATGTTTAATTATTTATTCATGTTCTTAAAGTTTACATGGCACATTCTTTTATGCCATAGGAAAGACTCATCACTATTTGCTTTAGATAGAAAGCATGAAACTTCTCCAGAGGGAGATGTTTCTTGCAAATCCATCTTGTACATGTTCCCTTTCCTGGGGGCTCTGAGCAGGATATGCTCATGAGGAATGACCACTCCAGGCTTGAGAACAATGCACTCATGCTCAGTAAAGAGCATGTTATGACTCTGATCACAAAATTGGGATACACTCAGAAGATTGTACCCAAGCTCCTTGACAAAGTTTACCTTTTCAATGCTGAGCTTACCATTTGTGACCTTGCCCCTTCCTGAAATGTAACCACCTTCATCTCCTCCAAAAGCAACTGGTCCTCCATCAATTCTCTCAAAGTTATGGAGTAGTGACCTATTGCCTGTCATGTGCCTGGAACAGCCACTATCAATTATCCAGACATTCCTGTTTGTCTTGAGCTGTTCCTGCACAAAGAAAATGATTAGTTACATTTGGAAACCCAAGCCTTACTTGTCTTGGGCTCACTAAGTATAATAGAAGGTAATGCAACAGTAATAGATCCTATGGTTGTGCTAGAGGGATCTTCAGCTGTTGTTGATGGAGAAACTTCAGTCACTTGGTCTTTCTTAGACTTCCACACCACCTTTGGAGTCTTGGACTTGACCTTCAAAACCTTGGAAGCTTTTGGGACTTCACAAGTTTTGATGACTGAACCTTCGGAAGATTCTGCAGTCACTGCAGCAGACTTCAGTGCTTCGGAAGAACTCCTTTCTTCCGAGACCAATTTTTCTTCCGAAGGTAATTTTCCATTTACCTTCTTCTTTGATTTGGAGCTTCCGAAGGAAACAGATTTTCCTTCCGAAGCTTGAATCTTCTTGAAACTCTTTGAAGTCTTTGTATTGGTCATATGGACAGTACTTTTAGGATTATATGGACAATCCTTAGCAATGTGAGAGGTACTTTCACACATGACACACAACATTTTCTTCTTCAAAAGAGTCTCCTTATGAGAGCAAGACTGTCTTTGGTCACATCCCTTCTCCACCTTCATCTTTGTAGATGCTGAGACAGTTCTTTTGGGCTGTGAACTGTTCTTGGAGTTTGATGGTCCAGGCTGTGCAGCAGTGGTACACAGCAGATCAGTCTTCTTCTTGGTACTGAGATGATTTGAACAAGAACCAGAACTCTTAGCTGAGAAGTTTTGGTTGATGTCTTCAGTCTTTACTACTTTAAACCCTGCAGAGATAAAAACTTGTTTCTGCTTAGAGTCAAAAGTAGCCTTGATCTCTTGAGCCTTCTTTGCCTTTCTTTTGCTCTTCCTGATCAAGTTCTTTCTCTTTGACTTGGTCATCACAGTAGACTTCTTCTCCTCAGAAGGATAGTGGCCCTTAGTAGAATCCTCCTCTTCACTCTTCTCAGAGGAATTCTTCACTATCTCTTCTTCATCCTTTTCACTTATAGGATCTATGAGAGGAAGCTCATTTTCACAAGTTTCACACCTAGGAGATCTTACAAACAAGATTGTGTGTGGAGGAGCTATCTCATTTGATCCCAGTCCCTGTCTATTTTGATAACACACTTTGTTGTGCAGGGATGAGGATATCATGTTCTTGAAGGTCTCTTCTTCAAGAACACTTTTTTCTGCCCTGGCTTTGCTAATCACAAGCTCAGCCTGGCACTCAGTCAACTTAGTTATGAGATCTTGGATTTGAGTCCTAAAATCTGTATGTTCATGTTTTAGTACTGAAATGGTTTTCTCTAAGTCCTCTATCTTTAGCTTGTAATCATTTTCAGACTTTCTAAAATCAGATTTTAATATGTTTAAGGACTCAAGATCAGATCTCATTTCCAAGTTATAGGACCTATATCTGTTAACTTTAGCAATGCATTCAGGAGTACAGAGATGTTCCAATACCTTGGCTTCATCATGATCTGCCATTAGTGCTTGGTTTGGAGAAGCATCTTCCACCTGAAAGCTCCAGTCAAAGCCTCCTTCTTCAACAGCAACAGCAGCTTGTTGCTTTGGCTTCTCATTCTGAGAGGCTTTGTCAGTGTAGTTTGGTCTGGTTTGTGCTTGGCCACCATTTGTTTTAGGTGCCTTACACTCTCTAGCAAAGTGGCCCATCAAGTTACAGTTGTAACACTTGACTTTGCTTTTATCCAAGCCAAACTTTCCACTGGTTGCATTGCTTGGAAACCTCCTTCCAGTTCTCTTGTAGAACTTCTTGGCTCTATGAGTGAGAAGAGCCATCTGCTGAACTATTTCCATGTATTCCAGGTCATCTGGATGGATACAATCTAGGTCTTCAAGAGTGAAAAGAGAGTTGCCACAACTTTCATCAGAAGACACAAAGGCTTGAGAAGAGCTTGTCTCTTGGAATGGCCTTCCTTGAGTGTAGTTCTCCCTAGGTGTCTCTGGGAAGGTGATGAAAGGACCCTTTGGTGAGTTGTCAGGGTAGCATATGAGATGATGTTGGGGTTCTATGCTATCCCTTTCAACCACATGCAGGGCTGAACCCATTTGATTGTTGGAGTTGCCAGATGAACCTTGCATGTTCATCTCCATCTGGTAGCCACTGAGAATCCCATATAACTCTGTCAGAGTAAGAGTTTTGAGATTTTTAGTCCTCTTGATCACCACACAGTAGTGTGTCCATTGCCTAGGAAGTGAGGACATGAACTTCCTTACAATGTCTCTGTTTTCAAGAGGAACTCCTCCATCCACTAGGGTATCCACTATCTCAACATACCTAAAGTATTGCTGAGTCATGGTTTCACCTGTTTTGAAGGTGAAGTTTTCAAACTGCTGCTTCAGGAGATCCTTCTTGTTTTCCTTGGCTTCAGAGGAGCCTTCATACATCAGTTTTAGTGCATCCCACAGCTGTTTAGCTGTTTTGCACTTCTTGAAACCTCTGTACACAGAGTTTGGAAGGGCAGTTTGAAGAGCAGTCATGGCCTTTCTATCAATCTCTACTCTCTTCCTATCTTCATCAGAGTAGTTGGCCACATCTTTGGGGATCATACCAGCACCAGTAGCAGAAGGAGTGCTGGGTATGAAAGGTCCATTTTCAACAGATTCCCACATTCTTGAGTCTAGAGACCTGATGAAACCTTCCATTCTCATACACCAGGTATCAAAGTCATCAAGAGTGATCAGTGGGGACTTGTTCATGGTTCCAGTCTCCATATCAGTCTTTGAAATGGATGCCATTTTGAAAGTTTAGTATTTGTGTGTGTGAGGGATCTATCAAGAGCCTGAAAAGCTCTGATACCAATTACAGGACCGGTTAAGGGCTTAACAATTACAACACAACAACACAAAGAGGAGATTAACTAAACTTGATCAAACAGTAAACTGGATTAACCAAGATAATGATACAAAGAACACAAGTAATGATAAAGAGACAGAACAAGAGATTTGGGTTTCAAGGAGGCAGTATACTGCTTTCTCAAGTTCTATTACAAGTGTTACAAAGCATAAAGAAAGATACTAGAACTTGGAATACTTATACTACAACCTACAGCCGGTTATACTTTGAAAGCCAGCTTGATACAATTGACTAGACACAAACAAAATCAATTGTAGAATCAAAAGGCATATCTGCTTTTTGACCTTGTGACTATGACATGCCATAGCTCACATCCTTATCTATTACAAAAAGGATAAAGTACATAAAGTAGAAAGTTACAGACTCAAGACCTCAATGTACAGTTACCAAAAGCATGGACCTTTTCACCAACTCATGTAAGTTGGTGAGTTTACAGAGATGCAGCGGAAAGGTGTCCAGCTTTATGGAACAGTACATCAGATAAATCATGTTACTAAAAGTCTTCGGAAGAAATCTGTCTTCATAGGATGAAGCTTCGGAAGACTTTGTCTCTGAGGCTTCGGAAGACTTCATGTTTGGCTTTGGAAGATATTGGTCTTGGCTTCGGAAGATTTTACACTTAGAATATTTCTAGTGTATGGTGTAAAACTTCCGAAGCATTTCTTCTTCAGTACTTGGTGCATTACTTGCAAAGAGACATTGGATGTTTTTGGTTTGCATCAGACTTAAAGGAATCCTTACACATGTTTCACCCCAAAAGGTGTGAAATAAAGTAAAAAGGGGGCATGAAGAACTCACATAGAAAACTCACGTGGTATAAGTTGCACTTAAGATAACAATAAAAAGATAAGATGGTTCCAACAATTCCTTCACGATTCAACCTAAGATTTGGTGTCTTAGGATTAGAATAAAGATATGGTTCAAGAGTAAACATGAATTAGGGTTTCATTTGGAATTTGAGGGTTTTTAATAATTAAATCAAATAATATAAAATAAAGCAATCGAATATGTTTTGTTTCAATAAAGTTGGAATATATCAATTAAAAATAAGAATTCAGTAATGTAATTTATTGAATTAATAGAGATTAAATATGATGTGTGAAAAGAAATAGTTAACTTAATAATTAATTATTTAAAATTTGATAAAGTTAATTAATTGAATATTTATCTAAATGTCTTGAAAAATAATTTAAAATTATTCAAAATCATTTTATAAAGTTTTTAAACTTTTAAATGATCTTTATAAAGGTTTTACAATATTCAAAACCTTAAAATAGGAATAAAGAACACTAGAAAATTATATTGTTTTTTTTATAACTTTTGAGAATTTAAATTAAAGTTTAATGAACAACTTTATTAACTATTTTAGATATAACACGAATAGGTGAATAATTAATTATCTTAATAAATATTTAAATAACTATTTAAATAATTAATTATTTAACATGTAATTTATAATGTTTTGAAATAATCTAAATTTTAACCTTAATAGATTTTTAGCATTTAAATTACATGAAAGAATTAACAATGTTTTATAACCTTTGTTATTCTTAAAAAAATAAATAAATAAATTTAAAATCATAAGTGTTAAAACCCTTAAAATTTATTTAATAATTTCTGAAATGTTTTAGTTAACAAATTAATTTTTATTTTAATTCATTAATATAATAATAATTTTTCTTAATTAAAAATATAGCTAAAACAATTAAAACCAAAAGGTTGGCAGAGGCCCGGTTCGAACCCGGGACCTCCTGCCCATGGGGTTTGTGTGTTACCAGTTAGGCTATAGCCCAGATGTGTTTAAAAGTTGTTCCATAATATTTTAAACATTAATTGATTAAATCCCCCAAATCATCATGAACCCTAGAATCGAATTGAATCCAATCGAACATGAAATTGATTTTGATACCCAAATTAAACTTAGGGCTTTTAGTTGCTATGGATATACGAATGTGGGTGTATGTTTGATTACCTAGTTTGAAGTCAAACTGATGGTGTTTTGAGGAAAGATAGTTCGCAGCCGTGATGAAATCTAGTTCAAGAGATAATTGATGATGATAATCAAATTGCTCTCGTGAGAAGCTTCGGGTCATCATCTCGAACTGAAACCCTTAATCAATTGAACTTGAAAAGGTCTAGAAGAAGTTGAACCATATACTTGCAGGTCAATGAAGAAGATGATGATCGAACTCCATGAGATCGTGTGTTTCAGGTGGAATGAGAGCTTACAAAGTTTAGGAGTATCGAGCAGAGAGTTTCCCCTCAAATATAAGGACTTGATTTGTTCAATTTCGAGTCTAATGCTTTGAATGCAGGTTCGGTTCTGAGTTTTGTGTGTTAATGATCAATTAATCACCATTAAACGGGGGTTAAGTTGGAAACCGATGGAAGATAGTTAATGTTCGGTTTAATTACGTTTAAATCGAGCGTTTTAAGAGTGAGGGAGGGGTCGCCGGAGCTTAGCTGGTCCGGTGACCGAAGATGGGGAGGGCGACAGGAAGAAAAGGAGGGGTGGTTTAGGTTTAAACGGATGTTACACTTTTAGTCCCTGTGTTTTTAATAGGTTATTACTTTATGACTAAAACTTTTAAAACAAAGTTTTAGTAATGACATTTCCAACCCTTATACTTTATACAATCCAATTGTAAATAGTTACTCAAATTATTTAAAAAAAATAAACTTTATAAAGATTATAAATCTTGTAAAATATTTATAATTTAATTGTTAAGATGGTTTAAATCTTGTAATTAATGATAGTCTTTATATATTTATATATTTTTATAAATCTCATAGAAATTTTAAAGTCTAATTATTATTTTTTTACATAATAATTAAAACTCATAAATGATATATAACACCTCATAAGTTTATAAATTGATTAAATGGAAAGATAAATATAAAATGTTAATCAACAAATTCCCAAAATTAGTTAAACAACACATTTATTATTTTAAAATTCACCAAAATGAACGAAATAGTTTGAATAATGTGTTTGATTTTTATAATTTACAGAACGGGTTCGGGTCCATATTTTCAAAATGGGCAGATGTTACAAATTGTATAAAAATGATAATATTTATTTAATATAAAAATATATATGTACTTACAAAATAAATGCTACCATGTTTTATTATAAACAAATTCAAAATTATATATTTTATTTATAGAGTAAATTACGTAATTCATCCTTTATGTATGCTAGTAGTTAAAATTTAGGTCCTTTAACTTTACTAATAACAAAATACATCCTTTAGTTTAATGGTTTGTAATGATCCCGTCCTTTAAGTTAACCATAGTTAGAGAGATTAAATTAAATCCATATGCAAATCACATGAATGCATAAAGTATATTCACATTTAAAATAAATCTCCCTTTATAGACTAGATTATCATTTTCTTTTGTTTCTTAAATTTGGATGTGATTCAAAATATATTTGGAGAACAAGTATAATGTTTTTATGGTTTTGGTTATGAAAATATGAACAATTTAAATTGTTGGAACTATTATCGTATGGTTTTTGGAACTATTTTGTTGTTTTTATTTTTCAAACTAAGACATACTATTTACATTAATCTTTTTATTAAGCTAGCTTATGTTGTATGTCCTTTTGAAAACACACTCTTTGTGATTATTAAAGTTCAACCTAATAATTATATACATATATATACACATTTAAATACAAACGTTATAAACAGTGCAATTCTTAAATTAAGAACAAGATCATTGCTAGATGTATTTTGGTTTTAGAACTGTATAGAAAAACAATATACGATAAAAATATATTCGTTCAAGTACCCTTGGCCAAAGCATCATTGTACATTTTAATATGAAACTTCAAGTAGCATATTTTATTTTTTATTTATTGTTTATTTTATGTTTAGATATATTTTCTTTTTCATACTTGTATCTATCATTATTTTTTCAGAAGTTAGTAGAGGGGAAATTTAGTATTGTGCCCTCACGTGAGTTGCACATGGGTTTAATTTAATCTCTCTAATTAAAGATGGTTGATCTAAAGGATGAGATCATTACAAATTATTAAACTAAAGGATGTTTTCTGTAATTAATAAAGATAAAGGACTTAATCCATAATTACTAGTATACATAAAGGATGAATTATGTAATTAACTCTATTTTATATAAAGAAGCTAGAAGCTATAAATAAATAACTATAATGAATAAATATAAGTAGCAGTGAACTAATTAAAAAAACAAACTTTAAAGGTGAACAAATTAATAAAGGGAATGGTTATTTGGACACCCAAGATTTTAAATCAACACCCGGGTACCCTATACGCCGTGTATGGGTCCATACGCCACGTATAGGGTGGATTGTCGGGAAATGTTTTCATTCCCTATACGCCGCGTATGGGTCCATACGCGGCGTATAGGGAATGAAAACATCCCTGACAAGTCCATGTCAGACGCGTGTCAGACGTCATGTCGGGGTTGCTATATGCCGCGTATAGTACCATACGTCGCGTATAGCTTCCCAATTTTTTATTTTTTTTTGACTTGGCTGAGAAGCATGACGAACCTATACGCCGCGTATGGACCCATACGCGGCGTATAGGTTATAATGTTTATATTTTTGTGTTATTTTTACATGTATTTTTTTATAAAAATTTTGTGTATAGGTTATGGTGTCGACTATATTTTGCACGTTAAGCTTGAGATTTTGCGTATAAGCCCATACGCGACGTATAGCCATGCTGAATGACTGATTTGACTTTGCCAGTTTTGTCGTCTAAAAAGGCTATACGCGGCGTATGGACCTATACGACGTGTATGGCCTCCACGACAACTTCTGATGTGACGTGCAATGTTTGGCATTTATGGGGGGAACTATACGCCGCGTATGGAAGGGGTGTCCCTATATTAGAACCCTTAATAAATTAAACAAGTCAAACAAGATCAATTGCATACTAAAAGCAAAAAACTTCATTAGTGATCCATTGCGGGTCAGTAGGGTCCTAAACTAGTAGGTTCAAATATGCAGCATTTTTGTATAAGTTAATGCACACTACGTCTTTTCAGGAACTTTATATTTAACCAATAGTTAATTCCAAGTTTTCAAAAATTACAGGTATGATCTATCTGTGTTCCTAAATGATGTATTTCACCAACTGCCACTGAAAGCTCCATCAACTTTAACAAAATAACTATTTTGCCAAGCACCATGTTTATTCCAAGAGCATCATGCACATTCACAAAATGACTATTTATGGTTATACAAGTTTATAACTGCCTCTAACGTTAGAGGTCTTATTTGCAAAGTATTTAAATTTTAAATTGTTGAGTTGCACTTCTAACAATCTAATAAATTTATTAATTAAAGATTTTTAACATCAACATTAGACTATTAGTTTAAGATTATACATATAATATATTAACATATTAAACAGGTTGGAGTAATCAAAGCATGTATCATCCAAAACCATGACTTCCAAGCCTAAAAAATATTGTAAAGGTAACACATACTTAATCTCATACCTATATAGCAATCATCAATGTATGTTTAGGGTTGAGGTTTTGAGGTCTGAAACTCTTATTCAAGCTCTTTGCAATCCCTATGCTTCAGCCTCCATTCTCTTACCATGAACACTTCAACCCATTAAAATGAACCATAACACAAATCAAGTGCTAGCAAATGAATCACGATTACCACCACTGACTGCAAACTGCAGTTGACAGCCTATTTTACCACCACAAAAGTAAATCAAACTCTTACATGTTAACTAGAAAGGGTGCGGAACAAGTTTATAGATGTTACAAAACTCAACAAACCATAAGTTCAAGACTGGACCATATCATGATCCTCCAATGTTCATATTGTTTATGATAAGGATCATCTTCCAGATGCACATCAACGCTTGCTACAACCTCAATAACTACTGCTGTTGATCCTACGAAGGCACTGCAAGCACATTGAAATTATATATTAGATTGCTATAAACTTTTGAAATTTATTTAAAAAAAAAAAAACAATTCGACCAACTGACTGATAAATAACTTACTATAAGTTGATGTATCGATCTGCTCAGGAAGCTCTTTAATATCAACCTCAAACCTCTCCTGAACCTACAACCACCAAACAGACATGATCAACATATACAGTATGTACATGCAGTAGGTGCCCGTGAGAAATTACAAATATAACCAAGATACTTCAAGTCGACCTCAACTATGTTGCTACCCATAGTCACAGGGTAGTAATAGAGGTGACCATATACCTGATTAAGAACATCCGAGTCTGCAGCTGAAGACACAAATGTGATTGCAAGGCCTTTGGTTCCAAACCTTCCAGCTCTACCAACCTGTGAAATCACCAAAATAGCGCTCAGTTGCACTATAGATTAACACAAAAAAGAAAGTTTGTAACAAACTAGTATGAAGAAAAAAAATTACGCGGTGAAGATAAGTGTCGGCAGAATCCGGCATGTCATAGTTTATGACAATGTTCACTCGTTCAATATCTATACCCCTACCAACTAGATCTGTTGCCACCAAGATTCTCTTGTGCCCTTCCTTGAAGCCCTTGTATCGTGTCAGCCTGCAAACTCATTTGTAACCAATTGTATTTACAACAAATATACTAGACAAAAAAACGATGCATCTACTGCTTCAATACCATATATAGTAGCTTGCATAAATAAAAGTTTCAGTATTCATGCAAGACTAACCTTTCTTCCTGGGACATGCCTGAGTGGATACAGATTGAAGGGAAATTACACTCCACAAGCAATTTGTTCAGCTCAGCTGCTCTGCTTACACTTTTGACAAATATCACGACTTGATTGAAATCTAATGCATCTAGAAGATCATTCAGCTTGCGGTTCTTCTCCAGCTCGCTCAATTTGATGTAGTGCTGCCATTAACAAAATATAAGCATAAGAGATTTCCAAAATTATCTTCTAATAGCTACTGAATGTACAAGCTCTTACCTGTACAAGACCATGTAGCGTCAACTTGGCTTCATCATCCACATAAATTTCCATCGGCTGAAAATGAACAAATATCATAGTAAAAGCGTATTAGGAGTCTTCAGAAGCTAACGGATCCATTATGAAATGAACGATGAATGAACATCCTCTGATTCAAGGTTCTGGTCCCATCTGATTGGTCCCCTCTTGCATGCGCTTTCAAATCAGACCAACCATGTTGGTGATCGATCATCGCTATCTACTATTAAATTTAATAAAACAAAAAGAAATCCTTCCAGAAGACTTTGTAAGCTAAGAAGAAATACAAGACTAAAGAAAGAAAGTGAACCACCAAAACCAATTGAACCTTCAACTACTTCCACACCCTCAGAACCCTCATTAAAAACATGTAAATCCATTATGAAAATGTTGACTTCAAAATTCAAGTAGAAGAGCTGGCCATGAGACATTACATCTTGCATAAACTTTTTGCAGACAGGGCGAATCTCCTTGCTAAGTGTAGCCGAAAACATCATTACTTGCTTATCATGAGGAGTCATCTTGAAAATTTCTTGCACGTCTCTCCTCATGTCTATAATCCACACATACACAAAAAACAAAAATTGATCAATGAACATATCTAATATTTGTAGTGTCATAATCACATCTAAAACCATGAAAGCATACCAAGTGACTCGAGCATCTTGTCACACTCATCTAGTATAAAATGCCTCACACTCTTCAATGCAAGATCTTTGTCTCTAGCAAGTGCAAGAATCCTTCCCGGCGTGCCAACAACAATATGAGGGCATTCATTTTTCAGAAGCTCCTTGTGAATTTTGATGTTAACGCCACCATAGAAGACCGCAACTTTGATATCAGTCAAATAAGTGCTAAATCTTTCAAACTCATGGCAAATCTGCAAGTGAGATAACATTCCACACCATACATAAATTAAAAAAATATATATAGTTAATTAAATAGTTGGAATAAGCTATGACATGTTTGCAATCTAGAAGCTGTAGATAAGATACATACCTGATAAGCTAATTCTCTTGTGTGACATAACACAAGGGCAGCTACTTGACCAGCAACAGGCTCAATTTGCTGCAGTGTTGACAAGACAAAAACAGCAGTTTTGCCCATACCCGACTTTGCTTGACAAATGACATCCATTCCCAAAATAGCTTGTGGTATGCACTCATGTTGCACTGATGAAGAACCAAACAAATTGAGCTAAGCAATCCTCAGTTTTAAAAAAAATTACCAAATCTGAGCACCTCTCCATATGACATGGGTTAATAGATGTTATTTACCTGCAATAAGACATTACAAGTTAATAAAAAAGAGCACAAGTATGCTTCTGGCAACATAGTAGCATGTACTACTTATAAGACATCTTCATAAGCATCAAATTGGTATTAACAGTACTGGGATTTCCAAAATAAATTTATGGTTCTTTAAATGGTTAGAAGAAAGCTTGCCTTCAGACGGATGTTCAAACCCTGAATCCACAATGGCACGAAGTAGCTCTGGCTTCAAAAGAAAATCTCTGAATCCGGAACTGTGAATTCCTACATAGCCCCTGCGTTAAAAACAAAATGGGAAAAAGGATTAATCAGTGTAAAAAGATTTTACTTCAAAAGCATACACAATTTGATATATGCATACAGAGCCACAATCATGAGCATAAAAGGTAAAACGTATTAATGAAAATAGAGTAGGTAGAAAATCACAATACATAGGCAATAAGAAGCACATCTCTGCATTTCATGACGGTGTTCATTGCATCTCAAATTTCCCTATTATCCCCACAGCTTAATTCTACCATTATCCACTTGGATTAACAAATAACTATTTTGATCACCTAACATATTTTATGTATCATATCAAGTCCAATAATGTACTTAAAAGCCATGTAACATAGTTACCAATCAAGTCTCTCGAACAATTAAAAGCCAGTCAGTCAACCAACTAACAACTGAATGTTAGAGGAAAGTGCTGTCTTGTTCCTTTGTGTGAGTACACAATACAGATATAGCATATATATACACGTGTGTGCATATATACAGGTTAGCTTTAATTATATTATTGATTTACTTTTGTATAACACACAAAAAAAACTTGTATAATCAGAAGATAAAGAAACTGTACTCAAGCAATACTTCTTTCTATTTTAACTTAATAAACGGACATCCCTACTCCAAATAACCCTCTCAAATACTGTCTCAGCTCCATGTCAATTTAAACTTCAAATTTGGTATCTTCCCTTCATCCATATACAAAAGTGACCATTTTTATCAAAAACTCTAAAAGATGCAACTCAGTAAGTTAAAGAAATAAAATAAAAAAAGAGCAAAACTTCACCAAATTCAACCTCTAAACCGAAACCACTACCAGGATCTAAACGAGAAAATATAACTTCAATTTTTAAACAATAGAAAACCAAACTCCAAAGGCTAGGTATCAATTTATATCCTCCCAAACATCACACAAAAGATCTATAGAGATAAACCACATAACCAATCAACAACTTACAAAAACTATACTACAAGCAGCATACATAGGGTGAAGAAGCTTACTTCTTAACGGCTTCGCCGTTGACTTTAACACCGGCGGCATCAGCGGCCTTCTCGTCCTCCTCCTCGTAGTCGAGAAGCTCTTCCTCGTAGTCGTTATCCTTAATCTCTGTTTCGCCCATTTCTGTTTGAAATTGGAACAGATCGAGAAGATTCGAAAAATTAGGGTTTGAGAAATCAAAGGAGATAGAGACATAGAGATGGAAGGAGAAATTGTATTGATGTTCTGACCTTGGATCTGTGAAGAAATTAGGGTTTAGGGGATGGAGGAGCGTCTGCAGATGAAAGTGTTAGCCAAGTTTGGTAGAGACGGTGCCTTTGAGGGCGGTCTTTTTCAAGGACGGGGGGAGATAGGGTTTCGGTAGCAAGTGGATGCTAAACTTTCACTTTGAACCCTCCAACATTTGCAAACTCACTTGCACCTTCATAATACTTTTTTATCATTCCAAGTACAAATGTAAACACTGACGATTTATGGCAGGGGTCTTTTGGTTCGCGGAATTTATTACAATTGTAATTGGAATTCAAAAGAATTGTATTTGAAATTTAATATATTCCAAATGATTTGAAATTCAAAGGAATTAGAATCTATAAAGGAAATTTAAATTCCAAATGATTTCTAGTGACAAAACACTTATAAAGGAACCCATTACAAACCGCCACCACCTCAATGACCACCGCCCCCAACACCGTCAACAATCGACCGCGACCACAAACCGTGCCCGTTGCCAAAAATCGACCGTACCCCACTGGCGCCACCAACCGATAACGCCCGTCGTCGGACATGGTTCGGCAACAGTGGTCGCGCGAGAGTCGACGGTTAGGGGTGGCGGTGGTCGTCTTTGTCGTTGTGCAGCGTCAGTGGCGGTTGGTGGGTAGCGGCGGCGATCGGAGGGGGGCGGTTGGGGTCCGCGGCGGGCGTCAACGGGCGGTTGGGGGAGGTCGGGGGCGGCGGACGACGACGGCGTTGAGGGTCGGGGGCGGGCAGCGTCGTCAGAGGTCGGGGTCGGCGGGCAGCAGCGGCGGGCGGGGTCGTCGGTAGTGTTGGTTGGTGGTGGAGGCGGCGGGTCGGTGGAATTTGAAATCCTTCAATATTTGGAAGGATTTGGAAATCCTTCATTTGAAGGAATTAGAGGGACTTAATTTCAATCCCAATTCCAATTCATTTCTCAACCAAACACGTTAAAAATGGAATTCAAATTCCAATTCCAACGAATTCCTACCAACCAAACACAATGATCAATGGAATTCAAATTCCACTTCCATTGAATTCATGCATACCAAATGCCCCTTAGTTTTAACTCGTTCTGTATGTTTGTGGTTATTTTTTGCTACAATATTGCTTCAATGTATTTGCTAACTGTTAGTCTTGCTACAAAATATGATCTCCTACGATCAGCCTTCAACGTGAATATCAGTGGGCAATTCCAAGGAATGAAGATAGTTAGCCTTAACAAAGGGAGAATAAAAATGTTAGGGTGTTTTAAATATATTTGCTTGATACCTTGTGTAACAACCTTGATTTTAGGCCTGATTATATTTTTCTTATCATGTGATCGATACCCGATCTACCTGCTTAAACCATAGTTAAAAGACAAACTATGATCAGAATTTAGAATCTGATACGCAATATGAAGGCATAATGGGCTTGGCCCAACCATACATCATTGGGGTCGACCAAACCTTACGTCCTTGGGCTTGACCCAATCGACCAAACCTAAGAAGAATTCTAATTAGTTCATCACTAGCATACATAAATATATGTGCATACAGTAATAATAGTAGTGCAAAATAATCTAATAAACAGTGAATTGTGAAACTAATTATGAATTCAATAGGTACATCACCTATAGATGAACACACATGCAAATTGCCGGTAACAAGGATAACAAGCCTTTAATGTTTATACTTAACACCCATATATGCACAAACACACATAAAACACACTAAATAATTTTATGATCTAATATATACATGAAATTACAACAAACATACTTAAATGTAACAAAATATTTAAATAAAAACATGATCATAATACTAGTATAATAAAAATCACTACATAAGTACATATATAAAGTAAATATAAACTACCCATGACAACCATGAGAAAAGATAAATAAATACTTGTAATTGATATAAACATCTTATATATAATCATCTACCCAGCCATAAGTTGTAAAAATATGTATTTGTCTTATTAGAGATCTCTTAAGATCATATAAAATTCAACAAAAACTTCGGAAGATTCTATGAATGACACAAGCAATATGGTTAAGTGTAAAGGTAAATGCGGGTGATCCATTGATGTGCTTCAAATTATACATATAAAACACATCAATTGCATATCAATTATTCTATAAACTCTTACTGAAATGATGATTTGATACTTAAATCGTTCATATTGTGTTTTCAGGCTTGGAAAAGACCATGATGAACAAACGAAGCTTAAATAAGAAGATAATAAAAAAACCAAGTTTTGAAATTCAAGCATGGGGTCGTGCTTCATGAGGCACGCCCCCATGCCCAACTTGAAACACACCCCCTTGCTAAAATCAACACCCCCCCGTGTTTGTCAGTCCGATAGGACAAAAAGTATTGTTCCCCGACCTGAGGCAAGGGGGCGTGCCCCATGTGGCACGGGGTCGTGCCCCATCACAAACACAGGGTCGTGCCCCATTGAACATCGGATCGTGCCCGACAACATCTGAGCGTACGAGCCGACCACCTTTTACGTACATTGTACTAGCACGGGGTCGTGCCTTTTAGGCACAGGGTCGTGCCTTTTAGGCACGGGGCCGTACTTAAACACTCCAGAAAGCCTATAAATAGGACTTCATTTGCAACTTGAAGAGTTGCTCTTGGGAGGTGAAGTGCTGGTGTTCCCTCTTGTGAACCCAGCCTTTGGAGGTCCTTAGAAGGTTTTGGAGGTTCATTTAACACTTAGAAGAAGCTTGGGATCGTTAAACATCATCCATTGTGTATCACCGGTTTGATTGTTCTAATTTACTGATGATTTCATTACTATCTTTTATCTTTGTTGTTATGTTCAAGCTCATTATGAGCTAAACTTCATGTTATCCTAATTTAATGAAACTTATGTAATTTGTGATGAACTAATGGTGTGATATATATTATGTTAATGTTATGGTGGTCTTGGGAAAACTTTTGATGGGTAGCATCTACATTTGAACGGGAAGTTATAACTTTATAGTTTGTGATTGTGATTGTCATACACGGTTGAAAAACGTATGATCAACTTTCATTCGCGAAATCGGTCTTTATAATAAATCCACGGTTAATGAACTAGAAATGGTTATTAGAAATCATATCACCTTAACTTTCTGATCATTTGCGGATTCTCTTTTATTAGTCATAAAAATCTACAGTAATTGTTACGGTTTTTTAAAATTAATGGTATGTTAGGAAGGAACCTGATCAACTCTCTTTTTAACATTAATTTATGTTTTCAGAAATCGTATGTCAAAAAGGTCACAAAAGATTTACCTACATTACTAGGGCTTTGATCTAAGCAGTAAAATCAGCTTGACGTGATCCTAGTCACTACGGAGCAGGATAGACGAAAAATCGTGCCAGCTTATCATTATAAACATTAACATAATTACATTAATCAATATCTTTAAATCACACCACCAATTCATCACAGTTATATAAGTGTAATCTAAATTAGGATAACAACATTACTTCACTGAAAGAATCACCAAAAGTCTCAATCTATCTTTATCTATCTTTATTTATCGTTATTTTGTTTAAATTATCATTTTCTAAAACATAATACTGATAGTCAATTATGAGGGTTGTTGAGTTGGCTTAGTGTGTTCACGGATTGATACTCGGTTCTTACCAACACTATATTACCACACGACAGGTACACTTGCCTTTTGTGTGTGTGGTTTAGTATTAGTAATAACCAATTAAAACTGAATCTGTGTAAAAAACTTTTATCAAAATATATATATTATCTGCACGCATCAAGTTTTTGGCGCCGTTGTCGGGAACACATGGTAGTTTGAAAGATGATCCAAATTTTTGACTATTTTGTTTTTATTTCAAAAAAATATATAGAGAAAATTTTTTTAAAAAAAATAATAAAGAAAAAGTCTATCCACATAATGCTATCAAGGTTGAAAACAATAAGGGATGAAGTTTCAAAGTCAATGGTAATCGGTTAACGTCCAAATCGATATACCAACTAATATTTTCTTGGAGGTGATAAACATTCACCTCATTAAAAACTAAGTGTGGGGAAGGGTCTAGCCAAGGACCCGTAACCAAAACATGGCTCTATGTTACTTTTTAGTTTGTTTATTTTTATTTTGTTTTGTGTGCTTAGGACTTTAATTTTCTGCTTTAAATAAATTGGTGATGTTTTAGATTAAGCCTGATGCATTCTTTTGAGCTCATTAAAGGCGGCTATGGAAAAACGATTGCATGCATTTGACTCATCTTTTTAGGGGAGTTTTCGTTTGGCTTTCTCTATTTAAAATTTATTGTGAATCACATTGAGGACAATGTGAAGTTTAAGTGTGAGAAAGGGTAATACATACTTGATACTTTGCTTATAAATAGGTCCAAGTTATAATTAAATCTTATGCAAAAAGTCACTCTAGCTTGTGGCAACAACACCGAAAACATGAAACAATTTTTGATAAAACAAAATATAAATATACGTTTTCAAGAAATAAATAAGCAAATAAAGCAAACCCAAATAATCTTAAAAACGTTTTTTGTGGCATCTTGAAAAGCAAAAAGAGTTGGTGAAAATATTCAAATATGTAAAATGAAACAATTATACACAATTCCATCTGATGTGTGGGCTTATTTTGAGCCTTAAACAAGCTTTACATGTATTCATTTTTTGCTTTCATTATGGATATATTGAGGGTGCCTTATGTTACGTGTGAATTAGAACTTGTTTTGGGTATGCATTTCAAAACCTTATAAGTGTTTCTTGCATAAAAAGGATTTAGGCAATTAGGAAAACCCGACATTCGAGCCTCTACCATTTTCAAATATCCTTACCCAAACATTATCCATGGTTAGCCCTGTTGAGCTTAAAGGTTTTTATTTTTTATCACCCAAATCACTAAGCCATTAAACCAAAAAAAAACTTCAACAAAACCCTTTACCATTAAAAACATGTTTTGGCTTATTTTAAAAAAAAGAAAGAAAGAAAAAAAATAAGAAAGAAGAAAACTAGTTCCATCATTTTGTGGTATTTCAAAGTATGTGATTAAGAAAGGAAAAAAGATATGAAAGATGCCAAACTTATGGGGAATTAGTTTCACGAAGGAAAAAGCAACAAAATAACCAAACCGAATCCAAGAATTCGACATTCAAATCCGTTGGGTGCTTTTAGGCTCCAAGTCGAACGACCCTTAAAATGGATAGCTACGTATATCATCGGGTTAAAGAGGAGGTGCAGTTTTTGAAAATGCAATACGGTCTCGACGATCTAACCATAAACGATTCCTCAAGTTAGCATATCCCTTCTAGCTTGAGTATTGTATAAGGAACCATTTTATTGGTTTCCCTTTAGTTTATGAAATAAGCCAAGATCGTTGTTTTTATCATTTAGCCACTTTTCTTCAAATAATCCATACCCTGAACCCAAGCCAAATTACAACCCATCAAATACCTAATGATTTATGCAAGTAAATACCTAACATAGGTGGATATTTGATCCCTTATCAAGCATATGATTTCACATGTATTCATACTAGACAATTGAGCATATTAGTCATACTTCATCTTATGTATGATTCCATATATATAGTCGAGTGTGAGTGCACCTTGTGAGAAGTGTGAATTTTTACATGTTAAAAATATTTAGAAACCATTCTATTGCTTGAAAGGATATTATTCCACATGTTCTTAACTGTTTATATTTGGGTAAACCAAGTTTGCTTGTATAGTTCTCGAAATACATATTTATATCTTAATTTAGTTGGTTTTGGTGGTGTTGCTATTTTGAGTGATTTTGCTTGAGGACAAGCAAAGTTTAAGTGTGAGGATATTTGATGTGCTTCAAATTATACATATAAAACATGTCACACCCCAACCTTGACGGCGGAAACGTCGAGATGTGAGGGTTAAGATTGTTCACAGCCACATAACGCTATATTTAAATTGCAAATATTATTATCATAAGTATTAAAAGGAAATACAACCATAAGTCACAAAAAGAAATAAGTTCAACATAACTCAAACATAACATAATGTTTTTTTTGTTTATTTAACTAGGTCCAAATCCTAGTTTTATTGCAAGCTTCAAATGTCCACTTTAAACTTGGGGATTTCCTGAAACATGATGAAAATAAAGAGTCAACTAAAAATAGTTGGTGAGTTTCCAAGTGTTCATACATAATAAGATTACAAATAGCAATTCATGTCATGGATTATAAGCTAGTAAGGTTATAGAACACACATCGTTACAACCAAACCTCGACTTGATTACAAGTATATAAGATTGGCTAAGTGTATTTGGTTCCCTAGTGCACAAGCGTACGGCCCCTAGGAGTCGGCAATACCTCGACTTTAGCACCAAATAGGCTTGTCAGGCCCAAAGATCTAAGACGTCGCCAAAATTACAAGATGTCACAGTCTCCCCAACTTAAAAGAATTTCGTCCCGAAACTAAGAATAAAGCTACGACAACAAATGCGGGTATCTCTCCTTCATATGATCCTCACGCTCCCAAGTGAACTCAGCTCCACGTTTGTTTTCCCAACGGACTTTGACGATAGGTGTGGTAGTTGTTCGGGTCTTCTTTAGGGTTCGATCCATAACCTCAACAGGCTTCTCAACGAAATGCAGTGACTCATCAATTTGAATTTCCTCTAGTGGAACATGCAAATTCTCATCAGCCAAGCACTTCCTCAAGTTTGATTATCTACACATTGAAGCTTGCAAATCTAGGGATGGACCTAGATTAATAAATAAAATAGAATGAAATGTTACATTCTATGTTTTGCTTTTATTTTCTTTGAAACTTATGATTGTAATGTGACAATTGAAACATATGTTTAAATTATATTTGGTATATTTGATTATAAGCAATATGTGGTTAGTTGAACTTTTGTGGTTACCATGTTATGGCGTTATATGTACAATCATTAACTATTGCTAGCCCAGCGAAGTCATAGATCTATGGGTAAGACAAGCCTGCTTGGTTGATCCAAGTACACTTAGCTGATCGTATATACTTTTAACGTTTGAGACTTGTAAAACATTGTCAAGGTTTGATTGTTGCATTGTTCATAGCATCCCTAATCACTATATTCACTAACTTATGACTTGAATTGCCATCTTTTATATATATACTTATGTATTAAAAACTATGGAATGCTCACCAACATTATTGTTGACCTTTTATTTTTAACATGTTTCAGGAAATGCCCAAGTTTGATTATCTACACATTGAAGCTTGCAAATCTAGGGATGGACCTAGATTAATAAATAAAATAGAATGAAATGTTACATTCTATGTTTTGCTTTTATTTTCTTTGAAACTTATGATTGTAATGTGACAATTGAAACATATGTTTAAATTATATTTGGTATATTAATAGCGTTATGTGGCTATGAACGATCTTAACTCTCACTCCTCGACGTTTCCGCCGTCAAGGTTGGGGTGTGACAAAACACATCAATTGCACATCAATTATTCTATAAACTCTTACTGAAAATGATGATTTGATACTTAAATCGTTCATATTGTGTTTTCAGGTTTGGAAAAGACCATGATGAACAAAAGAAGCTTAAATAAGAAGAAAATCAAGTTTTGGAATTCAAGCATGGGGTCGTGCTTCATAAGGCACGCCTCTATGCCCAGCCTGAAACACACCCCGTGCTAAAATCAACACACCCCCGTGTTTGTCAGTCCAACATGACAAAAAGTACTATTTCCCGACCTGAGGCACGGGGGCGTGCCCTAGGAGGCACGGGGCTGTGCCCCACCACAAACACGGGGCCGTGCCCGACAACATCTGAGCGTACAAGCCGACCAACTTTTACGTACATTGTACTAGCACGAGGCCATGCCTTTTAGGCACGGGGCCGTGCTTAAACACTCCAGAAAGCCTATAAATAGGACTTCATTTGCAACTTGAATAGTTGCTCTTGGGAGGTGAAATGCTGGTGTTCCCTTTCGGGAACCCAGCCTTTGGAGGTCCTTAGAAGGTTTTGGAGGTTCATTCAACACTTAGAAGAAGCTTGGGATCATTAAACATCATCCATTGTGGATCATCTGCATGATTGTTCTAATTTACCGATGATTTCATTACTATCTTTTATCTTTGTTGTTATGTTCAAGCTCATTATGAGCTAAACTTCATGTGTTATCCTAATTTAATGTATGTAATTTGTGATGAACTAATGATGTGATATATATTATGTTCATGTTATGGTGGTCTTGGGAAAACTTTTGATGGGTAGCATCTACATTTGAATGGGGAAGTTTTAACTTTATGGTTTGTGATTGTAATTGTCATACACGGTTGAAAAACATATGATCAACTTTCATTCGCGAAACCGGTCTTCATAATAAATCCATGGCTAATGAACTAGAAATGGTTATTAGAAATCATATCACCTTAACTTTCTGATCATTTACGGATTCCCTTTTATTAGTCTGAGAAATCTACAGTAATTGTTACGGTTTTCTAAAATTAATGGTATGTTAGGAAGGAACGATCAACTCTCTTTTTAACATTAATTTATGTTTTCAAAAATCGTATGTCAAAAAAGTCACAAAAGATTTACCTACATTACTAGGGCTTGATCTAAGCAGTAAAATCAGCCTGACGTGATCCTAGTCACTACGGAGCAGAATAGACGAAAAATCATGCCAGCTCATCTTTATAAACATTAACAAAATTACATTAATCAATATCTTTAAATCACACCACCAATTCATCATAGTTACATAAGTGTAATCTAAATTAGGATAACAGCCTTACTTCACTGAAAGAATCACCAAAAGTCTCAATCTATCTTTATTTATCGTTATTTTGTTTAACTTATCATTTTCTAAAACATAAAACTGATAGTCAATTATGAGGGTTGTTGAGTAGGCTTAGTGTGTCAATGGATTGATACTCGGTTCTTACCAACACTATATTACCATACGACAGGTACACTTGTCTTTTGTGTGTGTGGGGTTTAGTATTAGTAATAACCAATTAAAACTGAATCTGTGCAAAAAACCTTTATCAAAATATATACTATCCGCACGCATCATCCATGAACACCCACATTCATAGGACAGTCATCCGTATTAGTACTACTTTCATTAAGTATATGAAAACAGATGTGTATAGTTGGTCCGCATTGGTATCCAATGCGAACATAGTCACCCGTATTAATGTTAGTAGTCATATTGCCTGAGAAAGTTTCCTAAATATAACAAATACGGATGAACATTTAGTTCACACGCATTGGTTGGACAATTACTTGCATTGATAGTTCACCCACATTTACCCCATCTCCTTTGAAAGTAAAGCATAATGAATGCGGATGACACATAATCACCCACATTAGTTAATAGACCAACCACATTAGTCTGTTACTGTTGCTCGCATTACTTTGGTCTCTCGCATTTCCTTATTATTACCGGTATTGACCTAACCATCCTCAATGACTTAGTCATCCGTACTTGTCTTATTTTACCCGCATTGTTATAGTTTGTGCATATGGACTTATACCTACTATAGAATGGTGATTGATATTGTATAAGGAAAGTTGATGATGACGTGTTATGTCTTATAGTAGTAAAGTATAATCATGCTTATGATGAAGTATGGATGATTAATTATTGTTATGGTAAAGTTATAAATAAAAAAAACAATACTTAAAGAAAGTATATGGGCCCAATGTACAGAATGTCTTGCAAGCATGGATAGGAGTCTACATTTATTGCGTTCTCACCCTGATAGGAGCTTTGCCTTATGCACTGCTCACCTGATAGGAGTTGCATATTGTATGCACTCACCTAATAGAAGTTGTCTTGTACACACTCACTTGATAAGAGTTATATATTGTATACACTCACCTGATAAGAGTTATACATTGTATATGCTCACTATAACAGGAGCTTAGTACTTGTACTAGCTCAAAGATAAAGTTGATAGAGTATTGTTTAAAGTATGAAAACCTATAAAAGTATGAAAGATAATAATGATACCAACTATATAATGTATTGATGATTTAAAGTCAAATGTTTTCAAAAGTTACTAATATGCTAAAGAGTTTTTTAAAGTTTAAAACTAGACCTCACTCATTGATGATAGCTTTTGTATGCATATTAGCTTGACAGGTATAGAAAAGATGGAATAAGATGTGAAGTTACTAAGTTGTATTCAAGACTGACATTCTCATAGTTTGATGGTTGTTTTATGGGTGAGTGTAATAGGATTTAGACATTGTTCCATGTATTGATTGTTTAAAAATTCGCTACTATGATAGGGAGTGTATAAAACTTTTAGAATTGTGTGTTTTAGTGTTGAAGCCCTAACTGTGAGGTCCCTAGAACAGGGCCTTAAAAGTCTTTCGAGGTTTCAGACAAGGCCTCCTCAGGTTTAATCTCAATGTCCAAGGTCAAGCGCAATAACATGATCTGTGAAGATCTCTTCGGGTTTAATACCCGGATCTGATAAACTAACTCGGCGCGCAGAGGGAACGGAAGATCCAATAGAAGCATCCCATAAAAGAGTGAGCACAAGGGCTCTCTCATAGGGCGGAAAGATCACATAACAAATAGGTGAACAAATCAAGCAGCGAGGAACACATACACGAGATATAATATGCATACAGAGTCCTAGCATGCAAATCTACATGAAGGTTCCTAGGTTATAGTCTAGGTCAAGCGTATTGCCTAATTCTCTATAACCAATGGCTCTGATACCAATCTGTCACACCCCCGCTAAAAGCGGAAACACGGGGATGTAACGAGACCGGGATCGTCATAACACATGGTAAGCGATAGAGAGCAATATAAATAAATGATGACAAGCGTGTCATGACGACACCCGACAACAAGGGGACTTGTGTCGTGTATAGTCAATGTTCACGACAACATAGCCATAAGCAACATGATAATGATAACACATAATCACATAAAGATGAAATTGTAATGTTAATTCCCACAACCCGGGAACAAGTTTCAAAAGATGATAATTGTTTACAAGCGTTAACATTGTTCAAAAGATTATTTATCAAAATATGTTAAGTCCCAAAAATGCATCCTAGGGTCTCCACTAAGGCAGCACACCTAGATTCCTGGACTTGCATGATCACCTGAAAAGATATGCTTAAAACGGTCAACATAATTGTTGGTGAGCTCGCAGGTTTATGTGATAAAAGTGTAAGTGATGCTGTAATAAGTAAGCGTGTTGGAATACCGTGAATACAGTTATATACACAAGTAAATATCACATGGTATGAGCTTTGCAACCAAACCTAGCGACGTACACAAAGAAATTGTCGGCATATATTCACCCAAGGGCCCGTTCCTGGCCACTGATGGTACCAACTAGTATACCATCGAACAAGGGTGGGGGTGTCAACCCAGCAGTACTACCAATACCTAACCGTCGGTTCCCACACTGGAATTAAATAGTTGCAAAGATAGAACCACACAGCAGACCCAAGCATGTATCAAATAGTACTTGCAACACAGTATCACGTTGATTCCTTGTATGTAAAATGTATGTAAGTTGTACAGCATTGAAATTGTGTAAGCATACTTTTCCCCCAAGTTGTAAATGATTGAAATATTGTATAAGCGTAAAAAGGGGCCACGAAACTCACTTGTTAAGTGGTAAGTATGTATGAGCAATGTATCCCAAATGTTGAATGCAAATAAACAGTCAAACACCTATTGACAGTTATTGAATAGCATTAATGATATGATATATGTATAAGCGCGCAATAATGATAGGTCGGTTCGGGTCGTATTGGCTGGGTCGCGTATAAAACATACAGACTGACACACGTACTAGATCTTATGTAGATCCAAGTACAAGACATTGTCGCCATTGATGATGATGTTTTAAGTAAAAGTCTCGTTGTTATTGAAGAAGCATTGAATAAGTGTCAATAGTTATAAGTCAATTGATCGTTGTAAAGCGTTGGTTTAAATTTGTTTAAAATAGTATGTGTGCCCTTTTCGCGTTGACTTTAATCTTTGTGGCCGAACAATGGCATTATTATGTTAATGTTACCTCAACATCACACGTCATACTCACACCACGCACAAGGGAATCAAACACAATAATTTCAGTCGCATAACAAGGTCAGACGCACGACTCAACCTCCATTCGTACGAATCAACCCTCAATCGTGCGAATCAGCTTAATTCGTACGATTGAGCCTTCATTCGTATGACTGGCTTTCAGTCGTACCACACAACACCCAATCGCACGACTCAACCTCCATACGCACGAATCAACCTTCAATCGTGCGAATTAGCTACTTTCGTACGATTGAACCTCCATTCGTGCGATTGGACTCCAGTCGTGCGAATCACGCATATTCGCACACATTCAGTCGGTCACCTGACTCAATCGCACACAATCACTCAATCGCATACACTCATTCGCACGCATGACTCAATCGCATACAGACACTCAGTCGCACAACTCAGTCGCACGACATGCCTAGTCGCACAACTCAGCCGCGCGATTGGCTCAGACGCATGATTTCAGTCGCACGACCCACTCAGTCGCACGGCTCAATCGCATGGATGACCCAGTCGCCTGATCTGCAGAATCGCGACTGTTGTCGGGCTGAGCAGCCCCCGGGCTGCTCTAAACACGGGTTTTACACCACAAGGACCTCCAGAAACACTCAACAAACATACACAAACATGAAACACAAGCAAAGAGACCTCACACGCACCCATACGACCTTGTGTGTTCGGGTTGAACCCGAACACCCGAAACCCTAGTTTTGGACAGCCGTGAAAAGGCTAGAAAACGGACAACCAAAGGCAACTACCTGCTAGAAAGGGGTAGTCTAAGCTGTAGACGGTGTCAAGACGAAGAAAACAAGACCTCTCGGGTTGGATTTGGTGCTAGAATGGTGATTTTGTGTGTGTAGAGGATGAAGATGAAGAAGATGGTGAATGTGAAGGCTTAGGACTGGTAAGAGGGTATTTATACCCAACCCAAGTTTGCAAAATTACAAGTTTAGTCCCTGCACTTAACCCCCGAGTTTCCCCAAGTTTGGTTCGGTTGAAAAACGATTTTATTAGATGTTTTATATTAATTGTAAAAGTTCATTTAATGTTGTTATGACTTAAGAAATGGTTATGTTAAAAATATTTATTATATATATAAAATGATATACTTGACAGTTTCGAAAAGGAAAGTTTTAAAAGTCTTTTAAGGTTAACATATGGTTATAACGAATACACACACAACGATAAATATGCACACAAGATATCCACATAAAGAGTCAAATAAGGATGAGGAATGACCGATCAAGGAATAGATAACGGACAATCACGTTAATTGACGGACCTTATGGTGACGGATGTCACAAATCCCTCGATTGTTGTTCTAGGCTTTAATTTCTTAAAAAATGTTTGATATTGGAACACCGCCTTTAAATCCCTCGATTTAGAATTATGAGATTCAGTATTCCAAAATGGTTGGGTTAGCGATTTCAAGTTGATCGGTACTTTAGGAAAAGATCAATCGGAGCGTTGTTCTTGGCGAAGGAATTTAGGATTTCATCTACGATTGGAACGACTTTGAATTGCGATTGGGTAAAGAACGATCCAATGCTGCTTAAGCAATTTTGGAAATTATACCACATAGATAGTCTACTGAGAAACCAACTCAATGTTGCTTAAGCAATTTCGGTAATTATATCATAGCGTCATTTGGACTTGCATGTTCGGTTCATATTTATAATCTCCTCATTTTTAAACGATGCAGAGCGGTTCCTATAAAAGTCTATATCTTCGCGTGGAGGGCTCATATGGGTCGTATTCCTACTTGGGATGCTTTATTTTAGAGGAACATTCCCTATGGAGTCAAAAACATGCCCGTTATGTTCTCAAGCGGAGGAGTCGGCTAAACACTTATTCACGTATTGTTATTTTTCTATGATAGTTTGGAAGCATTTTTAAGTTGATTAAGATGTTTGGATTTCTATGGCTCAAAAATAGATCCAACATGATAGATATAGACATAGAAAATTGGTGTAAATTTAATTTGTAATTTGCTTGTACTAGGTGGTTGTGCATTATAGCTTCTTGCAACTTTTGCTTTTATAAAATGGAAATTGATGTTAAAAAAATATCATAAAGTCATTTGGTTATCATATCGACAAATGTTTATCCTGAATTAGTATATGATGCTTCAAAATGGTCTTGTAGTATTATGATAAAGGCATGTCCATAAGTGTTTGTATATAATGCTAAGAAAAATAGTTATTTCTCTATGATAGTAAATACCTGGCTACCGGAAGGGTATAAAACTAGTTATTTATTTGTAGACAAAGGAGAAACAAATGATTTAAAAGATGCAGATGTATGCCATGTGTCATCAAAAAGCTTTTTTATTATTATAGGTAGATTTATTATTACTCTTATAATTTAATTTCTGATTATTGTTACTATAATATGTCCTAGGTCATAAACGACAACAATGTATTCATTTAATATCACACATAATTTAAGATGTATATTACAATTAATGTTACAGTTTATCTTAGATTTATTTTAAATCGACGAACAAACATTGCAATGCATGTAATAGTTTTTTTCATACGTTATGTCCGTGTCAGAGCTCAGGTATTATAAGATAGCCAGTTTCACGACGAAACGCGGGGTAGAATCCTCGTTTATAACAATTGTACTTATATCCGTATTTTTATCCTGTCATCCTTGATAAGTGTTAGATTATAATTTGTTTTAATAATTTGTATATTTAAAAGACACTTGAGCATTGAAACAATCAAACATACCTCATCATCCAATATATATTTTTCTCCTAATATATACTTATCTTGAAAATTGAAGAAAATATATGTGGCTCTTACAAAGAAAAACAAGCACAACACAACTCTTGTGAAGTACTGATTCAGGCTGACGATGAAGATGTCTAGGTATTTGATCCAATAGACATCTTGAAAATTGAAGAAAATATATGTGGCCCCTACAAAGAAAAGCAAGCACAACACAACTCTTGTGAAGTAATGATTAAGGCTGACGATGAAGATGTTTAGGTATTTGATCCAATAGACATGTTTGTGCTTGCCACATCTAATCTTCAAGTCCTTATCTCACACGTAATCTAAAGTGAAACTGGAAGGATAACCAAGAAAAAATCACTTCTTATCATGAAAGTTGTAGCTAAAGCACTTCAGATATTAGGTGAATCCTTGTGAAGCCATTAAGAGTTTGACATTCAATAGGCTTGGAGGAGAGTGTAGGATCGTATTAGGCTGTTGTATATCAACTAATCAAGAAAGAAAAAGATTTAAAGTATTAGCTAAAGACGATGACACTTCCCGGTGAGACTTAGAGTGTCATCTGCATGATCCCAAGCGACACATGGAAATGTAGGCCACATACACGACAACCTTTCGCTGGGCTATATAAACATAGATGTATTCATTTTAGGTTAGTTATTTGATTGTAAATTTCACTTTAGTGCGTGTTTTGAGAGGTTTTTGTGTAATGAGAGTGTTTGGATCTATAATAGCAAAACGGTAACTTATTGTATTGATGTTGTGGCTAATCATTAATGAAACAAGAACTGTGAGTTTAGTATTTGAGTTTGTTTATTTTCTTTTATTTTTCTCTACTTTGATTGTTTGATTATCAATTGATAATACAAAATTCAAATTTGTTTAGAATTGTCATTAGCATTAAATTTTGATTAGAAGGACTATGGAATTTTATTCGTAAAGTTTTAAGAAGTTAAAATAATTGATAACGGGAGTGCACACTCTTTTTATTTTATATATAGTTTTGTTTCGTTAGTTATCATGACAATATTTTCTTAATAAGAAAATATCTTTAAACATATTAAATTGATGATCACATAAACTGTACCTATAATTGATTATGGTTATTTATATAATATTAATTACCAACTCAGTTTTATATTAAGGGTTGTACCATATGTTTTGTAGGTTGAATCTTATTTTGTTTTTTCTTTAATTCTTTACTTTTCACTCTATAGTTTTCAACATTTACAATTAACACTAACATTTTTTTTCACTTTCAACTTTGTCTCATTTACTTTATTCTTTTACAATTTTTTTTATTTATTTTACCTCTCTGTCTAAACTTTTCGAGTTAACATATTGCAAAATGCATATGTGGTTCAACATTTTTGCATCTATTTTTTATGTTTAATGGTCGCATTGTGTTTTACGTTTAGGTCTAACTTATACACATTAACACACCGTAACCGCACATGCATAGTTTTACGTTTTTACATCTATATTTCGTTCGGTTTTATTTCTTTTGTTTTAAGAGTTAATCTGGTGTTGGTGGTTGCTAGCAACGGTGTGACATTGATTCTACTTAGAACCGTTTTACGCCCCCCACCGCAACGCGTGAGCTTAAATACTAGTTATAATATATTTATAACAATTGAACTTATACCCATATTTTATCTTGTCATCCTTGATAAGTGTTAAGAGTTTAATTTGTGTTAACCATTTGTGACATTCGTAAGACTCTTGAGCAATGAAACAGTCAAACATATCTCATCATGCTATATTTATTTTTCTCCTAATATATACTTATCTTAAAATTTGAAGAAAATAAATGTGGCCACTATGAAGAAAAACAAGCAAAATACCAACTCTCATCCAACTCTATCTCCATGTTTTGTAGGCATACCAGCTCCCTAAAACCACTGCAAAACACCATCACTCATCCCACTTCTCAACACTCCTCCATGCCTATGGCTTTATCTCCATGTTCTCTACCCATACCCACTCAAAACCCAGGTATTTATATTATTAATCTTCACACCCACCAAATTTCTCTACTTTCTTCCTGTTTAATCTCTAAATCTGTTTTTTCTTTTTTCAATTCGTAGGTCTGTTTATTACCAATCTAAGCAATCGCAAGCTTCTTAGATCAGTCAAGTTTGACATTTTGAAACCTAAGGTCAATTCTTTCATCCCCTTCAACCATTTGGTTCATATAGTTCTTACTTGGGGTTTGAAGTTAATAATCGAAAGCCTCGTATTATTAGCATGTGTGTTTGTTGTGATGTATTGTGTTGTCAGTGGCATATGATATTCATTTGCCCCTAAACGAAACGAATTTGACTTTGCATGTCAAACGTTTGAAATTTTTGACTTCAGATTTGTTCTAGGATTTTCGTTTTTAGATAAAAAGTTTGTAACTTTAAGAAATTATGTTACCACCGTGAACTGGGTAAAATGGTAAGTGTTCTGTTTGTCTAGAAATCCATGTAAATTGTGCATTTGGAAATACAATATTTGACATGGAAAAGTTAAAAGAAATGTAGTTGTTTCTTGATTCAGTGGTTTCTATGCTTCACTTGTTTTAGGGGGTGTTTTTAAGTTGATTATTACGCCTGTTACAAACTTGTTGGGGTAGCTTGTTTGTGATTCTAATTACCAGGGATTCATTCAAGTGTGGATGTTGCTTTAAGAAACTGGTTATTAAATTGAATGTAACTATTTCGAACTTTAGAACAACAGTTGGTCCAAATCCCGTGTTGTAAGATATTTAAGTGTAATTGGATTGATTGGTTTACTAAAGTCGATCATAACATCCATCAAACAAGTCAGGAGGTGTATAGTAGGGATGAAGGCCCTGCTGGGATTGAAAACCACTAAAATATCTAGTTCATAAAAAAATGCTCAGAATGTTAGCTTCAAGAAATTTCACATGTGAATTTCGGATTAAAATTCTGTCTATATTTTGTGTTAAATTTGAATTTTGACGTATAACTGCATGATAGCAGTTTCTGGCACCTGATCTTTGAAGTTTGAATACAAAAACCACTGCTTTGGTCCATTCAATCTGGTTCACGAAAATCATCACAAACATCATACTTGTTCATGAAATTTCCAAATTTTATCTGATTGAGAAATTCAGATGAAGTACCTAATTGTTTCAATCTGAAAGTGTTTCATGACTCATAAATTGTCCAGCAACTGATATATGAATCCAACACATGTTGTCCCGTCCGTTTTGCCTTACGCCTCTTCTAGCAAAAGCGTTACATTTTTTATTCCACCATGATGGTCGTTAGAGCGGTCAATGGGCGGGCTACACTTTCTGTTTAACAAAAGAGCAGGCAGTAGGTAGCATTGGTTCTTTGCCTATGATGGTCTAGGCATTCTTTTACAAGATGACTCATTTTGTCCTTGTTCATTGCAGGCTACAGGAGACAAGGAACCAAAGCCTAAAACAAAGAGTGTCCTATGTACAGATTGTGATGGCAATGGTAAGCTTGTTGAACACACTCCCCTTCATTTTCATTTAAAGAAGAAACACTTTATTCTTTGAATAAATTGGTTGTTTCAAAACATATTTAGTATTTTTCAGAACATATTTCATAGGTTTTTTGTTGTTCTTAGGTGCAGTTCAGTGTTCACAATGCAAAGGTAGTGGTGTTAACCTTGAAGATTTCTTTAATGGAGAATTTAAAGCCGGGGACTCTTGTTGGCTTTGCGGGTACTAATTTCATCATCTTTGGCTATAGTTGGTTCAGTTCTAGGTTCATGTCTTTTTGTTTTAGGTCATACTTTTGAATTTAAAGTTTACCAGATCTGTAATCTGGTTTAAGAGATGACTCGATCATGTATTTTTTTTTTCTTTTATTTTTATATTTCAGGTCTGGTCTAATTCAGACAGTGTTTGTCATTCTTTTTGCAGAGGAAGGAAAGAAATGCTGTGTGGAAGTTGCAACGGAGCCGGCTTCGTAGGCGGTTTCTTGAGTGGTTTTGATCATTAGATTCACCTCTAGGTATGTAAAAAAGTTGATCATAACATACAATATGTAAATAGGTTCTATATTTCAATTATCATATTTATTCTTCGAATTGGAAGGGATTCGATTCAATGCGTGATCATGCATATTCTGTGACGAGTCAATTCAAATGCTGTGTATGAAGTCATTCATTTGCTTCTGTAACAATCTAGTCGGCTCAGAATCAGGGCGAAATACGTGAAAAACATGTTTTTCATCGTTTGTCTCTATGAGTTTCACTTCCTTCACACCTTTTTCCTTCAAAAACTTGGCGTACGTCACTCCCCTTTCTTTCAAGAAATCTAACTCCGCCACAAAAACAAGCACATTTGGAAACTGTCTCCATTCGGACACAGACACCGCCATCCGTTCAAGGTTGCAGCCTTCAAAGTCCCGGTTCAAGCCCTCGGGTATGCTCAGCCTCCAAAACATATCATTGGACTTCACCTCATCAGTAGACTCTTGCCTCATCTCTAACTCGGTCCGCTTCTCGCTACCAAAGTAAGGGTGAATGGGCATTATTCCAATTATTCTAACAGGGCATTCTTTATCCCGGATGGCTCTGATGGCTACATGGTGAGCTATGTTACCTCCAGCACTATCTCCCGAGAGGAAAACCCGAGAAAGATCAGCGTTTTGGAGCCAAGGTTCACTTGGTTTTTGCTGGCTTAACCAAATGAGAGAAGCATAGCAATCTTCGTATGCGATGGGTAGCTTTTTTTCTGGCGCGAGGCGGTAGTCAACAGATACTATAATGGATTCGGAAGTGGCCGAAAGGTCTCCGAGGAAATGGTGGTAGCCTAGCCATGTGGTGGAGCCAATGCAAAACCCACCACCGTGGAAATATACCAATACTGGTAACGTGGTGCCAGCAGCGGCTGACGGGATGAAGACTCTTGCGGTTATAGGCTTCGATGGGTCTATGGTCACGTCTTTGCACTTGTAACCGTTGTATAGGTCGAGGGAGGCCGGAGCGGTTAACGGTGTGAACCGCTCGACGGAGCCGTCAGAGAGGACTTTGATGAACTCGGAGGATTCGGTTACTGTGGTGTCCATGGTGGTGGTGGTGGTAGTGAGTGTGGACGTTTGGTTTAAATAGAGTGGTAATGTTGGTAGTTAGGTTGATCATGTTATTCGAGTTGTCTTTTATTGTTTGATATCTTTATATCTAAGAATAAGGAACTAATATCAATTTTAAACTCAAAACATGGAGTATGTGTTCCAAAGAATTTTAACCATTCCATTACACATATATGTTGCCTGTTTCTTTTTCTTCTTTAGATTGAAGCATTTGGCATAATGTTATTTAAAGGCCGGTTGTTGAAAAAAAAAAAAAGGTATGCACTTATAAAGGTTCCTCTTATAGGTAGCTGATGAAGCGTATGAAGTGAATTCCAGCTCTAGTGACATATTTATAAGTAACATCACAACAAAATAGGCATAATCTTCTTAAATTTATTTGTATCGATATATTTCTAACGTGATTAGGTCCATTTCAGGTGAACTCACTTCTAACAAGCCCAAAGACGGACAAACTCATTAAAGTTTTAACACGACTATCCCTCCAAAAATTAAGAGGTCTTCTCCACCAACCATAGCTGGTTGTTTTTTCTAACCTTAAAATATTTCTTCTTCTTCTGTGTTTACACAATTGTATGCACCGAGGAATCAAAATGAAGGTGGTGGTGATGACTGCTATTCTAATCCGAATTGAAGGTGTCTCCTTTATTAACATTACTGCACTTTACCATGCACTCATCTTAGCGGGAACATTAAAGAAGGCTCTAAGCTTCTTAGCTCTAATACGAGAAAATGAAAGTGAACGGCATCATATGCACCAGATCTTTCTTCTCATCACACTGCAACCTGATTCCCCAAAACTCACGGGATGGATTTTGGTAGCAAAATGGTTATATATACAAAGAAATTAAAATATATGAAAAGAGAGGTAGGATAAATTACAAAAGATGAAAACGATTAAAACTATTGAGCAGCATCATCCGATACTTTAAGATTCCAAAACAGTTTGATATTTTAAAATATTTGTTATAATTTGATTATCGAAGGTCTTTCTTGAACATTTTGTTTACAATATCTCTATGATGTGGCATATGTCATAATACGGAGAATAATCAATAATGTTCACGATATATTTAAAATTTTGAAATGTTCAACTCCGCAGCCACTGTTCGTTCCACTCCATTAAAGTCTTAAAGCCTCAACTACCATCATTAACTTCCTTTGTGCCCCATTTGTTGTTTTCTATCGCAAATGTAAAACCAATAGGCTCCGTTACTTTTACGATTTCGATTATGGCCATAGTGCGCTCAACCCACTATCGAACTTTATTCTTTTGTATCTACTTTACTTGACTTGACTTGACTGGGGCATACTTCATATTTCATAAGCTTTCTCAAAAATGAAAGATACTATTAATAAGTTTAATAAAAGTTCGGATATTGCATGCTGGAATTCTGCATTCCATCTTCAACGATGTCAATCTTTTAATATAGTTACAACAAGGCAACAAGCAAAATCGGTTAATTTTTAAGTTCATTGTTTAATTGATTTACATTTTCATTTTCATTTTCTTTGACTATTTTTTCTTTTGAAAAATAAATATTTCATATAGTGGAATCAGAATATCTCGAGTCAAATATAGCTTGCAATTATTGTTAATCAATTTATTTAGAAGATAATGTAGCCCATATCTCAAGAGTTGACTTACAAATAATATACATATAAAATAAAGATTGGGAGCTTTAACATATAACCAGATTCAAGAATGATGCATTTTTATAGAAGCATTCTTTATTTACTTTTCATTTTCATATGCAGCAACAAGAAGCTTGTTTCTGGTGAAACAAGGTGTGTTGAGCATGACCAAATAGCACTCTTGCAGTTCAAACAAGGGCTCGTCGACGATTACGCCTTTCTACGCTCATGGAAGAATACCACAGATTGCTGCCAATGGAGAGGTGTAGGCTGCAGCAATGCCACAGGCCAAGTTATCACACTTGATCTTCCTGGCATTTGGTCTGAACAACTTGGACAGACGCTTGGTCTCAACGGTGAAATCGACCCGTCGTTGCTTTCTTTAAGCGCGTTAACATACTTAGACCTCAGTGGAAACAGTTTCACACGTATCCCTGAGTTCATTGGATCCTTCTCAAAGTTGCAGCACCTCAAGCTCTCCAACGTCGGATTAACTTCACCCGAATTCCCTCACCAATTAGGAAATCTTTCAAACTTGCAAACTCTTGATCTTGCAGCCACATCAGTTGTCATTGAGAACACTCGCTGGCTCTCGCGCCTTTCGTCACTCAGGTACCTGAATCTTAGTTATATAGACCTCAGTGGCTCAGTTGGCTTACTTTATACCGCGATCAAGCTGCCTTCGCTTGTCGACCTGCGACTTGTAAACTGTTTGCTTCCTAACAACACTGCCAACTCGTTCCTTGATCCCCAGACCAACCTCTCCAATTCCTTTGCTGTTCTTGATATCAACTCTAACTATCTTCCATCCTCTACGATATACCCTTGGTTATTCAATTTCAGTGGGAGTCTTACGGACATAAACCTCTCCGACAACGAGTTACTTGGGACAATTCCTGAAGCTTTTGGTACATTTACCAACCTCAAAACCTTAGACTTGACCAACAATGGGCTTAAAGGTGGTGTCCCGAGCTCGTTTGGGAACTTGAGTAGCTTGCGTGAGCTTCGTCTAGCGGGGAACAATCTGGAACAAGATCTTCCCCGTCTTTTCGACAACCTCTCCGTGAGATCGTTGCAAGTTCTTGATCTATACGGGAATCAACTAAGTGGTTCTTTACCTGATTTTACCACATTTTCAGCTTTGACAGAACTGTACCTTGGAGTAAACCAGTTAAATGGATCTTTCCCGGGAAAATTCCAGCAAATTTCAAACCTTTTGATCCTCGATTTGGCGAGTAACCTTATCAATGGATCGCTCCCTGATCTTTCTGTTTTCGGTTCATTGCGAGAGTTATACTTTGAAAGAAACCTGTTACATGGAACTCTAGGTGAAAGGTTGGGGTCTCTCTCCAACCTTGAGTCTTTGGGTGCATCTTCTAATTTCTTTCAAGGTACAATCCTTGAATCACATGTTGCAAATCTGTCTAATTTAGTATACCTTGATCTTTCATATAACTCACTAGCTATAGAGATTGGTCCCAACTGGTCTCCATCTTTTCAACTCCAAGTAATCTCGTTGTCAGCCTGTCATCTCGGGAGTTCTTTCCCGAGATGGCTGCAAGCACAGAGAAATTTCTCCGTGCTTGATCTCTCTGACACCGGAATCAACGACACAGTTCCCAGTTGGTTCTGGGAGTCGCTGATTCCAGGTCTTCGCTATTTAAATCTCTCCTCGAACCACATCCATGGTACAGTTCCAGATGTGGTATCCGGTATACAACCTTTGATAGATTTGAGCTCGAATAACTTCTCTGGTAATCTACCTTCATTTCCCCACGATACAATTGCACTGATTCTTGATAACAACATGTTCTCGGGGCCGATTTCTTCCTTGTGTAACCTGACTACCTTAAACCGCCTTGATCTCTCGAACAACCAACTGTCGGGAAAGCTTCCAGACTGCTGGGAAGGCTTTGATAGGATGACCATTCTCAACCTTGAAAACAACAAGTTTACGGGGACAATTCCTGAGTCGATAGGAGCCCTTCAGTTCGTTAGTATGATGAGCATGCGAGGCAATAGCTTGACAGGAGAGATGCCTATGTCCTTAAGAAACTGCACGGGCTTGCAACTACTTGATCTTGGAGAAAACAAACTGTCGGGTAAGATTCCCGAATGGATCGATGAAAGCTTTTCGATGTTGCTTGTTCTTAGCTTACCATCGAATCGGTTTCATGGCACCATTCCTACAAGCTTATGTAAGCTCAAAACGATTCGAATTTTGGACCTCTCGGTTAACAGTATCTCAGGAAACATACCAAAGTGTCTCAACAATTTATCCGGGATGGCTACTAGGGAGAGAGGCACCCCAAGTATCGAGTACAATGCGATCGGGCTGGAACGAACCCGACTAACTTCCCGAGCCAGGTATGTGTTCAAAGCATTGCTACAATGGAAAGGAAGGCAATCAGAGTACCAAAAGACATTGGGTCTAGTAGTTAGCCTTGATCTTTCTAGCAATAGGCTAACTGGTGAAATCCCACGTGAAATCACAAGTCTTTTGGCTCTGGTGGCCTTGAATCTATCACGAAACAGCTTAACCGGGCGGATTCCTGAGAACATCGGTCTAGTGAGACTGTTGGATTTTCTTGATCTATCGAGAAACCGTCTAGTTGGTAGAGTCCCAGTAAGCCTTTCACAGTTGAGCAATCTCGGGGTGTTGGATTTATCCTTTAACAACTTGTCGGGAAGAATCCCGACAAGCACACAGTTACAAAGCTTTGACGTATCATCATATACGGGGAATCCTGCGCTTTGCGGGGTTCCTTTACCGAATGGATGCCCCGGAGACGGGCCAAGGGCCGGGAGACATGAAGATGTTGTAGAAGAAGAAATTGAAGATAAGTTGATAAGTAAAGGGTTTTATGTTAGCATTGTGGTTGGTTTTGGTTTCGGGTTTTGGGGTTTATGTGGCTCGTTGATTCTTAGTGATTCATTGAGACAAGCGTATTTTAATTTCTTTAACAACGTCAAAGACCAGGTTCTTGTGACGCTGCTGATAAGTTTCTCTAGGCTCAAGAGGCGAACACCTATTTAGTTGTTGAAAATGATGTTTAATATGTATTGATCATTTGTATAATACAAATAGATATTACCTCATTTGTGATAAAAAAAACATACATACATATAAAAGTGAAAATGGAACAAGAAATATAAAAGTACACCATTATTTTATTTTTTCAATTTTATTTGTCTTATTCTATTATATAATTTTAATAAAATTCCACTCTATTATTTTATATAATAATAATCTTTTTAATAAAGTCAATTAAATTTCTCTCTCGTATCTCCTAAATCGAACTATCAATGTGAAATAGGGCGTGAGCGGAGCTCATGGGTTTGAGGTTGATGTGACAATTGATCATGAGCGAAACACAACCCTTTGAGGAGTGAGAAGGGCATGGTCCTCTCTTGCGTGAATGGAACCACAAGCTGAGTTGCTACACTAGTAAGCACATCTCATTCCTATTTTAATTAGTAATCCAATCTTAGAATATTGGATTTATCTTATGCAGTCGGAAACAGAGAGATAGATAATTGAACCTGTTGATTCAACGAGAATACCAGGAACAATTCTTCTAACTATCGTTGATTCACAAAGAATACCGATAATCAGGGTTTACATTAACACACACAGTGATAGAGAGAAAAACAGATTTTTCATAAACTTCAATAATTCTTTCACCCATCTCTTACAAACATATAAAGAAACAAAACCAAATTCGAATGGGCCACAAAACATAAACGGGCCAAAAACTGGGCCAAATGCAAAGTCCAACAAAATGTAAAAATAAGACAAAAATTGAAATAACTCTTAAAATAGGCCGTTTTTGGGCCGAAACGATGACCCAAACCGCAGCCTTCAGTCGTATTTTGTGTCAAAGTGTTCAAAATATTCGATTTTTTAAACACAGCAGCCTTCAGTCGCACGATTGGACCATTCGTACGACTGAACCCATACGTATACTCTCATTCGTATGACTGAACTCTGTCGTATCACTCATTCGTACGGTTGAGCAACTCCAGTCGCTTGACTACAATTGCCCTGCTCATTCGCATGACTGAATCCTATCGCACGATTGAATTCATTCGTATCTTTCATTCGCACGAGTGACCCATTCGCATAGCTCATTCGCACGAGTGAATCTGTCCTGTTCTAAATTTACCAAGTCTATAGCAATGGAAGACCAGTTTGCTGCATTCACTGCTGGAAAGGACTCACGTATCCAGAACCTTCTACTTTTGGAGAATTAGATTGGAAACCACAACAAGCCGCCAAAGCTGTTATCTTTGGATGAATACCCACAGTGGAAACAATGGTTTGAAATCTACTTGAATGGAGTTGACCCAAACCTTTGGACATCCATTGAGACTGGTTACACGGTACCAGTCGGTGCAAATGGAGTTAAATTGACTTTGGGAGGAATGAGTGAATCCCAGAAGACTCTGCATAATGCTGAAAGGAAAGCATATGCCTTGTTGACTCAGTCTATACCTAAGAACATATTTCATCAGTTCTCTGAGAACAAGCAGTCTAAGAAATTATGGGATTCCTTGGAAAAGAGATACGAAGGTAATACAGCGCTGAAAGCACTGAAGGCAAAAGCTCTTAAGAAGGAATTTGACAATTTCTCTCCGATTGGGAATGAGAGTTTGGATGATATCATTGATCGATTCTATCATCTGATGAGTGAGTTGCACACTCATGGTGGTGGTGGTGGTGCTGCTGCTGATGGTGCTGTCGTGGTGGTGGTGGGGATTATGGTTGTGGTGTTGAGTTATAGATATAAGAAGAGAGAGAAGAGAGTTTGGTAAATGTAAGGTATTTGCACTTGCTTTCTTTTAAATAACAAGCTTATTATTTTATAATATTATAATTTTAAATTAATAATATAAATATACGTTTTATAAATTAGAATGTGTAATTCTATAAAGTTTGTATTTTCTTATATTTTATAATTTCATCATTGTTCTTATATATTTTTTTCTTTGACTTTTGACCTTATTTATTTCCAAAATAATGTGTGATAAATGGTGTATGACACAACCAAACAATTTTTCTTTTTTTATGTTTTGAGTTTGTTCACGTTTCGAAATAATTTATTTGAATAAAATCAGGTCATATTAATATGTTTATATCAACATATAAAACTTGAGTTGCTTAATGTTTTGATCTATTTTTTTTTTGAAAACAAGTCAGGTCGATTGTAATCTATATTTTATCATGTTGTTGCGATACGACAACAATGCGTGACGGGTAAATAACTAGTATATATTAAAAACCAAATATGATTTGTGAGGGACTCGCACTGTAACAATATGTGCAACGATTGTTGCTTCTGGTACTACCCCTGATGACACTCCATATGAAGGCTGGGAGTGGCACTGCTACGGTGGCGGTGATACCTTTCTCTTCGCATTAGGTGTGTTTTATCCTCCCTCCCGTTTGATTTGATTGATTTGAGCTCTTTGTTATCGATAAACTTAGGTTCTTATTTGGGTAATCTTGTATTTGAATTGTGGATTTTTACGTTTCTTAGAGTTGTATGAATCTTTCAAGGGTAATCTGGTTATACATTCCCACATCAAGTTTTGCTTATAATTTATTCTGTAACACCCGGTCTCTCATACCACAAATATTGTCCGCTTCGCCCACGAGGAGCTCTGTTCGCTCTGTTAAATTGTTTTTGTTCTGTGGAATGAAGAGAAAGAGAGCTTTAAAAAGTGTTGCCCTTATATCCAAATAAGATTTATACCTAGAAACTCTCGACACTATGATGATTTTGTGTAATTAACTGTATTATTTGCATATTACTATAATACTAATTGGCTATCCATCAGCTTCATGTTGTTTGTTTTCCTTCTTAAATTATAATGTGGCTATTTCTGAACTTATAGCAAAATTCATGTATTACATATTATCAAACTACGGTTTATGTATTTTACTAGATCATATATGTATAGTCTTTTGAAGTCTTTGAAGTAAAGAATGCATTAAATGGACATATTTCTTTATGTGTTTTTTGTGTAGGAGAAGAAGTAACTCCGTAGCAACACGCATGTCCGTTTAGTAGTTTGCAAAACATTGCAAATTAATTAAAGTAGACATGATCATGTATGAAAACTAAAAGAAAAATAATATTAAACACACACAGAGTTTAGTATTGTAATACTTTTTTTAAATAGAAAAATCACTTTTACGAAAATGTGTTGTTTTATGATAAAAACAACACATTATGTGCTGTTTTGTCGTAAAACAACACATTTGTGTTGTTTAACGTTAACACAACACGTTATGTGTTGTTTTAGGGTAAAACAACACATTATATGTTGTTTTAGGGTAAAACAACATGTTATGTTCTGGTTCAGTATGTTTTGTGTTGTTTAATGTTAAAATAAACTTGAAATTATTCTAAAATTGTGTTGTTTTACGATGTCACATAAAATAGTACCCTCTATTACGACTACCGTAAAATAGCACATTTTGTGTTGTTTTAGAAGGAAATAACACGTGTTTTATCGCATGTTATGAAATTTAACACATTCCATTCTCTCTTTGCTCAAATCTAACACATTTGACAAACATAACTTAGGATAAGTACCATAGAGATGACACACTTAATCAAAGGAAGAAAACATCATACCAGCTTTAGGTTACATGAATCAGTAATCTGAGAGCGTAATACTTTTTTATTTAAACCATATATATATATATATATATATATATATATATATATATATATATATATATATATATATATATATATATATATATATATATATATATATATATATATATATATATATATATATTGCAGGATCGTTTAAGGGCTTTGAACACAATTACAACACAACAACACAATGAGGAGAGAAACTAAACTTTAATCAAACATTGAACTGGATTAACCAAGGTGATACAAAGAACACAAGTAAAGTAAAGAGACAGAACAAGAGAGTTTGGGTTTCAAGGAGACAGTATATTGCTTTCTTAAGTTCTTTTACAAGTGTTACAAAGCATAAAGAAAGATACAAGAACTTGAAATACTTATACTACAACCTACAGCCGGCTATACTTTGAAAGCCAGCTGGATACAATTGACTAGATACTAACAAAATCAATTGTAGGAACAAAAGGCATATCTGCCTTTTGACCTTGTGACTATGACATGCCATAGCTCACATCCTTATACATTAAAAAAAGGATAAAGTATATAAAGTAGAAAGTTACAGACTCAAGACCTCAATGTACAGTTACCAAAGCATGGACCTTTTCACCAACTCATGTAAGTTGGTGACTTTACAGAGATGCAGCGAAAAAGGTGTTTTATGAAACAGTACATCAGATAAAGCATGTATACTAAAAGTCTTCGGAAGAAATCTGTCTTCATAGGTTGAAGCTTCGGAAGACTTTGTCTCTGAGGCTTCGGAAGACTTCATGTTTGGCTTCGGAAGATATTGGTCTTGGCTTCGGAAGATTTTACACTTAGAGTATTTTCTAGTGCATTGTGTAAAACTTCCGAAGTATTCTATACTTCAGTACTTAGTGCAGTTGCAGAGACACTTTGGATGTTTTGGGTTGCATCAGACTTAAGTAATCCTTACAATATATATAGAGATATATAGATAGATATAGAGATATAGAGAGAGAGATAGATAGAGAGAGATATAGAGAGAGAGAGATAGAGATATACACAGATAGAGAGAGACAGAGAGATAGATACAGAGAGAGAGAGATATACAGATAGAGAGATAGATATAGATAGAGATAGAGAGAGAGAGAGAGAGATAGAGAGAGAGAGATAGACAGAGAGAGAGAGAGAGAGAGAGAGAGATAGAGAGAGATAGAGAGAGAGAGAGAGAGAGAGAGAGAAGAGAGAGAGACGCACAGAGAGAGAGAGACACACAGAGAGAGAGACAGAGAGATAGAGAGAGACAAAGAGAGAGAGAGAAAGAGAGAGACAGAGAGAGAGAGAGAGAGAGAGAGAGAGAGAGAGAGAGAGAGAGAGAGATAGAGAGAGAGAGATAGACAGAGAGAGAGAGACAGAGAGAGAGAGACAGAGAGACATAGAGAGAGAGAGAGAGAGACAGAGAGACAGAGAGAGAGAGACAGAGAGAGGAGAGAGACAGAGAGAGAGAGATAGAGAGAGAGAGAGAGGGGGAGAGAGAGAGAGAGAGAGAGAGAGAGAGATATAGAGATAGAGATATATATATATATATATATATCTGTATAGATGTATATAGATATAGGGTATATCTATATATATGTATATATGGATCTATATAGATGTATATATGGATGATATATATATATCTATATCTCTATATATGTATATATATCTATATATGTCTATATATATATGATATATATATATATGTATATATATATATATGTATATATATATATATATATATGTATATATATATATATATGTATATATATATATATATATATATATATATGTATATATATATGTATATGTATATATATATATGTATATATATATATATATATATATATATATATATGAGTAAATTACACAGATTGTCCCTGGGGTATGCCTGAATTGCAACTTTAGTCCTCACTTTCAATAAATTATAGATGCAGGCCTGAACTTTGCATGGTATGCACACTGATAGTCCCCGACGCTAACAGAGGTTAAGTTTCTTAATTAAGTCAATGTAAAATGACTAGAATAACATTAACTAAAAATATTAAAAAGACCTGCAAATCAAATACAACTAACCTACCCTCTACCCCACCCCTTCGTCTTCTTCTTTTTCTTTCATCACTCACCCCTTTCCAACACCATAATCCATCTCAACCATCTGAGAAATCAAGCACCACTAATAGTCACTATCACTAGCACCGGACTACCATTACTACAGATCCCAACAGTCACCAAAAACCAATGTTATTAAGACCGGATCGGACCGGCCGGTCCGACCGGTTCGGCCGGGATTCGGGGCCTGGTCCGGTCCGGTCAGGGGTGATTCGTTTGTGGAGCTTTGGACCGGCCGGTTCGTCCCGAGCCGGCGGTCGGACCGGGAGAACCGGACCGGTTCGGGCCGTTTTTTTTTTTGGTTTTTATTTTAATGGGTAAAAACGGGGTGTTAAACCATAAATTAAGAGCAAAAAAAGCAAAAAACCGGCTTCACGCGGACCCGGTTTATTTCGAACGGCATTCGTGTCCGCATGTCGTGCGTGGGCGACCCAAATTTTCCAGCCAGAAACCCGTTTTTGCACCCCCCCTGCGCGCGGGTAGGTCATGGTGTAAAAGGTATCATAAAGACATTCAATACCTTTCACCTTGTTATCACATATAAACACATTATGTTTTATTTGTTACACCAATGTGGGACAAGAATGTTAGATTCTTAGAGAGACTCCCTTTACACCCTTATTTCCAACATATATGTAATTACATATATAAATATAATTAAAATATAGTTAAATCCGGTCCAACCGGTCCGACCGGTCCGACCACCAAACCAGTAAGGCGTCCGGTTCGACGTCCGATCCGGTTCTGAAAACATTGCCAAAAACCCATTTCTACTGCTGGTTTTAGGCGGTTACGATACGGGATCCATGATGGTGTTGGTGAAGGCGACGTTCGGTTTTTAGATGGCGATGACAATGATGATGTAAATGGCGATGGGGCTGTAATACCTTTTGCGATGGCGACGGTATAGATCTACGATAGGATGTGTCTGTGGTTGCAATAAGTAAGAAAGATGGGGGTGGGATGTTGACCGTGTGGCGCTGTTAGTGGTGGTTGAGGGGAAAAAGGTCTTAATGTGTGATGGTGGTGATGATTGTGTGGAATGATGAAGATGATGATGGTGCTATGGAGATGGGGTCGAGGATTTTGGGATGGTGGCGGTGGTGCTCAACAGCCTTAAGTGGTGGTAGTGGTGGTGACGTTCGGTGGTGGTGATTGTGAGTGGTGGTGGTGATCGTGAGTGGTGGTGGTAGCGGTAGTGATCTGTGGTGGTGGAAATTGTGAGTCGTGGTGGTTCCAGTGGTGGTGGTGGGTTAATGGTAGTGGTAGTGGTGGTAAGTGTTCAATGTTGAGAAGAAGATAAAAAAGAAAGGGGTATTATGGTCTTTTTAAAAAAACTAACTGAGAAACTTAACCTTTGTTAGTGTTAGGGACTGTTAGCGTGCACTCTTTGCATAGTTCAGGCCCACATCTGTAATTTATTGAAAGTAGTGACTAAAGTTGCAATTCAGGCATACACTAGAGACCATCTGTGTAATTTGTGCAAAATTCAACAATATATTATTTGAGTAAATTACACGGACAGTCCCTAGGGTATGCACGTATTGCAACTTTAGTCTCTACTTTAAATAAATTACTAATGCGAGCCTATACTTTGCATGGTATGCACATCGGCAGTCCCCGACACTAACTGAAGTTAAGTTTCTCTGTAAGTTTTTTAAAAAAGACCAAAATACCCCTTATTTTATCTTCTTCTTCACATTATAATTCTCTACATTCAACCCACCACCATCACTGCCTCCTCTACCCTCAACCCACCACCATCGCCATCTCTACCCTCAACCCACCACCATCTCCGCCTCTACCCTCAACCCACCACCATCGCCGCCTCTACCCTCAACCCACCACCATAGCTGCCTCTACCCTCCACCCACCACAGCCGTCGCTGCCACACCCTCGACCCACCACCGCCGTCGCTGCTACTATGCCGACCCACCACCATCGTCGCTGCTACACCGTTGACCCCACCACCGTCGTCGCTGCTAGACCCTCGACCCACCATCACCGCCGCTGCTCCGCCACTGCTGCTACACTCTCGACCCCCCACCACCGCCGTTACTACACCCTCGACCCACCACCGTCGCCGTTGCTTCACCCTCGACCCACAACCGCGCTGCTGCTACACCCTCGCCCACCACCGCGCTGCTACACCCTCGCCCCACCACCGCGCCCCTCCTACACCCTCGAACCCACCACCGCACTGCTACACCCTCAACCCACCATCGTAGACGATAAAACTCCAATTGTAAAAACTCAGACCAATAGTAGTGCTTGATTTCTCAAATGGTGGTGGAGAGGAGGTGGTGATGGTGATGAAGATGAAGATGACGCAGAAGATGAAGATGGATGAAGAAGATGAAGATGGAAGAAGAAGATGAAGATGGATGAAGAAGATGAAGATGGAAGAAGAAAATGTAGGGTTGGGGTGAGATATGGTAGGTGGGGGTATATTGGTAATTTAACATTGACTTAACAGATAAACTTAACCTCAGTTAGCGTCGGGGACTACCGGTGTGCATATCATGCATAGTACAGGCCCTCATCTGTAATTTATTGAAAGTAGTGACTAAAGTTGCAATACGTGCAAACCTTAGGGACTATCCGTGTAATTTACTCATATTATTTTTGACCCGAATCAGTTTCGAACGAAACTTACGTCTGAACGTAGATAAAAATAAATATGTCGCAAATGATATGCTCGTAATTTAAAGAAACAATATGTTTTTAAAGTTATAAAAGAAAAAAAATCCGATAAAAATTAATTAAAATGATAAATAATAATTTTAACTTTCAAACTTGAAACAAAGCAATCTCGTTTTAACTGTCATTCATTTTAAGTTGTACTTTACACATTGATGGTGTGCTATTTGGTTTATATAAAAATTTTATATCAATTGAAGTAGAGCTATCACGTTGTAACAATATATTTGTAATTTTTAAAAAAATTATGTTGTGAAAATATTTAATCATGTATTATATTTGACCTGAATCGGTTTTGAATGAAACTTATGCTTAAACGTATACAAAAATAATCATGTTCCAACCGTGTATTTAAAATTTAAAACTACATTATATTTTCGTAGTTATAAACGAAGAAAATAGTACAATAAATATTAGTTATAACAATTATAACAATAAAGTAATAAATGTGATAACCAAAACAAACTGGTCTCACATGGCATGCATTCAAATTGTACCAATGTATTTGAATTTCGAGGTGGAGAGAATTACACCATAATTTAAAACCCGTACGTTTTAAAGTTCACATTTCCAAAATCGTTGTATGGTATAACAATGTATCTAACAATTTTAAATTTAAAAAAGGTTTTTCGAAAAATAAAATAGTTTTAGTAAATAATTAGATTAATTTTTAAATATTTAAAATAATAATAACACCTACTCTATAATTATTTATTAATCAATCCTAATTATTAACTACCAAGGGGAGGATTATATTAAAAATAATATTTAATTTTAAAAGTTTAAAATGAATTGTGTGCTTCACAGTCCTTCTATTGTTTTAAAGAGAATAATATTTTGTTTATTTTATCAAATACGTTAGCTTATTGTGTCTTATACGTTTATTATGTCAAATATCAGTTCATTGTGTTATATATTTTACATCATTTGTTATGTGTATTAATCATTGTGTTTTACGTTTTAAATCATTTGGTGTTATTTTTGTTATTGTTTTTATAGATTATAAACTTGTTATATATCATTATGTTTACAATTAGTATATACAATGATATACTTTTACCAATCTAGTTTTCAAAACTTATAATGTTAAAGATAACACAATGTGTTATTTTTGTTATTGTTTTTTAATAGATTATATAAACTTATTATTTATTGTGTTTTACCATTAAAAATACACAATAATAATATTTCAACAATATATTTTTCGAAACTTATATTATTCAAGAAAACATAATGACGATCAAAAGACACAATGAGACATTGTGTTATTTTGTCATTGTTTTTAATATATTAGATTAATTAGTTGTTAATTTATTATTGTACTTTACATATCAGAGATACATAACAATATTATTTCATTATCATATTTTATAAAATTCATCATTTTAGAAAAAAAAAACATAATAGCATTCAAAATTAACACAATAACCAACAAAAAGACATAAAGAGCTCCACTAAAGATATAATGACGAGATATGAACTTAAAAACTTTAATTTTTTTTATTTTCTTACACAACAATACCGTACTCGTTTTAAAGATGAAAAACCCTCGTTTTTATGGTGTAATTTTTATATAAAAAGTAATATCGTATATAAAAGTTATGAACGTTTAAATAAATAGGAAAACTTGCAAAAAGTAAAAAAAGTGATTATTTTTAAAATACATCTCTAACAAACTTTTTACTACAAATTGATCTCAACCATTGATTAATAATGTGGATTATTAAGATTACTTTTTATACTTTTTAGGTTTAGAAAATTTTCTATTTGAACCTTTGAGAGATGTTCAAATAATACAACTACTGTTCAATTTTAGTATGTTTATAAATATTGCATTTGCATTAAATGTAATCACAATTTATTAAATTTATTAAAGCTCCCAGACAGCGAGAATGCAAGGTGGCCTCAATTAAGCTTTGACCTGATTGAAAATCATTCTCCAACCTACTCTTAGTCAGGTTGAAAAACCTTTTCCAATCTTAATTCCAGGGCAGCGATAAGTAGCAACCTCTCTTTGCAAGTGGGGTATTGCTTTCTATGCACCCATTTATTTTGCTCAATGGATCTAGGCTAGTCGAGGGCGGAATTCAATTCCACTCGATCACTTCAGGTTTTGAGGTAGGGATAGGTGAATGCCCTAGTATGTATGCACTAGAGTATATAGATACTTCAATTAACATTAAATCATCAAAGAATGCAACAGGAAATCAAAGCTTGATCTCGATGTTTGACTTTATGATTAAAAAAACAACCAAAAGAGCAAACCCAAAATGATACTGAAATACATAAAAAGTTGTTTTTATAATTATTAGTATACATATGATAAATCTTGTCTTTTATGTGGTTAAGCACATGTAGAATATATTTTTATACTTCATTAGAAAGTGACAAAATTGATTGTCATGAACTAATTAATATAAGAATTAATTACGCAAATGGTCCTTGTGGTTTTATGAAAATAACAGATTGAGTACTAAGAGTTTTTTGTAACAGGTTGGGGTACTGTGTTTTCAATTTGTAACGAGTTAAGGTATTAATGGTTGTAGACGTTAATTTTTCTGTTAGATCTAAGGGTACTTTTGTTTTTTTTTTTACTTTATAAGGATTGTTTATGTTATTTAGTACATATAAGGGTTTTGGAACTAATTTCAACAGCACCACCGCCGGCCTCCATCGTTGCCACCACCACTGTAACATCTGCCCATTTTGGAAAATAGAAACCCAAACCCGAATCCGTTTGGGTCAATTTTGAAAATCAAATACATTAATTAGAAAAATTTTATTTATTTTAATCCTTCAAAAACAATAATAATACTATTTATTCAACTTCTATTTATTAAATTAATTTATGGTAATTTCATGATTTATAAAATAAAATTTTATAAATTCATGAAGTTTATTTGTCATTTATGAGTTTTATAAAACTAAAATAAAGGATTAAAATACAAGATCATTATTTTCACAAATATGTAAGGTTTATAAAATGTTATTAATATTTATAAGATTTTAAATATTCAATTAAAATAAATAATCAAATTACAAGTTCTTATTAGATTTATAAAGTCCACAAAGATTTAATAAAAAAAAGTTGTTAAATTAAAATTAAAGCTTTAATAAATTTAAAGTTTAAATTGTAAGTATGCTTTTATTTATTTGAATTATTTAGTTTTATATTTATCTCAAATTCCAATCATAACCCCTTTTTAAAAAGACTTAGAACTCACCATTAACACCATTCATAACCTACTCCTAACCTCAACTATAAAAGCAAGCCTTAGGCCTCACTTTTCATTTGCTCATTCTCTAAAAATCTCACTCTCATATCTTTCTTTCATCCATTGATTATGATCAATTTGAAAAATTTTATTTTACAAGAAATTTCAAAAATTCTTAATACTAAGGTAATCTTTTATTGCTTTTATATTATACATTTTAATCATCCTAACATCCAATTGTTCTCATGACTTTATGTTCTTACTATTATTCTTTCTTCTACCAAATCTCTTTTTATTTTAATCATTATCATTTGATCATTAACATTTTAATAATCACTAATCTTATAACAATCACTAACATTCCTAAATCAAGGTAACAACACACTAACATAAACAAAGAATCCCGTTTGCATATGGACGGCTATGCCGCCGCATTCGGTTATTCCACAAGATTATTTTTCTAAATGATGGCTATGCCAAAGACTTAGAATATTTTTATAACTAAAATAAAGACTAATATACCATATATTGACATAATAAATTGATCTAACCCGTTTCATGATTTAACGATTTCAAAAGTGCACATAAGTGCCTTACTACAATTCTGACAGAATATAATCTTACTTCAACCGACCATAACTTGATTATAACAAACTAAATTTGAGTAAACTCAGACTCCAATATTAATTTCATTGAATTACTCTTTCAACGACAGTTTATACATCTTCAAACTCAATTGCACGACTCAACAATAGCCTTCACAAGATAAGTGCGCATTTCAGCACCTTCTGTCTTGTGCTGCTTGTTTGACCTATTTACGGATCTTTTCATAAAAATGTTTCTTAATGAAAGTTGTCCGAGAGACTTTTAACTAGTCAAATGTAAAATTTTATAATTTTATGAAACCGTTTGCTATTTTAAAAACCTGTTCAAACACGTACGAAACATTCTGTCCAGAATCTAAAATTGGTACAATAATCGTTTATCAATCTACCTTTCGCTTATTGGCATTCCTAAGCGTCCTAACTTCTTGTAATGTATTCCAAACTCAAGTTATTGTTTCTTTTTATCATTTAGGACATCACCTTTGACTCTTGAACATCCATGCTTTCTAATGTACTCTACAACCATCACTATTATTGTGAGTTTTCCATGTGAGTTTCTCCATGCCCCTTTTTACTTTATTTCACACCTTTTGGGGTGAAACATGTTAACCTTATAAACTTATACTTGTAAACATCTTGATACTTGTAAACATCTTGATACTTGTAAATGCACATGAAATTCATCTTTACCTTTTTGTCATGGTTATTTGTGTTATTGTAAGTCTTATATGAGATACATATTTTGTTTACAATCATTATGTAAGGCCCCGTTCCCGGGACGCTTACAGTTGGTCATTCATCGCACATAAAACATATAATTACATTTACCTTAGGAAAACATTGCAGCGGAAACATTCAAAAATGACATCTCATTTCATTATAATTACTTTTGCCAAATAATACATCATTATCCGGTTACAAAATACATGTTTGCATTACATCACAAAAGCTTTATAAATGGATGCCATCCCAAAAGAGCCGAGTAGCCTTGTCGTGCCATCCTCAGCAATCATTTACCTGCCAACTGGAAAACGTATAAAAAGTCAGCGTTGCTGAGTGAGTTCTAGTTTTAATAATAAAACATACTTTACTTTCATTAAAACTATTCCTTTTATCATGCGATCATTCAACATACGTATACACAGATAATGTCATTATTATCTTTCATCTCATTCATTATCTTCCGTTCCTTTCATACATTCTTTCTTCCGAGTCTTTTGCGACAACATAGTCGCTCACCTCAATGACAATCTCAATGATTGCACGCTATCCGAGTCTTTTGCACCCCAAGGGTTGCTCACCTCATTGTCCGTCTTAATGATAGCGAGCTATCCGAGTCTTTTGCAACAACAAGGTTGCTCACCCCAAGGCAACATCACGATAGCACGTTACTCGAGTCTTTTGCAACGACAAGGTTGCTCACCCCATAGGCAATCTAAATGATTGCACTTCATCCAAGTCTTTTGCAACACAAAGTCGCTCACCCCATATATATATGCTTGCAAGCCTTTCTTTCGTTCATTCATCATTCATTAATGCATGCATTCTTACTTCATGTTCCTCTTTCATTATCTTTCACTTTACATTACATACTACTTCATTCATTCATTAACATGACATGTAAAGCCACAAGAAAGATAAGCATACATCATAATAAGGAACATATCATGCACATTCATCGTCATCATACAGGGCAACATCATACATTCATAACATGCATAAACATGCAACATCATCATCATCATGCCCTACATGCTCTCTAAGGCCATAATAGTCATCTTACATGCTTTTACGGGAAACTTGACGCCAAAACTTACATCTGCACTTTCCCCCAAAAGCCAGAAGTCAAACTACACTTTCCTTCGAGTGCAACAGCCCTATTCGGGCGTATGGACACCCTTCAGTCGCATGGCCTCCATGCGACTGAACATCATGCGACTGGACTCATGCGGATGAACATCTATGCGAATGAACATTCAATCGTGCGTATGGACCTTGTGCGAATGGGACTACTGCGAATGGGCACCTATGCGACTGACCTCATGCGAATGGACTCATGCGACTAAGCATCTATGCGACTGAACCCTCAGTCGTGCGATCCCCCATGCGACTGGACTCCCAGTCGTGCGACTGAAGCCTTAGTCGTGCGATTGAACCCTCAATCGTGCGAATGAATCCCAATCGTGCGAATGACCCTCAATCGCCTCTCATTCGGCCGTATGGCCTCCATTCGGTCGCCTAGCCCTAGCTGATGCAGAATGGAGTTCATCCCGAACCCAATCTGCCATTTTCGGCCTCCAAGCTCATCCAAACCCATTCTAAGCCTAAATTAACCCTCCTGGACCTTAGGAATGCTTACCATAACACCATACAAGCACACAAGCCCGGAAACATACACGAAACGCATCATACACATCACACCCAAATGAGTCAAACACATACACACACTAAAAACGGGTTTTAATATTTTCCAGCCCTAAAATCAGTTGAAAACAAGTAAAAGTGGGGTCCTAGAACTCACACAAACGAGCACAACGTCAAGGGCTTCGATTTGGCTTGCCACACGACGAGTTTGGACACCCGAATCACCCGAAACACCCCTTTTTCTCTTTTTCTCCTCTTTTCTCTCTTCTCCTCTCTTGAGAGCTGAAAATTTGTTGTCACACCCCAACCTTGACGGCGGAAACGTCGAGGAGTGAGAGTTAAGATCGTTCACAGCCACATAACGCTATTAATAATTCAAATAATTTAAACATAAGTTTTAATTGTCACATTACAAACATAAGTCTCAAAGAAAATAAAAGCACAACATAGAATGTAACGAATCATTCTTATTTTATTTATTTATCTAGGTCCATTTCTAGATGTGCAAGCTTCAAGAGTAGAACACATACTTGAGGTATTCCTGAAACATGTTAAAAAATAAAAGGTCAACATAAAAATGTTGGTGAGCATTCCATAGTTTTCAATACATAAGTATATAAAAGATGACAATTCAAGTCATAAGTTAGTGAATAAAGTGATTAGGGATGTTATGAACAATGCAACAATCAAACCTCGACAAAGTTTTACAGGTCTCAAACGTTAAAAAGTATATACGATCAGCTAAGTGTACTTGGATCAACCAAAGCAGGCTTATCTTACCCATAGATGTATGACTTCGCTGGGCTAGCAATAGTTAATGATTGTACATATAACGCCATAACATGGTAACCACAAAAGTTCAACTAACCACAACTATACAAGATGATTTGCCATGGTTTACAAGTCTCAATAAGTTTACAAGTGCAATAGTATAAGTTAACATGTTTCACCCCAAAGTGTGAAAATAAGAAAAGGGGGTATAGAAATACTCACATGAATATAAGCATTACAAGATGATAAATAAAGATTAAAGGATGATCCAAAGTAATCCCAAGTATTCATTACAAGGCACCTAAATATGTCATACAAGATGTAGATTAATAATATAATTAACGTTCAAATAATGATTAGGGTTTCAATAGTTTTAGGGGTTTTTGATAAGTAACAATTTACAAAGTAATTATTTTACATTTTTAATTCATTAGAAGAATTATATATGTAAATATTTTAGAAATGAATCTAAATATTATCAAAGTTGATGTTCAATAAGTAATTATATTTTCTTGATAACAATATATTTGTATTTTATATAAAGATGTGAAATAAGAATAACATTTATAATAAAGTTTGTAATATTTATATAAAAATAAAGTCGCATAGCTAAATAAAATAAGCACGTTTCAAACAATAATTTATACTTGTTATTTGAACAAATAAGGACTTAGTGAGTTATAACGATATTCAATGTCTATTTTATAAGTATAATAATTTAAATATATTATTTGAGCAAATAACTATTTAGTAATTAGACAATATTTTAGGTTTAACTTATGAGAAATAATCTAAATATATTATTTGAACAAATAATGATTTAATAAGTTAAACAATATTTAAAATCTATTTTACCAGAAATTGAACTAGTTATATCATTTGTTTAAAATAATTAATAATAATATTAAAATATTAAAATAAATTTCAAGAAAATTAGCTAGATGATTTTAAAAATATTTGGAGTTTGTAAAAGTCATTTTTTATAATTATTATAAATTTTCCATAACAATTTTAAGGCCAAAAAGCCTTTTAAAAAAAGATGAGGCTGCCCGGGTTCGAACCCGGGACCTCATGGTGTCACACCCTGTAACACCCGGAAATTTATTATTTTGAAGCCGACGAAGAAAGAAAAGAAATAAAGTCCAAAGTCGAGGGACCAAACTCGCCAACGAAGAAAAGTCGTGTAATGTGGTGATATGTGTAGGGAGAGGGCAGCCCACTCTCCCCACACTTCACACATTTCAGCCACCAAAGAAGAGAGAAGAGAGAAAGAAGAGAAAAAGGGAGAAAAGGGTTGATTCGGGTGATTCGGGTGTCCAAATCCGTCGAGTGGCAAGCCAAATCGAAGCTCTTGTCTTTGTGCTCGATTGTGTGAGTTCTAGGACCCCACTTTTACTTGTTTTCAACTGATTTTGGGGCTGGAAAGTGTTCAAAACCCGTTTTTATGTGTGTGTGTGTTTGACCCATTTGGGTATGATGTGTATGATGTGTTTAGAGTATGATTTCGGGCTTGTGTGTGCTTGTATGGTGTTAAGGTATGCATTTCTAAGGTCCAGGAGGGTTGATCTAGGCTTAGAATGAGTTTGGATGAGCTTGGAGGCCGAAAATGGCAGATTGGGTTCGGGATGAACTCCATTCTGCATCAGCTAGGGCTAGGCGACCGAATGAAGGCCATACGGCCGAATGAGGGCGATTGAAGGTTCATTCGCACGATTGGGACTCAGTCGCACGACTGAGAGTCCAGTCGCATGAGGGATGTGCGACTGAGGGTTCAGTCGCATAAAGGCTTAGTCGCATGAGTCCATACGCATGAGGTTAGTCGCATAGGTGCCCATTCGCAGTAATCCCATTCGCACAAGGTCCATACGCACGATTGGATGTTCATTCACATAGATGACCATCCGCATGAGTTCAGTCGCATGATGTTCAGTCGCATGGAGGCCATGCGACTGAAGGGCGTCCATACGCCCGAATAGGGCTGTTGCACTCGAAGGAATGCGTAGTTTGACTTCTGGCCTTCGGGGGAAAGGTACAGATGTAAGTTTTGACGTAAGGTAACCCGTAAGAGCATGTAAGAAGATGATTATGGCCTTATAGAGAGCATGTAGGGCATGATGATGATGATGTTGCATGTTTATGCATATTATGAATGTATGATGTCGCCCTGTATGATGATGATGATGAATGTGTATGATATGTTCCTTATTATGATGTATGCTTATCTTTCTTGTGGCTTTACATGTCATGCTAATGAATGAATGAATGAATGAAGTATTATGTAATGTAAAGCGAAAGATAAAGAAAGAGGAACATGAAGTAAGAATGCATGCATTAAAGAATGATGAATGAACGAAAGAAAGGCTTGCAAGCATATTATTGGGGTGAGCGACTTTGTGTTGCAAAAGACTCGGATGAAGTGCAATCGTTTAGATTGCCTATGAGGTGAGCAACCTCGCCGTTGCAAAAGACTCGAGTAAGAGCTATCGTGATGTTGCCTTGGGGTGAGCAACCTTGTTGTTGCAAAAGACTCGGATAGCTTGCTATCGTGATGGGCAATTGGGGTGAGCAACCTTAGGGGTGCAAAAGACTCGGATAGCGAGCAATCATTGAGATTGCCATTGAGGTGAGCGACCATGTTGTCGCAAAAGACTCGGAAGACTGAATGAACGAAAAGAAAGGAAGATAACAAATATGATGAAAGATAATAATGAAATTATCTGTGTATACGTATGTTGCATGATCGCATGATAAAAGGAATAGCTTCTAATGAAAGTAAAGTATATTTATTTTATAAAACTAGAACTCACTCAGCAACGCTGACTTTTATTGCATTTTCCAGTTGGCAGGTAATGTTGCTGAGGATGGCACGGCGAGGCTACTCGGCTCTTTTGGGATGGCATCCAATTATATAGCTTTTGTGATGTAATGCAAACATGAATTTGGTAACCGGATAATGATGTATTATTTGGCAAAAGTAATTATAATGAAACGTGATGTCATTTTGAATGTTTCCGCTGCGATGTTTTCTTAATGAAATGTAATTGTATGTTTTATGTGCGATGAATGGCCAACTGTAAGCGTCCCGGAAACGGGGCCTTACAAGTTGGTATCAGAGCCAAAGTTTAAGTGAAATGGGTAAATTTTCAAAATAAACCTTAACTTAAACTGAGAATGGGACGAAAAGGGAATGGGATGCCAAACTGAGTAGCTGCGTGCCATCAGGTATTTTCTTAAAGTTAACCGGTTTTATGTGCGCATGGTATATGTTATGTGTTGTATGTAGATTTGAATACTGATGTAGTCAGGACAGGTAATACTTGGGGTATGAAGAGTACAGTAAGTGGCTAATCACAACTGGCCACTGTAATTAGGGACTTACTATACTTGACATAAACTGAGTTGTTTCCTTGAATGACCGTGTTGGTGTTTGAATCTTTCAGTGTGTTAGAGAATGGCTGGTGGTAGATCTTCTAGAGCTTCTAGGGGTGGAGGCCGTGATGGCCCTGTTGCTGAACCACGCCCTAAGAGGGGAAGGCCTAGAGCTGAGAAAGAGGTTCCTGCAGAACCTGAGACTCCTCATCCAGAAGCTGGGGATGAGAGTGCGAATTTGAGGGCCTCGGTAAAGGAGGCTGTTGTTGAGGAAGTGCATCAGGTCATGCAGACGATCTTACCGTCTGTGGTGACCGAAGTCATCAAAGCTGTGAAGGAGGGGGAACGCAAAGAGAGAAGCCGGGCCTCGGGGGAGCGACCGGAGCCTGAAACGATTTTCTCCGATAATGAGGAGGAAGAGGAAGAGGAGCCTGTGCGGGAAGTGGCACGAGGCTGTAACTACGGGGTATTTATGCGATGCAAGCCCCCTACTTTTGATGGTAACGGTAATGCTGCTGCTGCTCACCGATGGGTGAGAGAAATGGAGGCTGTTCTCGACATCAGCGAGTGCCGAGAAGATCAGAAAGTCAAGTTTGCCACCCACTCCTTTGTGGACTCGGCACTATGCTGGTGGGACAACATTGTCCAAGCAGAGGGTAATCGGGCAATCGGGAGAATGAGGTGGCCCGAACTGAAGAAGATGGTGATCGAGGAGTTTTGTCCTCACCGGGAAATGGATAAGGTTGAAAGAGAGTTTCTGCAACTGGAGGCGGGAACCATGACACACCAACAGTACACCACGAAGTTCAACGAGATGGCACGTCTGGTGCCAGATCAAGTGACGCCTCTGTCCCGAAAGATCAAGAGGTATATACAGGGTTTGCCGGCAGATATTCGCAGGCACATGATCGCCGCCCGGCCGAGCACGTTTAGGTCGGCGGTGGATTTGGCGGGAAGATTGTATGATGAAAGAGCGGTGGTGGTGACTGATGGTGGCAGGAAGAGCGGTGGTGACCGGAACTGGCAGGGGAAGAGGTTTGGTCGGGGTAATGCCTCGACGGGTAATAAGAAGGCACGGGTGGATGATCGTCGTGTGGTCACGTCAGGTGCGGGGTCGAGAAGGTGTGGCAAGTGTGGACGGGAGCACAGCGGGGAGTGCAGGTTTGGATCGAACTTGTGCTTCAGGTGTGGAAAGGCGGGGCACATGGCAAAGGACTGTCGTGCGGTCCGATGCTTTAACTGTGGCGAAGAGGGTCACATGCTCAAAGATTGTAAGAAGCCGAGGGCTGAGAGTTCAGGGGCAAAGAGGACGGGAGGTGATGGACCGAGGGCAAGCGCCAGGGCGTTCACCATGACACAGGAGGAAGCTAGAACGGACCCTGACGTCGTGTCCGGTACGTTTCTGGTGAACCAAACTTTAGCTTCTGTGTTATTTGATTCTGGTGCGAGTAAGAGTTTTATTTCTGCTGCTTTCTGTGCTAAGCTGCCTGTTAGTAGTAGATGTGTTGATGCGCCCTTCGATGTAGAAACTGCCATAGGTAAGTCTACCAGGATTTCTGAGATGATAGAGAATTGTGATGTGGAGCTGAGGGTCATAAGTTTCCTGTTAGACCGTTTGTGATGACCTTAGGTGGTTTTGATTTGGTTCTTGGGATGGATTGGTTAGCGGACTTCGAGGCGAACATTGTGTGTCGCAAGAAGATGATTCGGTTGTCGGCGCCCGACGGTAGTTCAGTAACGGTGTATGGTGATCGGGTTACTACGATTCCAAAAGTGATCTCGATGGCGGTGGCGGGAAAGTGTATGAGGCGTGGATGTAGTGCCTACTTGGCCTATGTAAAGGATGTGGATACGCCAACACCACAACTAGCTGATGTACCGGTTGTGTGTGACTTTCCAGATGTGTTTCCAGAAGACTTGTCAGGAGTGCCACCTGACAGAGAGATTGAGTTTCAGATCGATCTGATACCGGGTGCCCAACCAGTCGCCAAGGCACCGTATCGGTTGGCTCCGACCGAGATGAAAGAATTGATGGAGCAGTTGCAAGAACTGCTTGATAAGGGGTTCATTAGACCGAGTATCTCTCCCTGGGGTGCTCCGGTCCTGTTTGTAAAGAAGAAGGACGGTAGTATGAGGATGTGCATCGACTACCGCGAGCTAAACAAGTTGACAGTGAAGAACCGATACCCCTTACCGAGGATAGATGATTTGTTCGATCAGCTTCAGGGTGCCAGTTGGTTTTCAAGGATAGATCTTCGATCTGGTTACCATCAGTTGAAGGTGAAGGAGCAAGACATTCCTAAAACAGCTTTCCGTACGCGCTATGGTCACTACGAGTTTCTTGTCATGTCCTTTGGCTTGACCAACGCGCCAGCTGCTTTTATGGATTTGATGAACCGTGTGTGTCGGCCTATGTTGGATAAATCAGTGATTGTGTTTATTGATGATATCCTGATTTACTCGAGGAGCGAAGCAGAGCATGCCGGTCACATTCGGGAGGTTCTAGAGACGTTGAGAAGGGAGAAGTTGTATGCAAAATTCTCCAAGTGCGCGTTCTGGTTGCGCGAAGTTCAGTTCTTGGGTCACGTGGTGAATCCCGACGGGATTATGGTGGACCCGGCGAAAGTGGAGGCGGTTATGCAATGGAAGTCACCAAAGACGCCATCCGAGATTCGCAGTTTCTTGGGTTTGGCGGGCTACTATAGAAGATTCATCCAAGACTTCTCAAGATTGCTTCTCCTCTGACTAAGTTGACCCGAAAAGATGTGAAGTTCGTATGGGGTCAAGCTCAAGAGAAGGCGTTTGAAGAACTGAAGGCGAGATTGACTCAAGCTCCTGTTCTGTCGTTACCCGATGGGAGTGAAGATTTGGTGGTTTATTCCGATGCTTCTTACTCGGGGTTGGGGTGTGTGTTAATGCAGAGAGGAAAGGTTATAGCCTATGCATCCCGACAGTTGAAGGTTCATGAGGTCAATTATCCTACTCATGACTTGGAGCTGGCAGCCGTGGTCTTTGCTTTAAAGATTTGGAGGCACTACCTCTATGGCACGAAGTGTACCATATTCACTGACCACAAGAGTCTGAAGTACTTCTTCGAGCAGAAGGATTTGAACATGAGGCAGAGGCGGTGGTTGGAACTTATAAAGGATTATGATTGTGAGATCCACTACCATCCGGGCAAGGCCAATGTGGTGGCGATGCCCTTAGCCGGAAAGAGAGGCTCGAGCCGATTCGGGTGAAAGCCTATCAGTTGATCATGACCTCCGATGTGATGAAGCAGGTTAAAGAGTTTCAAGATGAGGCATTGAAAGAAGATCATCTTAACTCTGAAAGAATGAGAGGTCTGGTTGGAGAACTAGGTGAAAACACGCTCGGTGTTAAAACCCGATTCGATCGTGTGTGGATTCCTCGTTTTGGGGATCTACGGGTGAAGATAATGGATGAAGCTCACAAGACTCGGTACTCCATTCATCCTGGTGCCACGAAGATGTATCATGATATGAAGAAAGACTATTGGTGGCCGGGTATGAAGCGCGATGTGGTGGAGTATGTGAGTAAGTGCCTCACTTGCTTACAGGTGAAGGCCGAGCATCAAAAGCCGTATGGGAAGATACAACCTTTGGATATACCGGAATGGAAGTGGGAGCACATCACCATGGATTTCATCACAAAGCTGCCGCGTACCCCGAAAGGGTACGATGCCATATGGGTGATAGTTGATCGTTTGACGAAGAGTGCTCACTTCCTACCGATTCGCGAGACATATTCATCTGAGAGGTTGGCTGACCTGTTCATCAAAGAGATTGTGACTCGTCATGGTGTGCCGGTGTCTATTGTGTCGGATCGCGACACTCGGTTTACATCTAAATTCTGGAAGAAGTTCCACGACGCTATGGGGACGAGGTTACATATTAGCACGGCTTATCATCCCCAGACTGATGGTCAGTCAGAAAGGACCATTCAGATGCTGGAAGACATGCTTCGGGCATGTGTGATCGATTTTGGTGGAAGTTGGGATGACCACCTACCGTTAGCCGAATTCTCATATAACAACAGTTATCACGCCAGCATTGGCATGCCTCCATATGAGATGCTATACGGTAGGAGATGCAGAACACCCGTTTGTTGGGGTGATATTGGTCAGAAGGAATTGGGGAGCGTCGAGGTAATCGAGGCTACGACTGAGAAGCTTGAGAAGATCAAAGCCTTCATGAAGGCAGCCAAAGACAGACAGAAGTCGTATGCTGATAAAAGGCGCAGGCCGATTGAGTTCCAGGTGGGTGACCGGGTTATGTTGAAGGTCTCACCTTGGAAGGGTATCATTCGCTTCCGAAAGCGGGGCAAGTTGAGCCCAAGATATATAGGCCCTTTCCGAATCATTGCTCGAGTAGGAGAGGTGGCCTATAGACTGGAGTTGCCAGATGAGTTAAGTGGAATTCACCCGACATTCCATGTATCTCATCTAAGGAAGTGCTTAGCAGATGAAGATATGATTGTCCCATTGGAAGATATCGAAGTAGATAAACGGCTCAATTATGTGGAGCAACCAGTGGCAATCATCGACCGAAAGGAGAAAAGGCTAAGGAATAAAGTGGTTCCTCTTGTGCGAGTACAGTGGAAGCACAGGAAGGGATCCGAGTCAACGTGGGAGACTGAGGAAGAAATGAGACAGCATTATCCACGTTTGTTCGAGGAATGACAGGTTTCGGGGACGAAACCTATTTAAGGGGGGTGGACTTGTAACACCCGGAAATTTATTATTTTGAAGCCGATGAAGAAAGAAAAGAAATAAAGTCCAAAGTCGAGGGACCAAACTCACCAACGAAGAAAAGTCGTGTAATGTGGTGATATGTGTAGGGAGAGGGCAGCCCACTCTCCCCACACTTCACACATTTCAGCCACCAAAGAAGAGAGAAGAGAGAAAGAAGAAAAAGGGAGAAAAGGGTTGATTCGGGTGATTCGGGTGTCCAAATCCGTCGAGTGGCAAGCCAAATCGAAGCTCTTGTCTTTGTGCTCGATTGTGTGAGTTCTAGGACCCCACTTTTACTTGTTTTCAACTGATTTTGGGGCTGGAAAGTGTTCAAAACCCGTTTTTATGTGTGTGTGTGTTTGACCCATTTGGGTATGATGTGTATGATGTGTTTAGAGTATGATTTCGGGCTTGTGTGTGCTTGTATGGTGTTAAGGTATGCATTTCTAAGGTCCAGGAGGGTTGATCTAGGCTTAGAATGAGTTTGGATGAGCTTGGAGGCCGAAAATGGCAGATTGGGTTCGGGATGAACTCCATTCTGCATCAGCTAGGGCTAGGCGACCGAATGAAGGCCATACGGCCGAATGAGGGCGATTGAAGGTTCATTCGCACGATTGGGACTCAGTCGCACGACTGAGAGTCCAGTCGCATGAGGGATGTGCGACTGAGGGTTCAGTCGCATAAAGGCTTAGTCGCATGAGTCCATACGCATGAGGTTAGTCGCATAGGTGCCCATTCGCAGTAATCTCATTCGCACAAGGTCCATACGCACGATTGGATGTTCATTCGCATAGATGACCATCCGCATGAGTTCAGTCGCATGATGTTCAGTCGCATGGAGGCCATGCGACTGAAGGGCGTCCATACGCCCGAATAGGGCTGTTGCACTCGAAGGAATGCGTAGTTTGACTTCTGGCCTTCGGGGAAAGGTACAGATGTAAGTTTTGACGTAAGGTAACCCGTAAGAGCATGTAAGAAGATGATTATGGCCTTATAGAGAGCATGTAGGGCATGATGATGATGATGTTGCATGTTTATGCATATTATGAATGTATGATGTCGCCCTGTATGATGATGATGAACGTGTATGATATGTTCCTTATTATGATGTATGCTTATCTTTCTTATGGCTTTACATGTCATGCTAATGAATGAATGAATGAATGAAGTATTATGTAATGTAAAGCGAAAGATAAAGAAAGAGGAACATGAAGTAAGAATGCATGCATTAAAGAATGATGAATGAACGAAAGAAAGGCTTGCAAGCATATTATTGGGGTGAGCGACTTTGTGTTGCAAAAGACTCGGATGAAGTGCAATCGTTTAGATTGCCTATGAGGTGAGCAACCTCGCCGTTGCAAAAGACTCGAGTAAGAGCTATCGTGATGTTGCCTTGGGGTGAGCAACCTTGTTGTTGCAAAAGACTCGGATAGCTTGCTATCGTGATGGGCAATTGGGGTGAGCAACCTTAGGGGTGCAAAAGACTCGGATAGCGAGCAATCATTGAGATTGCCATTGAGGTGAGCGACCATGTTGTCGCAAAAGACTCGGAAGACTGAATGAACGAAAAGAAAGGAAGATAACAAATATGATGAAAGATAATAATGAAATTATCTGTGTATACGTATGTTGCATGATCGCATGATAAAAGGAATAGTTTCTAATGAAAGTAAAGTATATTTATTTTATAAAACTAGAACTCACTCAGCAACGCTGACTTTTATTGCATTTTCCAGTTGGCAGGTAATGTTGCTGAGGATGGCACGGCGAGGCTACTCGGCTCTTTTGGGATGGCATCCAATTATATAGCTTTTGTGATGTAATGCAAACATGAATTTGGTAACCGGATAATGATGTATTATTTGGCAAAAGTAATTATAATGAAACGTGATGTCATTTTTGAATGTTTCCGCTGCGATGTTTTCTTAATGAAATGTAATTGTATGTTTTATGTGCGATGAATGGCCAACTGTAAGCGTCCCGGAAACGGGGCCTTACACACCCCAACCTTGACGGCGGAAACGTCGAGGTGTGAGGGTTAAGATTGTTCACAGCCACATAACGCTATATTTAAATTTCAAATATTATTATCATAAGTCTTAAAATGAAATACAAACATAAGTCTTAAGCATGAAATAAGTTCCAAACAAAACTAAACATTTCATAAACATTTTATTCATTAACTAGGTCCAAGTCCTAGTTTTATTGCAAGCTTCAAAAGTCCACTTTAAACTTGGGGATTTCCTGAAACATGATAGAAATAAAAGGTCAACTATAAATAGTTGGTGAGTTTCCAAGGTTTTCATACATAATATGAAAAGGTTACAAGTAGCAATTCATGTCATAGGTCATAAGCAAGTAAGGTTATAGAACACATATCGTTACAACCAAACCTCGACTTGATTACAAGTATAAAAGATTGGCTAAGTGTATTTGGTTCCCTAGTGCACAAGCGTACGACCCCTAGGAGTCGGCAATACCTCGACTTTAGCACCAAATAGGCTTGTCAGGCCCAAAGATCTAAGACGTCGCCAGGCTAGCAATAGTTAATGATTGTAAACAAACTATGTATCTCATATAAACACTTACAACACACAAATAACCATGACAAAATAATAAGATGAATTGCATGTGCTTACAAGTCTCAAACGTTTACAAGTGTACGATGTATAAGTATCATGTTTCACCCCAAAATAGTGTGGAATAAAGTAAAAAGGGACAAGGAAAACTCACATGGAAATAAGCATTTCAAGATGATATAAAAGATTACAAGATAAATCCCAAGTGTCCATTACAAGCACCTAAATATATAATTTACAAGATGAAGATTAAGATTAATATATTGATTAATGTTTAAATAAGAATTAGGGTTTCAATAGTTTTAGGGTTTTGATGAGTAACTATGTTTATAATGATGATGATAATAATTTAAACGAGGTTCCAAATGATTTCTTTTACAAGTTGTTTAAACGTATTGATTCCAAAATAAGGTTCAATAATAAGATTATCAATTAGACATGAACTAGGGTTTCAATTTGGATTTGGGAGTTTAAATAATAAAATAATGAATCGTTTATGTTTTGGTTTAATAATTATAAATCAATTAAGTCCAAGAATGATTAAAAAGGTCTCAACAATTTAAATTATTGATTTAATAGAAATTAAGTATAATATGTAAAAAAAATAATTAATTTAATAATTAATTATTTGATAAAGAGAATTTATTAAATACTTACTTAAGTGACTTTAAAATATTTAAAATCATTTTATAAAATGATTTATTATAAAGATCTTATAATACAAGATTTTAATAATAAAAATAAAGTATAATATATTATTTTATTAGTTCCAAGAATTTAAATAAAAGTTTAATAATAAGTTTATTAAGTATAGCATGGTTACATGATTAATTATTTAAAAACTATTTGAATAGTTAATATGTAAATAAATAGGGTTTTGAAATAATTCTAATTTGAACCATAGTATATTTATACCATATAATGACTAAATAAAATTTTTATAATCTTTTTATTCTTTTAAAAGGAAAATAAATTGGATATTATAAGTTTAACAATCTTTAAAAATTAGCTTAATAATTTCAGAAATACTTTAGTTAACAAAAATTTTTTTATTTAGATTTAACAATATAATACAATTTTCTGAATTATAAAAATATTAAAGAAAACTATTAAAAACAGAATATAGCGGAGGCAGGGTTCGAACCCCTGACCTCCTGCTTATATTGCTTTGATGTTACCAGTTGGGCTAGAGCCCGTTTCTTGTTAAAAACCCAATTAAAACTTTTAAAAACACTAATTACAAAAACTCCCAATTTCATAAGAACCCTAGAACGGATTTGGATCAAATTGACCACCCAAATGATGCAGATTAACGAATTAAACATGGGGCTTTGTTTCCCCATGTAAAACCGAGTTTGATGATATATGATACTTACATTATTGAGTTCGATTTGGTGCTCTCGGGTTTACGGATGAGTCGCGACTTCGTGAATGATGATTCAGGGTTCAAACATTGATGTTAATCAAATTAACGGTGCAGATAGATATTAGGATCGGTAATAAGCAGAACCCCTCTGTCAATTGTGATTACTATAGCTTCGAACATGGATCCCGATTAACTTGCAGGTCGCGTGAGAAGGTAGTACACGATCAATGTGTTTGTGTGTGTTTCGGGTGGAATTGAGAGTTGTAGGAGTTTAGGGACATCTAGATGATTGTTTATGTTGGATTAATTTGATTATTATTAGAATTTAATCAACGAACGGTTAAAGAATTGATGTCGAATGGTTACCAACTCAATCGACCCTTCAAACTCGAATTAACGCTCATTAAGTGTTCGAAACGGTTTCGAGAATGGTTAGCATCGATTTGACTCGAAATTCGGAGGTTACAAGTTGGTTTGTGCGGTCGCCGGACTTGGCCGGAGGTGCCGCCGGCCATTCGCCGGGAAAACGGGGAAAGAAGGGGTGGGGGGGTTGGTTTTTGATAATTTACACTCTTGGTCCCTGTGGTTTTGAACTTTTATATTTTATGTACCAAACACTTTCAAGTTACTAATTTTTTTATAAGTTATAATTACTAGAACTATTAATATTATTTTTATTATCTTACCATCATGATTATTAATGTTATTAATAATATTATTCTTATTGATATTATTAACATTTAATATTAGTATTAGTATTATTATTATTATAACTATTATCTTTGTTATAATTTTTATTATTATAATTATGGATGTTATTGTAATTTAATAATTATATTATTAAAAATTTAATGACAAACTCACAAGTAAACGAAAGTAGCCCACAAATTTCATACAAGACATAACCAATTCTTACAATAATTTAACAAAGTTAACTTTTAACTTAACGAAAATACGAGATGTTACACATGGATTGTGGGAGAAGACTTAACCAGTGAACCAAGGCTCTCAGCCGCGGTTTATCTCCGTTTTTATTTCTTAAAAACATAACTCAAGCAACATCCCCAAATCCTATGAACCCTAATTTGACAAATCCCCAAATTAAACCTCAATTCGTTTAAGATAGCGAAATCAATGTTGGGGCTTTTAATCCCCAAACAATTTCGAGTCTTTTTGCATAATTGATTACCTTGATTGAAGTTTCAATCGATGAGAACGAGACGAGTAATAGGTCGCGACTGTGGAGAGTTGCCCCAAGGTGATTTGTTTGATGATAACCCAATTACTTGCAGGTTTAGCTTCTTTAGAAAATGTAGAACGAAAGCCCTCTGTCAATTTGTAATGAAATTGTATAGAAAGTGGGGTTCGATCAGGCTACAAGTTCGCGATGAAACGAGAATCGAATGCGAAGTTTTGTGTGTTTTCAGGTGAATTTGGAAATGGTAATCGATTAGAGATGCTTAAACGATTGTTTAGGTTTAATTAATTGGATTATTATTGTGTTTTAAAGCTCAAACGGCTTGGGATTTATGGCCGACGGTTATGCTCATGATCGAGCTTTGTAACCGGTGTTTTATCATGATTAATGGGTGCATTCAAGTTCGAAATCACGTCCTATAATGATTTGGGATGGTTTGGCATCGAATTTTGAAGATTTAATGCGAGTTTAAAGGTGGCCGGCGCCGCGCCGGACTTGGCCGGCCGGCGACCGGAATTACGGGCTGCAGAAGGGGGGGGGGGGTTGGTTTCCATTATTTACACAAATGGTCCCTGTGTTTTATGATTTTGTTATGTTGCTTTCAAAGTTAAATTTTTAGTTTAAATCAATTTACCGTTTGACCCCTGAAGTTTAAAATGTTATTATTTCATGCATAACTTATTAATTCCAAGTTTTAAGATAATAGAAACTTATATTATTTTTATTTATTTTAAAGATTAACACTTAGTATGATTATTGTTATTATTGTTATTATTATTATTATTATTGTTGTTATTATTTTATTTAAGATTATTACACCTTAAATTTTATAATAATAAGTAACCATTATAACACTTATAATGTTATTATTAGTATATTAATTTGTTAATCGCCAAACTAATTATTAAGCATGATAAGTCCTCAAAATTTCAAAATTGACATAAAAAGTACTTTTAAAAACTTAACAAAGTTTACTTTTAATTTAACGAAAATATGAGATGTCACAGTCTCCCCAACTTAAAAGAATTTCGTCCCGAAATTAAAAATGAACTTAAATGAACAAAGGAATTGTAATGAAAGGTGAGTGTTCAACGAACAGTGTTTGACGTTTGATTACAGGTGGAACGCTTCACTTTATGTAATCTTACAAGATCCTTAACATAATAAACGCGAGACGTTTTGAGATGAAACGTTGAAAAACGATGACGAGCTATTGTGGTACCTTAGATTCATAAGTCACAACTTCTAGAATATAATTTCGTAGTAATTTGATGTCTAGAAATCAATAAGGACCAACAATGATAAGAAAGGTTAACCGCCAGGATTTAAGAATCCCAAACGTCACTATATGAAACGATCTTAACGCATATCTTGTGAATATGTATCTCTCCTTTGACCAATCATCGGTCTAAGAATAATACGATATGTGAAGATTTTGGAATAAGTTTACGACGATGGTTAGGAACATTATTAAAAGTAGAAAATGAATTGACCATCCAAATTAATGATCGATGTTTAACGACATACCACGGTATACGACTATTTGGGATAGATACGAGCCAATTTCTCGACCCGTTAACCCACATGAGTCAATATGAAATTTGTTAATCGGTCTATAATGCACCATTTGTCATCATGGCATCTAAGATAAGAGACACTTAGTGATGAAAAGTTAAACAGGAGATTCATAGGAACACGAATGTTAGGCTTTGTCATATATGAAGGTAAGACACTTGGACACATACCAAGTTATGTCTTTTCTTTTATGCCAAACCCATGACTACAAGTTACGAAGGTTTATGAACCTCCACGTCACAATGTAAGTAATAACGAGTCTCGTTAGTCGAAACCAAGATAGAGTTTCAAAGATTTCCAAGATTAAGGGTTCAAAAGTGATTCAAGAAGTAACGCAAACAATAAGACATGCATTTGTAACCATGTTTTGCAAGGTAACAAATTTCCAAATATAGATTGCATACGTAATTCATCAAACCCATAAGTACAGTCGAGAACATTCGTATGACTAGAAAGACATAACCACAAGTTGATAATGTCTTTATTTAATAGAAAGATTGTTTAAGAAGACTACCATCACACAATCATGTGTTGATGATATCTCAAAATGAAAGCTGATAAGTAGGGAATAAATGGTTCGATATAGCTAGATCAAATCAAAACATAAGGATAAGGGAAAGAAATCAATTTAAGAATTTAAATGCTCCAAGCTCGGAATCAAAATCAACCTAGAGTGACCGGGTCTCCTTTCAAGTTCAGAAATCATGTTTTGGCTTGATAGGTCCAAACACTAACATTGGTTCACCCTTCAAGTTACTACATGTTCCTTGTCACTTGATTAAAACCTTGGTAAGTTGGAGATCAAGAAATGAGAATAGTCATAAAGGTGTGGTTTTCACTCCTAACTTGATGGTGTATTTCCAAGGTATGACCACTAACTTACCAATCAAAAAAATTCGATCCTAACTCGTTGTTAAGGATCTATAGAAATAAGATGAGTTAACTCACCATTAAGGTAAGGGAAATCACTCCTATCTTAGCGGTGCAGTTTTACAAAAACAAAATATAACGAGATGCACTTCTTCATCAAAATCCAGAATTCACTCCTACTTTGATGAAGTCGTCTCATTTAAACAAATACAATTCATAAAGATGATATTATCATCAAGGTATGGAATTCACGCCTATCTTGATGATAATAGCAAGAAAACAATCGAAGATTGACATTTGTCACCAAAGTACGGGTTTCAATCCTATTTTAGTGAGATCATGTCATTTGTGAAATGCCATTCCAAAGAAAATAATTGAAGTCAATCCTCGGGATAAGGAAATCACCCCAATCCAGAGGATGAAATTTTTATAAATCACAATTGGAAACCATTTATCGAAACGAATAGAGAATCATCAAAGTAAGGGAATCACCCCTGTTTTGATGAGTTAGAATCATTTAGGAGATACGGGTGTTCTTAGTCATAGGTTGACTTTCAAACACTTGCATCTCTCACGGTGCAGACGGTACGGAGTTTGACTTAACGACGAAAGGAAAATAATATCAATTAGAAATTCGGAAAATTTCAAGTTACATCAATGTAACAAAAGGAAAAATCATGCTTACAAGCTTAAGATCAAAGTTCAAGATAACAAAAGTTGTTGTGGTGTTCAAATCTTGGATGGTTTCAATCGGGAAGACGAAATTAAGGGCAGGAAATTATTCAACGCCACAATGAGATGTGAACGTTCGATTCACAATCGAAAGGAATACATGGACTTCTCAAGATATGAGGTCAACCATAGTCTTATTGAAGACACACGTACTTATAAGTGATCATTCATCTCAAGGGTTTCGAGTCATGTAAATGGATTCAATGATCGAGTCAATCACCATTTACACTTTGCCTAGACAAAGTATCCCGAGATGTAGGAATTCAACCTATAGCATTGCATGTTCTTAGTTATGGGACACATCCTTAAGAAGACTTGAGAATCGTAAGTAACGGTTTAAAGTTTTTGATGACCATTCGGTTTAGATTCCCAATATCTTTGGGTATATTAAGATCCATGTTCACGTTGGTCAAGATATAGAAATAGTTACATGAAACGCTCAACGTGTAACGGTGTTCAAACGTAAGAGTTGAAATGTAGGTTAGGTTCAATATTAACAGGAACATTATGTATGATAAGAATGAAGAGATACCAGTTCAAGGAATCAAAGATTTTTAAGATACGAAGGGGATGGTTCCATTTGGTAACGCATTACCATTTGGAATCGTTGACACGTCAAGGTAAATTGATCCATTTGCCATAGAGACTTGTGTATGTTGACCATAGTTTATCACTCATCCCAGAAATCCCCAGGTAAGCATAACTGGTCTCACAATGAGATTTATACGATACGCTTGCCTTAGCCCGAAGGCCTTTTGCCAGGAAATCCAGAATACAGGTGTCTATGTGTCACACAAATTCCTTTGGTTTATGAAATCAAAACCTTGATGAGATTTTCATAGATTAGACATAGAGTCTAAGGAATTGAGCCCACGACGATAAGTGTAGATTCCACATGTCTTTGAGAATAAGTTTAGGGAGTTCATTTGTCGGGGAGGGTCAATGAGTCAAAGTTAAGTTTAGGGAGACAAGTAACTACGTTTAAGCATACATAAGGCAATCCTATGCTAAGGCATCAAGTTGCACAAAAGACATAGCATTATGTAGCATGCAAACAACATGTAAGCACAAAGGTATAAGGATCTTTCTATGAGGTTCATGCAACTATAGTCTAGGTCACCATTTCTAATAACCTAAATCCCTATAGTTATGGGCTCTGATACCAATCTGTCACACCCCAACCTTGACGGCAGAAACGTCGAGGAGTGAGAGTTAAGATCGTTCACAGCCACATAACGCTATTAATAATTCAAATAATTTAAACATAAGTTTCAATTGTCACATTACAAACATAAGTTTCAAAGAAAATAAAAGCACAACATAGAATGTAACAAATCATTCTTATTTTATTTATTTATCTAGGTCCATTCCTAGATGTGCAAGCTTCAAGAGTAGAACACATACTTGAGGTATTCCTGAAACATGTTAAAAATAAAAGGTCAACATAAAAATGTTGGTGAGCATTCCATAGTTTTCAATACATAAGTATATAAAAGATGGCAATTCAAGTCATAAGTTAGTGAATAAAGTGATTAGGGATGTTATGAACAATGCAACAATCAAACCGCGACAAAGTTTTACAAGTCTCAAACGTTAAAAAGTATATATGATCAGCTAAGTGTACTTGGATCAACCAAAGCAGGCTTGTCTTACCCATAGATCTATGACTTCGCTGGGCTAGCAATAGTTAATGATTGTACATATAACGCCATAACATGGTAATCACAAAAGTTCAACTAACCACAACTATACAAGATGAATTGCCATGGTTTACAAGTCTCAATAAGTTTACAAGTGCAATAGTATAAGTTAACATGTTTCACCCCAAAGTGTGAAAATAAGAAAAGGGGGTATAGAAATACTCACATGAATATAAGCATTACAAGATGATAAATAAAGATTAAAGGATGATCCAAAGTAATCCCAAGTATTCATTACAAGACACCTAAATATGTCATACAAGATGTAGATTAATAATATAATTAACGTTCAAATAATGATTAGGGTTTCAATAGTTTTAGGGGTTTTTGATAAGTAACAATTTACAAAGTAATTATTTTATATTTTTAATTCATTAGAAGAATTATATATGTAAACATTTTAGAAATGAATCTAAATATTATCAAAGTTGATGTTCAATAAGTAATTATATTTTCTTGATAACAATATATTTGTATTTTATATAAAGATGTGAAATAAGAATAAGATTTATAATAAAGTTTGTAATATTTATATAAAAATAAAGTCTCATAGCTAAATAAAATAAGCACGTTTCAAACAATAATTTATACTTGTTATTTGAACAAATAAGGACTTAGTGAGTTATAACGATATTCAATGTCTATTTTATAAGTATAATAATTTAAATATATTATTTGAGCAAATAACTATTTAGTAATTAGACAATATTTTAGGTTTAACTTATGAGAAATAATCTAAATATATTATTTGAACAAATAATGATTTAATAAGTTAAACAATATTTAAAATCTATTTTACCAGAAATTGAACTAGTTATATCATTTGTTTAAAATAATTAATAATAATATTAAAATATTAAAATAAATTTCAAGAAAATTAGCTAGATGATTTTAAAAATATTTGGAGTTTGTAAAAGTCATTTTTATAATTATTATAAATTTTCCATAACAATTTTAAGGCCAAAAAGCCTTTTAAAAAAAAGATGAGGCTGCCCGGGTTCGAACCCGGGACCTCATGGATTGTTGGAGAAGACTTAACCAGTGAACCAAGGCTCTCAGCCGCGGTTTATCTCCGTTTTTATTTCTTAAAAACATAACTCAAGCAACACCCCCAAATCCTATGAACCCTAATTTGACAAATCCCCAAATTAAACCTCAATTCGTTTAAGATAGCGAAATCAATGTTGGGGCTTTTAATCCCCAAACAATTTCGAGTCTTTTTGCATAACTGATTACCTTGATTGAAGTTTCAATCGATGAGAGCGAGACGAGTAATAGGTCGCGACTGTGGAGAGTTGCCCCAAGGTGATTTGTTTGATGATAACCCAATTACTTGCAGGTTTAGCTTCTTTAGAAAATATAGAACGAAAGCCCTCTGTCAATTTGTAATGAAATTGTATAGAAAGTGGGGTTCGATCAGGCTACAGGTTCGCGATGAAACGAGAATCGAATGCGAAGTTTTGTGTGTTTTCAGGTGAATTTGGAAATGGTAATCGATTAGAGATGCTTAAACGATTGTTTAGGTTTAATTAATTGGATTATTATTGTGTTTTAAAGCTCAAACGGCTTGGGATTTATGGCCGACGGTTATGCTCATGATCGAGCTTTGTAACCGGTGTTTTATCATGATTAATGGGTGCATTCAAGTTCGAAATCACGTCCTATAATGATTTGGGACGGTTTGGCATCGAATTTTGAAGATTTAATGCGAGTTTAAAGTTGGCCGGCGCCGCGCCGGACTTGGCCGGCCGGCGACTGGAATTACGGGCTGCAGAAGGGTGTGGGGGGGGGGGGGGGGTTGGTTTCCATTATTTACACAAATGGTCCCTGTGTTTTATGATTTTGTTATGTTGCTTTCAAAGTTAAATTTTTAGTTTAAATCAATTTACCGTTTGGCCCCTGAAGTTTAAAATGTTATTATTTCATGCATAACTTATTAATTCCAAGTTTTAAGATAATAGAAACTTATATTATTTTTATTTATTTCAAAGATTAACACTTAGTATGATTATTGTTATTATTGTTATTATTATTATTATTATTGTTATTATTTTATTTAGATTATTACACCTTAAATTTTATAATAATAAGTAACCATTATAACACTTATAATGTTATTATTAGTATATTAATTTGTTAATCGCCAAACTAATTATTAAGCATAATAAGTCCTCAAAATTTCAAAATTGACATAAAAATCCTTTTAAAAACTTAACAAAGTTTACTTTTAATTTAACGAAAATATGAGATGTCACATTTGTGTATGGGGGAGAGGGTAAGGGCTGCCCTCTCCCTTATATACTCCGCTCACCCGACTTTCTTTCGTTGGCGAGTTTGGTCCCTCGACTTTAGACTTTATTTCCTTTTCTTTCTTTGCCGGCTTCAAAATAATAAATATCCGGGTGTTACACATTAACTATTGCTAGTGTGGCGACGTCTTAGATCTTTGGGCCTGACAAGCCCATTTGGTGCTAAAGCCGATGTATTGCCAGCTCCTGATGACGTATGCTTGTTCATCATGGGAACCAAGTACACTTAGCCAATCTTATAAACTTGTAATCAAGTCGAGGTTTGGTTGTAACTATATGTGTTCTATAAACTTGCTAACTCATAACCATTGATATGAATTGCTACTTGTAAATCTTTTTATATATATGTATGCTTAACCCATGGAAATTCACCAACTTTTAAAATTGACCCTTTATTTTTAACATGTTTCAGGTTTGATACTTGAAGATCTCTTCGTGCTCATATAAGACTTGGACTTAGTTAATTGAAAGTCTTATGTTGTTGTTTATATCTTGTTTGTTTTGTAATTATTTAATTGTCTTGTAATGTTCAATAAAAATGATATTTAATATTATTACAACTTATTTAGTTCCATGTGCTATGACAATCGTTTCACATTCGTCCGCCCCGATGATTCCGCCGTCAGTCGGGGTGTGACAGATTGGTATCAGAGCCATGGTTATAGGGAATTAGGTTATTAGAAATGAAATGACCTAGACTATAACTAATTACCTTTACACGTGAGTCCTCTCATGTATTTTATATGCTTAGATAGGATTTTATGTGCCTTATGTGTTTATACTTGATTATGTGATTATATGCCTTATATGCTTATTCTTATGCTTTGAATCTTATCAATGCACATACGAACCTTAAATCATAATCTAAGACATTATGTGCCTAAATCAAATGCTTTCCAAAATGATCTTTGAATCTTTATTTGTGGTTTTCAAGTCTCGTCAAAGTCTATGTCCTATAACTTGAAACATGTAATACTGGAAGAGCGTGATGCATGTATCTTGAGGTGTTCTGTCTAGGCAAGGTATTCATATAAATCCAAATCAACTGATGGATCTGTTTACTTTACCTGGGAACCCTTGGGGACACCCTACACATATTCCACATCGGCCGTGGACAGGAGAGATTCCTGGTTCATAAGGAATGTCCTGCCTCTAACATCAACAACGCGTTTTGGGCGTATTGGTTGTGGATGAGAGAAGAACTTCACAGTTAAGCGTGCTCAGGTGGGAGCAATCCAGGGATGGGTGACCTCCCTGGGAAGTTTTCACCCGGGCAACCAAAAGCAAATCCGTGAGCTCCTCGTGGGCAAAGCGAACAATATTGTTGGTGTGAGGGGCCGGGTGTTACAGAATGGTATCAGAGCCACTCCTGTGCCGTTCGGGATGTGGGACACACCTTACCGAGGATGGTGACTTCTCGGGCTCATCGAGGACGATGAGTCCAAACAGGGGGTGCTTGTGACACCCTACACATATCCCACATCGACTGTGGACAGAAAAGATTCCTGGTTCGTAAGGAATGTCCTGCCTCTAACATCAACAACGTGTTTTGGGCGTATTGGTTGTGGATGAGAGGAGAACTCCACAGTTAAGCGTGCTCAGGTGGGGAGCAATCCAGGGATGGGTGACCTCCCTGGGAAGTTCTCACCCGAAAGCAAATCCGTGAGCTCCTCGTGGGCAAAGCGGACAATATTGTTGGTGTGAGGGGCCGGGTGTTACAACCACCACCGGCCTCCACCATTGTCCACCATCCCGCCAGCTCCCACCACAAGCTAGCACCCCCACCAGCTCCCATCGTTGGCTCCCACCCTATCACATCGTCCTCACCACCACCATTTTCTTCAGACCTTTAAATGAAACAACAGAACCATAATACCATCATCATCTGACTATCATCACCACCATCATCATAGCATTATCATCACCATCACACCATCCACTGCCACTTCCTCCCATTGAACGACTATTATTGCCTACAAACCCTAAAATCAAGAATCCCTAATTAGGGTGGGGGGACCAACTGTTGTGGTGGTGCGTCGGTGTCACACCCCGACCGACGGCGGAATCATCGAGGCGGACGAATGTGAAACGATTGTTCATAGCTCATGGAATTAAATAAGTTGAAATAATATTAAAGCCATTTTTCATTGAATAATACTAGACAATTAAGTCATTACAATACAACAAAGATTTAAACAACAACATAAGATATTTGATTAAACAAAATCCAAGTCCTATATGAGCAAGAAGAATTCCTCAAGTAGCAATCCTGAAACATGTTAAAAATAAAGGGTCAACTTTGAAAGTTGGTGAGTTTCCATGGGTTAAGCATACATATATATATATATATATATATATATATATATATATATATATATATATATATATATATATATATATATATATATATATATATATATATATATATTTATTTATATATATATATATATAAGTTTACAAGTAGCAATTCATGTCAGTGGTTATGAATAAAGCAAGTTTATAGATAACATATAGCTACAATCAAACCTTGACCAAGAATAACATTTACAAGTATAACGATTAGCTAACTGTACTTGGTTCCCATGATGAACAAGCATACGTCATCAGGAGCCGCCAATAACCTCGGCTTTAGCACCAAATAGGCTTGTCAGGCCCATAGATCTATGACGTCGTCAAGCTAGCAATAGTTAATGATTGTCAACATATAATGTATATCATATAAAACTCACAATAATACAAATAACCATGACAAAAAGTAAAGATGAATTACATGTGCATTTACAAGTATCAAGATGTTTTACAAGTGTATATTTATATGCTTAACATGTTTCACCCCAAAAGGTGTGAAATAAAGTAAAAAGGGGTATGGAAAACTCACATGGTAGAAGATGCACTTAAGATAATAATAAGAAGATATGATTCCAACGATTACTTCACGATTCAACCTAAAGGTTGATGTCTCAGAATTAGAATAAAGATAAGATTAACGTCTAGTTATGAATTAGGGTTTCAATTGGAGTTTGGGGGTTTTAATAATTAATAAGAATAAAATTGATTATGTTTTGATTCAATAAAGATGGAATAAATCAATTAAGATTGAGAATGATAATGAATGATTCAATAATTTAATTTATAACAATTGATTAATAAGATTAGTATAATGTGTAAAAAGAAATAACTAATTTAATTATTTAAAATTTGATAAAGATAATTAATTGAATACTTACTTAAATGACTTGCAAATTGATTTAAAATTATTTAAAATAATTTTATAAAGTTTTTAAACTTTTAAATGATTTTATGAAGATTTTATAATATCAAACCTTAAATAAGAATAAAGAATAATAAAAATTATATTGTTTATAAGTTTCAAGAATTGAAATAAAAGTTTAAGGAATAATTTATTAACTATTTATATATAACATGGTTAAATGAATAGATGAATAATTAATTATTTAAATAATTATTTAAATAACTATATGAACAAGTAATTATTTAACATGTAAATTTATACTCTTTTGAAATAACCTAAATTTAAACCATAACAGATTTATAGCATTTAAATTACATAAAAGAATTAATAATATTTTTTATAACCTTTGTTATTCTTTAAAAAGTAATTAAACTTAAAATCATAAGTTTTTAGAACTTTTATAATTAATTTAATAATTTCTGAAACGTTTTAATTAACAAAATAATTTTTATTTAGATTTAATAACATATTAATATAGCTTCTGAAATTGAAAATATACAAAATTGACTTTAAAAAAATAAATGATCATGGAGGCTGGGTTCGAACCCTAGACCTCTCCAGTTTCAAAGTGTAGAGTGTTAACTGGTTGGGCTAGTAGCCCAGATCTAGTTAAAAGCTCCCTTATAATGTTTAAAACCATTAATTGCAAAATCCCCCATTTACTCAAGAACCTTAAAATCGAATTGAATCAAATTGAACATCAATTATTGAATGTTAATGGAATCCAACCTAGGGCTTTTGATCCCTAAGCGAAATCGAGTATATGAACGTGTGGAATTACCTCATAAGGTTTGAATGGTTGATGAACAACCGCTAGAAACTCGCGAATGTTGCGAGTATGGTTCAAGATACAAATGACGATGGTAATCAAATTAATCTTGTATGAAGCTTCTAATGGTGATGATGAGTAAAAGCCCTCAACCAATTTTGGCTTAAGATGCCCAAATGGTGGAGTTCGACTAAGTTGCAGGTCCGAAATGAAGATGATGACCGATGGTGGTGTGTTGTTGTGTTGCAGATGTAATTGAGAGTTCGATTAGTTTAAGAGCATTGATTTGCTGATTTACCCTCGGTTACTGAGGCACAATTCGATCAGTTTCAAATCGAATTAGTTCATGCTTTGAATGTAGGTTTTGGTTTCGAGTGTACAACCTTAACAACTGAATTAATCCAATTCAAACCAGCATTATGTTCGAAACTGATGTAGGAGCAGTGAGGGACGGTTACTTACAATTATAATTGATTAATTTGGGGGTTTCGGTGTTGCCAGAAAGTGGCCGAAGGGAGGTCGAAGGGAAGAGGGAGAGGGGGTTGGGTTTAAAGGTATTTACACTTTGGCCTCTGTGGTTTTGAAAGTTAATATCTTATGTAAAACCTTTTATTTCAAGTTTTATGATTTGCAAATTTAAACCCTAAAATTTGTAAAACCAAACTCAAATAATTATTCAAATTATTTATTTATAAAAACATTATAAAAATTATGAATCTTGTTAAATGTTTGTTATTTAATTATTAAGATAGTTAAAATCTTGTAATTGATAATAGTCTTTATATATCTTTATAGATCTTACGGAAATTATAAAGTCTAATTATTATTATTATTATTATATAATAATTAAAACTCATAAATGATATATAAAACCTCATAAGCTTATAAATTAATTAAATGATAAAATAAATATGAATTTAAATCATAAAATTAACCCATCATATATTACACTCTTCATTTATTAGAAAAAAAATATAATCTAAATTGGCTCATGGACTTTTTCCTATATTATAAAAAAGTGTACGTACACAAAGAAACTAACGCCACAAAATTGATTGGGTTAGCGCTAGGGTTGTCCAAAGCGCTCGATGCTCGTTCGATACTTGTTCGGAATTTGCTCGAAAATGATCGTTCGAACTTGTGCTCGGTTGTAAACGAGCCAATCGGCTCAGATCGATTTGTAAACAAGCCGATTGGCTTAGATCGATTTGTAAACAACCAAGCACGAGCAAAGGGCTGCTCGGCTCGGCTCGGCTCGAATTATATTTTATTTTTTCCATATATATAGTTTATACCTAGCACTCTAGTAGAATTGGCATACAATATACAATCATACAATTTTATTTATACATAACTAGATCTATCTATAACATCTTGTAATTTTGGGTTAATTTAAAGTTAATTTTATTAATTCTTTTAAGGACCATGTTTGCCTAATATGAAACTTGGGGATTATTTATGCATGATTCTTTGATTCCATTAAGTATTTTTTTTATTTAAAGTTAATAATTAATCTATTGAATTAAGTATTAAAATAATACTAATAGATTAATAATAATAATAATAATAATAATCTTATAATAATAATAATAATAATATATAATAATAATAATAATAATAATAATAATAATAATAATAATAATAATATAATAATAATAATATAATAGTAATATTAAGCATAAGTTATAATAATAATAGTAATTTATAAAAATTACTAAGTTTAGAAATATAAAAACTTGAAATGAATAAAGTTAAGGGGGGTTTATTGCCAACATAGAAACTTTAATAACAAGGTTTGGGCATAAAATAATAAGGGAAAGAAAGTGTAGGGACTATTTGTGTGATTATTTAAAACCCAATCCCCCACCTTTTTCTAAAACCCGTAATTCCGGCGGGAGCTCTGGCCAAGTTCCGGCCGAGCTCCGGCCACCTATAAAACCACTTGAAACCTACAAATTTTTAATAAAACCGCTCCGAAACGCTTCGTGAACAAGCCTCGAACTTGAATGCACATAATAATTGTGATTAAACACCGGTTACAAACCCAATCAAATGCATAACCGAAACCCCTTTTATCATAGATCCGTTCGAGCATTAAACTGTAATTATAACCTAATTAAACTAACCCAAAACAATCATCTAAGTAATCCTAATCGTTTACATCTCTCATTTCCATCTGAAACCAACATCATCATCGAATTCAACTCCCTCTGAACATCGCGACCTGCAACTTACTTGAATACTATCCTCTGCACATCAAGAGTTGAAATTAACAAGAGGCTTTGAGTCTAGAACAACATTCGAAGCTGTCCTAGAGTTTAATTCCATTATCATCAGCATTTGATAATCGATTGGACCCAAGCCAAGCGCGACCTGTTCTTGAGCTCGTTTCTATCGTATTTGCTCGAATCCAGGTAATTAAACGCATGAATACGTTCGTTTTAACATGAGGAACAAAAGCCCCATGACTATATTCATTAACAGAATCAAATTGGTGTTCAATTTAATCCAAGAACATTCTAGGGTTTATGCAATTCGGGGATTTCGTTGGGTTTAAGTTTTTATGATTTTAAAACCGAGTCTTAGCACGGCTTCGGCCCTTGGCCTACTGGTCACACACGCACATCACAACCCTGAGGTCCCGGGTTCAAACCCGGGCACCCTCAGCATATTTTTTAAGGCTTTTCCAGCCTTTAAAAAATACAAAAAATTACTAAAATTTATATAAAAATAAATTTTGTAAGTTTATTTATTTTTAAGACACCTGATTATTTTCTATGAATTTATTTCTTTAAACCCTTTTATATACTTATAAAATATTCTCTTTTAACAAGTGTTACACTTTGTTTAATTTTATAAAATTAGACTTTAAATAATAGTTAATTCACAAAAATTATTATTTCAAACGTAACCTTTAAATTATTTAAATCGTGTTCATTTCGCTTAGTTATAAAAACCTAATTAAAACTTAATATATAACTCTTATAAATTACTATAAACGTTTTCTTTTTCATATCTATATATAAAATATAACATACTTCTTTTCATATATTTTAAGAAAATATAATTGATTTCCATTTGCTAAATATAATTGTTTGACAAAACCCCAAATACCAAATTGAAATCCTAGTTCTCGTTTAACCGTTAAACTTATTATAAAACTTAATAATCTTGTAAATATATATATTCTAGGTGCATTGTGAAGAACTACGTTGAAACGACGCTTATTATATTAATCATCAACTATATATTGTTTGATCAAGTGAGTATTTCTATACCCCTTTTTATATTTTTACACTTTGGGGTGAAACATGTTACTTTATAAACTTTGCACTTGTAAACACGTTTGATTCTTGTAAACTTATGGCATTTCACCTGTATGTTGTGGTTAGTTGAACTTTGTGGCTACCATGTAATGTCGAATATATGTACAATCATTAACTATTGCTAGCTGTAAGGATTCCTTTAAGTCTGATGCAAACCAAAACATCCAATGTCTCTCTGCAAGTAATGCACTAAGTACTGAAGAATAATTGCTTCGGAAGTTTTACACCCTACACTAGAAATATTCTAAGTGTAAAATCTTCCGAAGCCAAGACCAATATCTTCCGAAGCCAAACATGAAGTCTTTCGAAGCCTCAGAGACAAAGTCTTCCGAAGCTTCATCCTATGAAGACAGATTTCTTCCGAAGACTTTTAGTAACATGCTTTATCTGATGTACTGTTCCATAAAGCTGGACACCTTTCCGCTGCATCTTTGTAAAGTCACCAATTTACATGAGTTGGTGAAAAGGTCTATGCTTTTGGTTACTGTACATTTGAGGTCTTGAGTCTGTAACTTTCTACTTTATCCTTTTTGTAATAGATAAGGATGTGAGCTATGGCATGTCATAGTCACAAGGTCAAAAGGCAGATATGCCTTTTGATTCTACAATTGATTTTGTTTGTGTCTAGTCAATTGTATCCAGCTGGCTTTCAAAGTATAGCCGGCTGTAGGTTGTAGTATAAGTATTCCAAGTTCTAGTATCTTTCTTTATGCTTTGTAACACTTGTAATAGAACTTGAGAAAGCAATATACTACCGCCTGAAAGAAACGCCTATCTCTTATTCTGTCTCTTATCATTACTTGTGTTCTTTGTATCATTATCTTGGTTAATCCAGTTTACTGTTTGATCAAGTTTAGTTAATCTCCTCTTTGTGTTGTTGTGTTGTAATTGTTAAGCCCTTAACCGGTCCTGCACTAGCCTAGCGAAGTCGTAGATCTATGGGCCAGACAAGCCTGCTTGGTTAATCCAAGTACACTTAGCTAATCGTATATACTTGTAAACGTTTGAGACTTGTAAAACTTAGTCGAGGTTTGATTGTGCATTCTGTCTTACATCCCTAGTTTACTTTGTTCTCTAACTTACAACATGAATTGCCATCTTTTATATACTTATGTATCGAAAACTATGGAAATCTCACCAACATTATTGTTGACATTTTTATTTTAACATGTTTCAGGAAATACTCAAGCTTGATTTCTACTCTTTGAAGCTTACACATCTAGGAATGGACCTAGATAAATAAATGAAATAAAATGACTTGTTACATTTTATGTTATGTTTTTTAATTTCTTTGAGACTTATGATTGTAATGGTACAATTGGAACTTATGATAAATATATATTTGGGTTATTAATAGCGTTATGTGGCTGTGAACGATCTTAGCCCTCACACCTCAACGTTTCTGCCGTCAAGGTTGGGGTGTGACAGATTGGTATCAGAGCCCATAACTATAGGGATCTAGGTTATTAGAAATGGTGACCTAGACTATAGTATGCATGAGCCTTATAGAATTATATTTCTATATTATATAGTTTGCATGCTACATAATGCTATGCCTTCTTATGTGCAATTTGATGCCTTAGCATAGGATTGCCTAAACATTGTTACTTGTCTCCCTAAACTTAACTTTGACTCTTTGACTCTCCCCGAACATGAAACCTCTTAATCTTATTCTCGACGACACGTGGAATCTTATGCTTATGCTTATGATTTGGATCTTTAGACGTTATGTCTAATCTATATAAATCTCATCAAGGTTTTGATTCTATGAACCTAAGAAATATTGTGTAACACATAGACACCTGTATCCTGGTTTTCCTGGCAAAAGGCCCTCGGGCTAAGGCAAGCATATCGCATAAATCCTACGGGACTAGTTATGCTTACCTGGGGATTTTTGGGATGAGTGATAAACTATGGTCAATATACACAAGTTTCTAAGGTAAATGGGTCAATTCACCTTGACGTGTCAACGTTTCCAAATGGTAATGCGTTACCAAATGGAATCATTCCGTGTACCTTATAACCCTTAGCTTATCTTTGTTTAAACTACTATCCTTTGTTATCCTCACTCCCGTAACTAACTCATTTTTGTATATCCAGCATGTCTCGTCACCATGGAAAGCGTGGAAGTTCCGACCGTAAGCTAGCGGCCATGATTGCCCGACAAATGGCTGCCGTCATCCCTTGCTGAACTTAATAGCACCCTAATGGATAATAGCAACAACAACACCAATGGGAACAATAGCGGTGCTAATGGAGACAATAGCAACAACCAAAACGGGAATAATCGTACTTGCACTTTCAAACACTTCAACTCATGCAAACCCACTAGCTTTAGTGGAAAAGAAGGAGCCACTGGACTTCTCGAGTGGTTTGAAAGTATGGAGAACACATTCATTGTTAGCGAGTGCCCCGACGAGTTCAAGGTTCGCTATGCCACAAGTGTTCTTCAACAACGGGCACTAACATGGTGGAATAGTGAAAAGAGAAACCGTGGAACTGAGGTTGCAATGACGTTGCCCTAGGAAGAATTTAAGGATATCATGATCCAAAAGTTTTGCCCGAGGAGCGAGTTGCAAAAACTAGAGGAGGAGTTCTGGAACCTCAAACAAGATGGTGGGAATCACTTGGCTTATTCCACCCGACATCATGAGTTGAGTATGCTCCTACCACACATGGTGGACACCGTGCCCCGTAACATTGAGAAATTTATCAAGGGGGTGCCACCTCAAATTCAAGATGCCGTGGTGGGTAGTAGGCCCACAACTTTGGAGGAGGCGATTACTATCACTGCACAGCTCACCGAGAATCATATAAGAGCTGGCACTATGTCGGCAAAGGGTTCCAAATCTACTGCGAAAGTGGCACCCGAGGCAACAAAGGAGGTAAAGGCCGAGTCATTTTCCCAAAACAAGAAGCGTAAGTTCACCCCGACACGCAACTACGCTGTGACCGCCCCAAATGCTACTCAAAAACAAATGGTGGTTGCGAATCAAGCTCCCATGGCTAAAGCTTATGCTGGTCCACATCCTATGTGTAACACGTGCAAGTACCATCATTCAAGCAACATTCCATGCCGAGTCTGCTAGTTGTGTGGGAAGTATGGACACTTGGTAACTACTTATCTTCGCGCGCCAAACAACACTACAATGCTTACCAACCGAACCTGCTATAACTGTGGCGAGCCTGGTCATATTCGTCCGCAATGTCCTCGCAATGCGGGAACTGTTCCACCGGCTCGTGGAAGGATCTTCAACATCAATGCCAATCAAGCCCAAGCCAACAACGACGTGGTGAATGGTACGTTGTTGAACTCCTTTTAAATCGTTTCTTGTCTTATAAAAAATTTCTATCTGTGTTCATCATACCAATAATGGGTTATTACCAAACAGGTATGTATCTTATAAATAATCATTATGCATCTGTATTGTTTGATTCGGGTGCGGATAGGAGTTTCGTGTCCTTGGAATTCGAGCCTATACTTTCTAAACCGCGTGTTAACCTGGAAAGATCTTTCACGGTCGAAGTCGCCGACGGAAAATCTAATGTCGTTGATGTCGTAATACGCGATTGCACCTTGAGCCTTAACGAACACGAGTTCTTCGTCGACCTTATTCCTATTCAATTGGGAAGCTTTGATGTTATCATTGGTATGGATTGGTTAGCCAAGCATCGTGCGGAAATTCTATGCTTCGAGAAATGTATTCGAATTCCTTTACCGGCGGGTGATACTTTGAAGGTCTTTGGGGAGAAATCATCCCAAAGACTCAAACTTATGTCTTGCATCAAGGCCCGCAAGTGCTTAAGTAAAAACTACATGGCTTTCATGGCATATGTAGTTAATACGAAAGCCAAGGGTAAGGAATTGAAAGACATTCCTGTCGTGCGGGACTTTCCCGAGGTTTTTCCCGAGGATCTTAAGGGACTACCTCCCGTGCGAGAAGTTGAGTTCAAGATTGACTTAATCCATGGTGCAAACCCTGTGGCTAAATCGCCTTATCGTCTTGCACCGTCTGAAATGCAAGAACTCGCTAGTCAGCTGCAAGAGTTGACCGATAAGGGTTTCATTCGCTCTAGTTCATCACCGTGGGGTGCACCTGTACTGTTTGTGAAGAAGAAGGGTGGTTCATTTCGTATGTGCATCGATTACCGAGAACTCAACAAGCTTACTATCAAAAACCGATACCCTCTCCCTCGAATCGATGATCTCTTCGACCAACTTCAAGGAGCAACTCAATTCTCAAAGATCGATCTACGTTCTGGGTATCATCAACTACGTATCCGCGATGATGACATTCCAAAGACCGCTTTTCCTACTCGATATGGGCACTACGAGTTCATGGTCATGCCTTTTGGCTTGACCAATGCACCTGCCGTGTTCATGGATCTCATGAATCGAGTATGTAAACCGTATTTGGATAAGTTCGTGATCATGTTCATTGATGAATTCTTATTTATTCCAAGACGAAAATCGATCACGAGACGCACTTGCGACAAGTTCTTGGACTTTTGAAGAAGGAGCAATTATACGCCAAGTTTTCCAAGTGTGAATATTGGTTGGAAGAGGTTCAATTCTTAGGGCATGTGGTGAATAGCCAAGGAATTCACGCTGATCCTGCTAAAATTGAAGCCGTGAAGAATTGGTGTGTTCCCACAACCCCAACCGAGGTTCGTTCTTTCCTAGGCTTAGCGGGATATTACCGTAGGTTCATAGCAAATTTCTCGAAGATTGCTAAACCATTAACGGCGCTAACACAAAAGAATCGACTCTTTGAATGGGGACCCGAGCAAGAAGAGGCTTTCGAGACATTAAAACACAAGTTGTGTAACGCTCCTATTCTCACACTTCCCGATGGGAACGATGACTTTACCGTATACTGTGATGCCTCTAATCAAGGTCTTGGTTGTGTTCTCATGCAACGAGGCAAAGTCATAGCATACGCGTCGAGGCAATTGAAGGTTCATGAAGTGAATTATACAACCCATGATCTTGAACTTGGTGTCGTGGTTTTCGCATTGAAAATTTGGCAACATTATCTTTACGGGACGCTATGCATAGTCTACACCGATCATAAGAGTCTCCAACACGTGTTCAACCAAAAGGATCTCAACATGAGAAAAAGACGTTGGATCGAGTTGATTAGCGACTACGACTGCGACATTCGCTACCATCCTGGAAAGGCAAATGTTGTAGCCGACGCGCTAAGTCGCAAGGTCCACAACAAGACTGTTTCGCTCCAAGAAATCCGAGATCGAAGGCAATGGTTTGATACGCTAGGAGAATTTGATACCGAGATTCATGTGGATGTCAACGAGGCTACTATCATGCTTCAAAACATAAGGATCGATAGTGACCTCGAGTTATGCATTCGTGAGGCTCAACAAGCGGCACTAACCGACGAAGGGAAAGATGAAGATTTGATGTCTAATATTCGGCCGCAACTGGAGACAAAACCAAATGGCATGTGGTATTTCTTGAATCGACTTTGGATTCCGAATCGTGATAACCTTCGGCACTTCATTATGAACGAAGCTCATCAAACCTGATATTCCATTCATCCTGGCTCCGATAAGATGTACATGGACCTGCGTGGTCAATATTGGTGGCCTGGAATGAAGAAAGATATCGCTTCTTACGTTTCCAAGTGTCTCACGTGTGCAAGGGTCAAAGCCAAGCATCAACGACCAAGTGGTTTACTTGAGCAACCTGAAATCCCTATGTGGAAATGGGAACATATATCCATGGATTTCATAACCAAGTTACCTCGTACACCTCGTGGTCATGATAGCATATGGGTCATTGTTGACCGTTTGACCAAGACGACACACTTCATACCCATACGAGATACATACAAAGTTTCAAGACTGGCTCGCATCTACATTGATGAAATTGTGAGTCGTCATGGCGTGCCGTTGCACATTATTTCCGACCGAGATGCTCGTTTCACTTCACACTTTTGGTCTTCGATTGCAAGAACTCTTGGGTACTCAATTGGATTTAAGTACGACTTACCATCCTCAAACCGATGGTCAAACCGAACGAACAATCCAAACCCTCGAGGATCTGCTGCGTCTTTGTGTCCTTGACTTTGGTGGTGATTGGGATACGCATTTAATGCTCGCGGAATTTTCGTATAATAATAGTAATCACTCAAGTATCAAAATGGCACCATTCGAGGCTTTGTATGGTCGTAAATGCCGATCACCGATCTGCTGGACCGACGTTGGTGAAAATTTCATCACTGGTCCTGAACTTATACAAGAAACGACCGACAAAGTATCCACAATCCGTAAGAACCTTGAAGTGGCAAGAAGTCGACAAAAGAGTTATGCCGATAAGCGTCGTAAGCCGTTGGAGTTCCAAGTTGATGACATGGTTCTTCTTAAGGTTTCCCCGTGGAAAGGTGTTGTTCGCTTTGGAAAGAAGGGTAAACTAGCTCCAAGATTTGTAGGACCCTTCAAAATCCTGAAAAGGGTTGGGAAAGTGGCTTATAAACTGGAACTACCTTCCGACCTTAGTGGAGTTCATCATGTGTTCCATGTCTTAAATTTGAGAAAGTGTTTGACCGACGAGAGTCTGCATGTTCCATTGGAAGACATCCAGATCGACGAGTCATTGCACTTTGTTGAGAAACCTGTTGAGATTATGGGTCGCATTCTGAAGAAAACGAGAACCACAACTACTCCAATCGTTAAGGTTTGTTGGGAGAACAAGTGTGGAGCTGAGTTCACTTGGGAGCGTGAGGATCATATGAAGGAGAGATACCCGCATTTGTTCGCCTAGTTCATTCTTAATTTCGGGACGAAATTCTTTTAAGTTGGGGAGACTGTAACATCTTGTAATTTTGGGTTAATTTAAAGTTAACTTTGTTAATTCTTTTAAGGACCCTGTTTGCCTAATATGAAACTTGGGGATTATTTATGCATGATTCTTTGATTCCATTAAGTATTTCTTTTATTTAAAAGTTAATAATTAATCTATTGAATTAAGTATTAAAATAATACTAATAGATTAATAATAATAATAATGATAATAATAATAATAATAATAATAATAATAATAATAGTAATATGAAGCATAAGTTATAAAAATAATAATAATAGTAATTTATAAAAATTACTATAAATATAAAAACTTGAAATGAATAAAGTTAAGGGGGGTTTATTGCCAACATAGAAACTTTAATAACAAGGTTTGGGCATAAAATAATAAGGGAAAGAAAGTGTAGGGACTATATGTGTGATTATTAAAACCCAATCTCCCACCTTTTTTTAAAACCCGTAATTCCGGCGGGAGCTACGGCCAAGTTCCGGCCGAGCTCCGGCCACCTCTAAAACCACTTGAAACCTGCAAATTTTTAATAAAACTGCTCGAAAACGCTTCTTGAACAAGCCTCGAACTTGAATGCACATAATAATTGTGATTAAACACCGGTTACAAACCCAATCAAATGCATAACCGAAACCCCTTTTATCATAGATCCGTTCGAGCATTAAACTGTAATTATAACCTAATTAAACTAACCCAAAACAATCATCTAAGTAATCCTAATCGTTTACATCTCTCATTTCCATCTGAAACCAACATCATCATCGAATTCAACTCCCTCTAAACATCGCGACCTGCAACTTACTTGAATACTATCCTCTGCACATCAAGAGTTGATATTAACAAGGGGATTTGAGTCTAGAACAACATTCGAAGCTGTCCTAGAGTTTAATTCCATTATCATCAGCATTTGATAATCGATTGGACCCAAGCCAAGCGTGACCTGTTCTTGAGCTCGTTTCTATCGTACTTGCTCGAATCCAGGTAATTAAACGCATGAATACGTTCGTTTTAACATGAGGAACAAAAGCTCCATGACTATATTCATCAATAGAATCAAATTGGTGTTCAATTTGATCCAAGAACATTCTAGGGTTTATGCAATTCGGGGATTTCGTTGGGTTTAAGTTTTTATGATTTTAAAACCGAGTCTTAGCACGGCTTCGGCCCTTGGCCTACTGGTCACACACGCACATCACAACCCTGAGGTCCCGGGTTCGAATGCGGGCACCCTCAGCATATTTTTTAAGGCTTTTCCAGCCTTTAAAAAAGATACAGAAAATTACTAAAAATTATATAAAAATAAATTTTGTAAGTTTATTTATTTTTAAGACACCTGATTATTTTCTATGAATTTATTTCTTTAAACCCTTTTATATTCTTATAAAATATTCTCTTTTAACAAGTGTTACACTTTGTTTAATTTTATAAAATTAGACTTTAAATAATAGTTAATTCACAAAAATTTTTATTTCAAACGTAGCCTTTAAATTATTTAAATTGTGTTCATTTCGCTTAGTTATAAAAACCTTATTTAAACTTAATATATAACTCTTATAAATTACTATAAACGTTTTCTTTTTCATATCTATATATAAAATATAACATACTTCTTTTCATATATTTTAAGAAAATATAATTGATTTCCATTTGCTAAATATAATTGTTTGACAAAACTCCAAATACCAAATTGAAACCCTAGTTCTCGTTTAACCGTTAAACTTATTATAAAACTTAATAATCTTGTAAATATATATATTCTAGGTGCATTGTGAAGAACTACGTTAAAACGACGCTTATTATATTAATCATCAACTATATATTGTTTGATCAAGTGAGTATTTGTATACCCCTTTTTATATTTTTACACTTTGGGATGAAACATGTTAATTTATAAACTTTGCACTTGTAAACACGTTTGATTCTTGTAAACTTATGGCATTTCACCTGTATCTTGTGGTTAGTTGAACTTTGTGGCTACGATGTAATGTCGAATATATGTACAATCATTAACTATTGCTAGCCTAGCGAAGTCATAGATCTATGGCCAGACAAGCCTGCTTGGTTAATCCAAGTACACTTAGCTAATCGTATATACTTGTAAACGTTTGACACTTGTAAAACTTTGTCGAGATTTGATTGTGCATTCTGTCTTACATCCCTAGTTTACTTTGTTCTCTAACTTACAACATGAATTGTCATCTTTTATATACTTATGTATCGAAAACAATAGAAATATCACCAACGTTATTGTTGACATTTTTATTTTTAACATATTTCAGGATCAAGCTTGATTTCTACTCTTGAAGCTTACACATCTAGGAATGGACCTAGATAAATAAATGAAATAAAATGACTTGTTACATTTTATGTTATGCTTTTTAATTTCTTTGAGACTTATGATTGTAATGGTACAATTGGAACTTATGATAAATATATATTTGGGTTATTAATAGCGTTATGTGGCTGTGAACGATCTTAACCCTCACACCTCGACGTTTCCGCCATCAAGGTTGGGGTGTGACACTATCAACCTAATAAAAAAATAACACTAATGATTAAAGTAAAATTCTAAGTCACTATGAAAAATTATTGACCCCGCTCTACTCTTAGTCGATCATCTCCCGCTCTCACATTGGCTACAGACTTAGCCTCATCGCTAGCCACAACATATTGTATTTTATGAAAATATTGTGTTATGAAATTTGACTGATTTTTAGATCATTAAAACCTAAGACCCAATATTTTCACCATCCCTCATTGCAACTCTTATATATATATATATATTAATACTTATATATATATATATATATATATATTATATACATCTATATATACATATATATATATATATACATCTATATATACATATATATATATCTATATACCTATATATATTATATATATGTTATATATATATCTATCTCTATATGTATATCTATATCTATATATATGTCTATCTATCTCCTATATATCTCTCTATATATTCTCTCTCTATCTCTGATATCTCTATATATATCTATAAATATATCTATATCTACTCTCTCTATCTCTCTCTCTCTATCTCTCTCTCTGTCTCTCCTCTCCCCTCTAATAGCTCTCTCTCTCTCTCTCTCTCTTCTCTCTCTCTCTCTCTCGATCTCTCTCTCTCTCTCTCTCTCTATCTCTATCTCTCTCTCGTCTCTCTCTCTCTCTCTCTCTGCTGTCTTCTCTCTCTGTCTATCTCTCTGTCTCTATCTCTCTCTCTCTGTCTCTCTCTCTATATCTCTCTATCTCTCTCTCTCTCTCTCTGTCTCTCTCTCGCTTCTCTCTCTCTCTGTCTCTCTCTCTCTGTCTCTCTCTCTCTTCTCTCTCTCTCTATGTCTCTCTATGTGTATATGTCTCTGTCTCTGTATATGTAGACATGGCAATTTGGACCCAGTAGGTATATTTGGGTTGATTTGGGTAGTAATAATGAAGTAATGGGTTAGATTGGGTTAAGCTATATTTTTAAGAGGTTCAAGTTAGGTAACTCTAAAACTATGAAAGTTATCAACGGGTCAAGATGTGTCATAAAAAAAAGGAACGGGTCAGGATGGGTTGATTAGATTTTCTCATAACCCATCTTTCTCTACCTCATCTTTTCTCCAAAATCCACACATAGTCTCACATCTACGTACATGATAGCGATAAACATGTTGGTTTTATGAACGGGTCAAGATCGGTTTACGGGTCATATGAGATGAACGGGTCAGCTACCGGGCGTCATAAACTGGAGCTGTATGATGGGGGTAAAAGACCACAATATAATTGCACAACCCACGTCTAACATCACCATGCAGTTTATCTTTTTTTATTTTATAACTATTAGCTTAAAGTTTAATTTTACTTGTGTTTGTCTAGTTGTACCTTAAGGTAGGGATGTTTACGAGCCGAGCCGAACCGAACCGAACGGACCTTTGCTCGTGCTTGGCTCGTTTTCAAACCGAATCGAGCCGATCGACTCGTTTACAACTGAGCTGAAAATCTAACGAGCATTTCTCGAGCGGTAAATTTTCGAACGAGCGGCGAACAATTTATACAACCCAACTATTTTATGTGCCATACGATTTATACAACATCGAATAAGGTTTAAAGACTTAAAAACCAGCCACATTTCATTGCATAATATTCTCATAGATGACAATACGTTGTGGTTGACAATGAAGTTAAGGCTGTATCTGATAAGGCGAAGAACATATTGCAGATAACGATGACGATGAGTGCGGGAGATGATCAAAAAAATATCTCTTAACGGCTTAGGATTTCACTTTTATGTTTTATGTAGAATTCATTATTAGGTTGATTGATCAATTATGCATAAATATAATTATACATTTATATAAAATGGGTCAAATCTACTAGAGTGTTACATAGAAACTATATGTACATATTAATTCGATCCGAACCGAACCGAACCGAACCGAGCGGACCTTTGCTCGTGCTTGGCTCGGTTACAAACCGATTCGAGCCGATCGGCTCGTTTACAACCGAGCAAAATTCGAACAAGCATTTTTCGAGCAAAAATTCGAACGAGCATTTTTCGAGCAAATTTCGAACGAACGTCGAGCGAACGTCGAGTGGTTTGAACAACCCTACCTTAAGGTATTAGAGTAATACTTAGTTATATTGCCTTGGGATTGATCTATGCATGAAGTTGTTAATCAATGTGGTTTTTTTAAGTTTTTGACCCGACCTATCCCGACCCAAACCCATCCTGACCCGAATCCATTCTAACCCATTTTTAAATTAGTACATTATGACCCAAACCCATCCTAACCCGAACCCATTCTGACCTGGCACCCGACCCAACCCGACCGGCCCATCTTGCCAGGTATATGTATGTGTATATGTATATGTATATGCATATGTCTTGTTTCTTCTTTAGTCCTTTAGTCTAATGGTCGTTAGTTTGTATTGTTAACTTAGGTCCAATGATTATTACATGATGACAACTATTTAAACAAATATACAGGCATCATAATTCAAAAACGGATCGATGTAAATATAATCACTAAAACTTCGAGGTCAACCATCTGTAAAGCCTCTAATAATTTTAAATATTTTTATCTTCACCTTTTTAAAGTTAATTTTATACAGATTTAATGTATCATAGGCTTTTAATATCAATAATAAACATAACACACAGAAATTAAAATGCAAGCCACGTGAAATTATTTAAAAAATGTGATCAGTACAACGTTAAGACTAACGAGTAAAACCTCAGATACATTTTAGATAGTTTTACTATCTCATATGATTTAAGTATCAATGATAAACTTAACACATATTAATCAGATTGCAAGCAACGTAAAGTTATTTAAATGCTTTTGTTCAAATTAAATTGCTAGTTCTATGAAATTTATCGTATCAAATGATTTTCATAATCAAATGGTTATGTATTATGCCGCCTCGATTGTCACACCCCCGCTAAAAGCGGAAACACGGGGATGTAACGAGACGGGATCGTCATAACACATGGTAAACAATAGTGATGCAATATAATAAATGATGATAAAGCGTGTCATGACGACACCCGACACAAATGGAGAATTGTGTCGTGTTTAGTCAATATTCACGATAACATAGCCATAAGCATAACATGATAAAAGATTCACATAATCAAATGAAGATAACGTTGTATTGTAATTCCCACAACCCGGGAACAAGTATCAAAAGAATGATATTGTTTAATCAGACTACAACAATGATTCCAAAATGAATGTTTCTCAAATATGTTTAGTCTCAAAAATGCATCCTAGGGTCTCCACTAAGGCAACACACCTAGATCTTCAATTAGCATTGTCACCTGAAAAGATATGCTCAAAATGGTCAACAAAATTGTTGGTGAGCTCGCAGGTTTAAATAGAAAATAGTAATTGATGCTGTAAAGTAAATGTTGTGGAATACCGTGAATACAGTTATAAGTAAGTAAAATCACATGACAATGAACTTTGCAACCAAACCTAATGACGTACACACAGATCTTGTCGGAATATATTCACCCAAGGGTCCGTTCCTGGCCACTGTTGATACTAACTAGTATACCAACAAACAAGGGTGGGGGTTGTCAACCCAGTAGTACTACCAATACCTATCCGTCGGTTCCTACACTGGAATTAAATAGTTGCAAAGAAAGTACCACACAGCGAACTCAAGCATGTATCAGATAAGTACTCACAAAACAGTAACACGTTGATTCCAAGTATGTAAATTGAATGTAAGTTGTACAGCATTGAAAATGGGTGAGCATACTTTTCCCCCATGTTTGTAAATGATTGAAATATTGTATAAGCATAAAAAGGGGCCACGAAACTCACTTGTTAAGTGGTAAGTATGAATGATCAAGGTTTCCAAATGTTGTATGCAGTAAACGGTCAATCACCTATTGACATTTATTGTTAAGCATTAATGATATGTATAAAGTAAATAGTAACGTTCGGTCGGTTCGGGTTGTATCGGTTCGGTCACGTGTACCACACACAAGCAGACATGTGTATTAGATCTTATGTAGATCCAAGTTCGCCATTGCCGATGATATTTGCGTAAGAGTTCCATTGTTATTAAAGAAGTATTTGGTAAATATTAGTAGTTACGAATCAGTTGTTGATAATTGTAAAATGTTAAGTTGATTTGATTTGGAACAACATTAGTAAGTTTGATAGTGTTAACTTAAATATTGTCATTAGCAATGACAACCGTGTCGATGTCACCTTAACATCACACGACATACACACCACACACAAGGAGAAACTCACACATAACAACTTCAGTCGCATGACAGGACCAGACGCACGACTCAACACTCCATTCGCACGAATCAACCCTCATTCGTACGAATCAGCTTCATTCGTACGATTGAACCTTCATTTGTGTGACCCAACATTCAGTCGTACCACACAACACCCAATCGCACAACTCAACATCCATATGCACGAATCAACCTTCATTCGTACGAATCAGCTTCATTCGTACGACTAAACCTTCATTCGTGCGACTGGATTTCAGTCGTGCGATACACGCACAATCGCACACATTCATTCGGTCGCATGACTCAATCACACACATTCATTCGCTAGCATGACTCAATCGCACACATTCATTCGCTCGCATGACTCAATCGCACATATTCATTCGCTCGCCTGACTCAATCGCACGCATACACACAGTCGCACGACTCAGTCGCACGACACACCCAGTCGCAACTCAGTCGCACGATAGACCCAGACGCATGACTCAGTCGCACGACTCACTCAGTCGCACGGCTCAGTCGCATGGTTGACCCAGTCGCCTGAACAGTAGGTTCGCAACTGCAGAAGTGCAGAGCAGCCTTCGGCTGCTCCGTGCATGAGATTCACACCACAAGGACTTCCAGAAACACATTTCAAACACACCCATAACAAGTTCTAAACGCTGTTTTCGGTATGTCCTCCTCGAAAACCCTTAGTTGATGATATCCAGAACGAAGTTCGATTTTAGAGAAATATGAAGCTCCTTGCAGCTGATCAAACAGATCGTCGATCCTTGGGAGAGGATATCGATTCTTCACGGTTAACTTGTTTAACTCGCGGTAATCGATACACATGTGGAACGACCCATCCTTCTTCTTGACAAATAATAACTGTGCTCCCCACGGTGAGTTACTCGGCCGAATAAAACCCTTCTCCAGTAGTTCGTGTAACTGACTAGATAACTCTTGCATTTCAGATGGCGCTAACCGATATGGCGTCTTTGCTACCGGTGTAGCCCCAGGAACCAACTCTATACGAAAGTCCACATGTCGTGGAGGAGGCAAACCAGACAAGTCATCAGGAAATACATCTGGGTAGTCCCGTACCACTGGAATATCTACTAATTTCCTCTCCTCTTCTTTCTTTTCTACCATATGACCCAGAAACGCATAACACTGCTTTCGTAAACTTCGGCGTGCTTTCATGCAGGAGATAAGCTTTAAGTTTCTCCCCGGTCGTTCTTCTTGAATCCTGAGTACCTCCCCGTTTGGCATAGGGATTCGTACTACTTTGTCCCGACAGACAATCTCAGCTCCGTGTTTCGACAACCAATCCATTCCCACAATCACGTCGAAACTTCCTAACTGAAAGGGTATCAAGTCTATATCGAAGGCATAGTCCTCCAATATTATCGAGCACTTTCTAATGATTTCATCGGCGTGAACAACCCTACCATTGGCCATTTCTACAGAGTAGCTAGTTTCCAGCCTACTAGGACTCAAATCAAGCAATTGCACAAACTCAGAAGACATAAAGCTATTGTCTGCTCCTGTATCAAATAATATAGATACGAAGTGATTATTGAGTAAGTGCGTACCCGTGACAACATTCGAGTCTTGACGGGCATCGTTGGCTCCAATGACAAATGCACGTCCCCGAGTTGTATTTCCTTGATTCGCCGGGACTTGATTTCCAGCTATGGCCATCACCTGCTGCTGGTTGTTCCCTTGTTGGCCCGGCGCCCGATTCAGTCTGGGGCACATGTTTCTGTAGTGATCAGGGCCTCCACACTCATAACATACCCTGGCATTCCCGGCGAGGTTAACCGCGTTGACCGGTGCCACTAGATTCGGCGCTATTCTGCAGTCTCTCGCTAGATGCCCCGGGCGTTTACAGTTCACGCACACCTGGCACGGCATTCCTGGGGGATGATGATAGTTGCACCTGTCATATTTGGGGTGCGGCCCGACATACTCTCTCTTGCCTTGTGTCACGGCCACAAAATTTCTGGTTGTCTTGGCCCTCTTGTCAAATTTCCCGGCACTCGACCGGCTCGTTTATCCAACATCTTTTCTTTTCTCTGCTCCTCTACCCAAAACCCCTGTTCTCACCATCTCGTCTGTCAGAGCGCCAGCCTTCAGAATTGCGCTCTGGATCGTAGGAGGAGCAGCTGTTGTTACCATCGCCCGGATTTGAGGCGCAAGTCCCCAAATATACCTCTGGATTCTCTTGGATTCTGGAGTCACTAGATGTGGAACCAATCTTGCCAACTCATGAAAACGGTCAGTGTAAGCTGCGTGCCCGGCCCCCACCATAGCATGATTCCAGAATTCATGCTCCAAATTCTGCATCTCGTTGAGGGGGCAGTATTCCTCAGTGATCAATGCCTTAAACTCATCCCAGGACATCTGCATTGCCGATTCTCTTCCCCTAGCCTGAACCTGAGTGTTCCACCAAGTTAACGCCTTGCCCTGTAATGAACACGTGGCATACTTGATTCTTTGGCTATTGAGGCACTCACTGATATCGATCACTGTCTCCATCTTCTCCAACCATCTGGTTAGGGCTATCACTCCACCCTTCCCATCAAATTCTTTCAGTTTGCAGGCCACGAACTCTTTGTAGGAACATCCCCTTCTGGCATTAACAACCCAGTCTCATTACTGGTTGTTCCACCATTCCCGGTTTCCTGATTACTTTTGTTCCCAGTCGGGTTCCCATTACCTGCTGTCACACCCCAACCATGACGGCGGAAACGTCGAAGTGTGAGGGTTAAGATTGTTCACAGCCACATAACACTATGTTAAAATATAAATGCCATTAATCAATTGTTTTCAAACATCACAATCATCCACGTCTTACAAGATAACAAATAAACAAAGAAAAAGAATCCAAATGTTCATTTAAGTCTAGGTCCATATCCTAAGCTTAAGTGTTTCTTCAGTCATCATTAAACTTGCACATTACCTGAAAATGTTGAAAATAAAGTCAACTAACAAGTTGGTGAGTTCTCATGGTTTTAAAATACAATAAGTATATATCATGAGAAAGAATGTGGCAATTCTAGTCAATGGTCACAAGATAGTAAGTATATAGAACATGCATAGTTACAATCAAACCTTGACTGAATAATATGAATAAGCATGATTAGCTAAGTGTATTTGGTTCCCTAGTGCACAAGCATACGGCTCCTAGGAGCCGGCAATCCCTCGGCTTTAGCACCAAATAGGCTTGTCAGGCCCAAAGATCTAAGACTTCGCCAGGCTAGTTATAGTTAATGATTGCACACGTATGTCACATCTCATATACAACTTAACATATTCAAATAACCACGACTATGTAAAGAATTGCACGTGCGTAATAAGTATCAAAGCGTGTATGAGTATATTTGTATAACCAACATGTTTCACCCCAAAAGGTGTAAAATATATACGTAAAATGGGGCATAAGAACTCACATGATAATAAGAAGACTTGAAGATGATAAAATAACCACACGAATAGATTTTCAACACAAACGTCACAAGGCACCTAAATAAGAATAAGGTAACGCGTTATAATCGGTTTGATGATTAGTTATTTTGTTATAAGGTTCTTAATAATGGATTGAATAGAGGTTGACATCAATTTATTTCGTGTTATTAATGTGAATCGGGTTAATGGAACGAAATGATAATTAGATTGGTTGCGCGAAAGAGAACGGCTAATATAAAGAAAATTAATCGTGCGTTAAACCGACTTATGAAAGTGTATTGATTGTAATAAGTCAAGAAATATATATATATATATATATATATATATATATATATATATATATATATATATATATATATATATATATATACTATGTATACTTACTTGAATGTTTTTATAAATATATAATATTTATATATAAGTAGTTAGTCATTCTAATTGTTTGACAATATATATACATATATTTTGCAATATATGTATATAGGTAAAAATTATTCAAATTGTTTGCCAATATTTACATGTATATATATATACATATATATATACATGCATATGTTTTAAATAATCACATAACAACATTGTTTTAAATAATTTAAACTAAGGGAAAGAAAATACCAAAATGTATTTTAAATTTAAAATATTAATAAACATTTGATAAACAAAATGAATAATTAAATAAATAAATTCTGAATTTATAAAATCATTTTAGAAATTTTCAGAATTAATTTTTAGCAAAAGAAATAATTAAACAACAAAGAAAAATTAAGACATAAAAGAAAACAAAAAGGGAAGAAGGGGGTGTTGCCGGGGTCGAACCCGGGACCTCCCTTAGGGGATGAGGTGCGGGAACCAGTGAACCAGGGCCCAAGCCTTGGTTCATTTTGTTTGTTTTAATTTTAAGCCGGAGCAGCCTCGCCCCCCCCCCCCCCCCCCCCAATCCGATGAACCCTAGGTTCATCTGATCCAAAATCGACCCTCGATTCGATGTTAATCAGTCGAATCATCATAGGGCTTTTGATCCTTGGACCAAATCGAGCAGATAACAGGTTTTAATTACCTGTTTAGATGAGGATTAGAGGGTTCTTCGAGTTCGAGTTGCTTCGGGTGTTCTTGAATTGGGGTTTTCCGAATTGGTGATTATTTTGCGCAATTGAGGGTTTAGGGAGTTTAAGGACTTCAAAATGAATCAGTAGACCCCTTTATATAGCATCAATTCTATGGTTTCGAGCGTATCACTCTCGGTTTGAAACCGCGTATAAAATTTACCAAAATTAAGAGATTCGAGCTGTTAATTTGCGATGTTGATTGATTTGCGGATTGATAAGGCCGCGTATTAAGTTTGGAAGTGATTAATTTGGTTCAAATTAAGAAGTTGGATGAGATTTGGTTCGGATTCGTACAAAGTTAGCCCCGGTTTGATTTGGAAAGGTTGCAACGACGGCGAATTCAAATTGATTGGGGTTCGGGTTCGAATCGCAAGGCCGAGAGGGGTTGGGCGGTTTAAGTGGGTCGAATTAGCGTAGAATGGAGATTTGGAGCCTCGCCGGAGCTCGGCCGGAGCTCCGGCCGAAGCCACCGGATAAAGAAACGGGTTTAAGGAAAATTTTAAATTTTCACATTCTCAGCCCCTGAAGTTTGGGCTGTTGATTAAATGCTTGAAACTTGGTTTTTCAAGTTTAGAATTTGGCAGAAAACCCACCTGAACTTTAATTTAAGAAGTTATTTTTAATACTATTGTTATTGTTATTATTATTATTATTATTACTATTATTGTTATTATTATTATTATGATTATAGATATTATTATTTTTATTATTTGCTATTATTATAATTATAATTGTTACCGTTTCTTTTAAGGTTATTATTATCATATTTATTATTATTATTATTGTTATTATTATTACTATTATTATTATTATTATTTTGTTATTAAAATTTTATTATTATTATTATTATTATTATTACTATTATTAACGAATTAAATCTTTTCTAACGAAGCCACGCACAAACAAAAATAAATAAAGACGGAAAATTACAGGATGTTACAGTCTCCCCAACTTAAATTAATTTCGTCCCGAAATTAAAAATAACGAAGGTTACAAAAACAAAGAAGGATAAGTCTTTCTCATATGATCTTCACGCTCCCAAGTGAATTCTGCTCCCCGCTTGTTCTCCCATCGAACCTTTACAATTGGGGTAGTAGAGGTCCTAGTCTTCTTCATAATGCGATCCATAATTTCGACTGGTTTCTCCACGAAATGCAGGGACTCATCGATCTGGATGTCTTCCAATGGCACATGCAAGTCATCGTCGGCCAAACACTTCCTCAGGTTCGAGACGTGGAAGACCGGGTGAATTCCGCTAAGGTCGGGGGGTAGTTCGAGTTTATAGGCTACTTTCCCGACCCTTTTTAGGATCTTAAAAGGTCCTACAAATCTCGGAGCTAACTTGCCCTTTCTTCCAAAACGAACTACACCCTTCCATGGCGAGACCTTGAGAAGGACCATCTCCCCAACTTGGAATTCTAGTGGCTTGCGACGTTTATCGGCGTAGCTCTTCTGTCGACTCCTAGCCGTTTCCAAGTTCTTGCGGATGATAGCAACTTTATCAGTCGTCTCTTGTATGAGTTCGGGGCCAGTGATAAGATTTTCGCCAATGTCGGTCCAGCATATCGGGGAACGACACTTACGACCGTAAAGTGCTTCAAACGGTGCCATTTGGATGCTCGAATGGTAACTATTGTTGTAGGAGAATTCTGCGAGCGGTAGATGTGTATCCCAGTCGCCACCAAAATTAAGGACACAGAGACGCAACAGGTCTTCTAGAGTTTGGATCGTCCGCTCGGTTTGGCCATCGGTTTGGGGATGGTAAGCCGTACTTAAATCCAATTGCGTACCCAAAAGTTCTTGCATAGAAGACCAGAAGTGAGAAGTGAATCGGGCGTCTCGGTCGGATATGATATGAAGAGGCACAACGTGACGGCTTACGATCTCGTCGATGTAAATCCGAGCTAACCTTGATGTCTTATATGTGTCGCGTATGGGTATGAAGTGTGCCGACTTGGTCAATCGGTCGACGATTACCCATATGCTATCGTGCCCACGAGGTGTCCGAGGTAGCTTGGTTATGAAGTCCATGGATATATGTTCCCATTTTCACATGGGAATTTTGGGTTGTTCGAGTAATCCGCTTGGACGTTGGTGCTCCGCTTTAACCTTCGTGCATGTAAGGCACTTAGCGACGTAGGTTGCTATGTCCCGTTTCATTCCGGGCCACCATTATTGACTCCGCAAGTCCATGTACATCTTATCGGAGCCCGGATGGATAGAATAGCGAGTCTGATGTGCCTCATTCATGATAAAAGCCCGAAGGTTATTGTGTTTGGGGATCCAGATTCGGTTTGCGAAATACATCAACCCATTGGCTCTTGCTTCCAGTTGGGCTACAAGATTGGGCTCAAGTTCATCTTTCATACTCTCTTCGCCTTGCACTGCCTGCTGGGCTTCTCGAATGCTTGATCCATGTCACACTCGATCCTCAAATTTTGCAGTAACACTGTAGCATTGTGGACATCAAGTCGGACTTCAGTGTCAAACCCTCCCAATGTATCGAACCATTGCCGACGGTCGCGAATCTCTTGAACGGAAACCATCTTTTGGTGCGTCTTCCTACTCAACGCATCAGCTATGACATTTGCCTTGCCGGGATGGTATCGGATGTCGCAGTCGTAGTCACTAATTAGCTCCACCCATCGACGTTGCCTCATATTGAGATCCTTCTGATTGAAAACATGCTGGAGGCTCTTGTGGTCCGTGTACACTATACATTGTGTGCCATATAAATAGTGTCTCCAGATTTTCAAGGCAAATACCACCGCTCCGAGCTCGAGATCGTGCGTAGTGTAATTTACCTCGTGAACCTTCAATTGTCTCGAGGCATAAGCTATGACCTTTCCTCGTTGCATGAGAACACAACCAAGGCCTTGTTTCTATCGCAGTATACGTGAGTCGTCATTCGTATAGAATAGGCTTGATACGTGAATGTCTCAAGCCTCTGTTCTCCATTGCATCCTGTCAGTCTCATCTTGCTTTCCTTTACGCAAATCTCAAATCTTCTCTCTTGTGTTCTTCACTCTCAACCTTGTCTTGTCACCCGAAAGGCTGGTTCTTCTGCAGAACGTGTGGCTTTGCGATTTTTGAGAAATTGGCAATAAATCGTCGATAATACCCGGCTAGGCCAAGAAATGATCGAACTTCCGTCGGCGTTGTGGGAGCCCTCCAATTCTTCACGGCTTCTACCTTTGCAGGGTCGACGTGAATTCCTTGACTATTCACAACGTGCCCTAAAAATTGTACTTCTTCCAGCCAGAATTCGCATTTTGAAAACTTCGCGTACAGTTGTTCCTTCTTCAACAGATTGAGGATTTGGCAAAGATGGAGTTCATGATCAGAGTGAGATTTGGTATAGATAAGAATGTCATCGATGAACACAATGACAATTTATCTAGGTATGGCTTGCACACTCAGTTCATAAGGTCCATGAAGACCGCAGGAGCATTGGTTAAGCCGAAAGGCATAACCATAAACTCGTAATGCCCGTATCGAGTGCGGAATGCAGTCTTTGGGATGTCGTCGTCGTGGACTCGCAGTTGGTGATAACCCGAACGCAAGTCGATTTTTGAAAAGATTGCGGCTCCTTGGAGTTGATCGAAGAGGTCGTCGATACGAGGAAGGGGATACCGGTTCTTGACGGTTAACTTGTTGAGCTCCCGGTAATCGATACACATGCGAAATGACCCGTCTTTCTTCTTCACAATAAGACAGGTGCACCCCAAGGAGAAGAACTAGGGCGGATAAAACCCTTCTCAGATAATTCTTGGAGTTGGCTAGAGAGTTCTTGCATTTCAGATGGTGGGAGTCGGTAAGGTGATTTCGCCACGGGGCTCGCTCCCGGGATCAAGTCGATTTTGAATTCAACTTCCCGTACAAGAGGTAACCCACTAAGGTCGTCAGGAAAACTTCAGGGAATTCTCGTACAACTGGAACATCCTTGAGTTCCTTCCCTTTGACTTTGGTGTTGACTACGTAAGCCAAGAATGCTGGATAACTCTTACTCAGGCACTTTCGAGCTTGAGTGCATGACATAAGCTTGAGTCTTTTGGAAGACCGTTCACCGAACACCTTCAACGTGTCTCCGGACGGTAAGGGTATGCGAATGCACTTCTCAAAACAAACGATCTCAGCATGATTCTTCGATAACCAATCCATGCCAATAATAACGTCGAAACTCCCGAGCTTCATAGGAATGAGGTCGATAAGAATTTATGATCGTTGAGACACAATAGGCAATCGCGGATGACCACGTCGACGGTGATCGGTTCCCCATCGGCAACTTCAACAGTGAGAGGTCTTCCCAAATTCGCACGAGGTTTAGCAAGTGTCGGTTCGAATTCTAAGGAAACGAAACTCTTATCGGCACCCGAATCAAATAGTACGTAAGCATAGGTATCATTAATAAGAAACATACCTGTGTAGGTTAAAAAGGCACTTAGGGCATAAACCAGGGATATTTTTTTTGAGAAATTCTACGGATAAGGTTGAAAGTTACGTACCGTTCACCACATCGTTGTTCGCCTGAGCTTGGTTTGCGTTGATGTTGAAGGCACGTCCACGAGCTTGTGGAACATTGCCCACAAGACGAGGGCACTGGGGTCGGTAGTGACCCGGTTCTCCCGCAATTGTAGCAGGCCCGGTTTGGTTCCGTCACTGCGTTCCCCATTGCTCGGCGACACGTTGCCACGAGATGCCCGTACTTGCCGCATAGTGTGCAGATGCGACACGGGAGATTCCCCGGATGATGGTACTTACATGTGTTGCACAAAGGTAGAGGGCCTGCATAAGCCCTTGCCACGGGCACTTGTGCTGCCGGTGCAGTCCCGGGAGCACACTGTCTCTGGGGTGGCTTAGGAGCGGCCACGGCGTAGTTCCGTGCGGTACAAACTTCCTCTTTTTGTTATCAACCTTAACCTCCTTGACCTCCTCAGGGACCGTCTTCTCATTTTTCTTGGCACCCTTTGCAGACATGGTGCCTGCTCGGATGTGATTCTCGGTCAGCTGTGCAGTGATAGTGATAGCTTCCTCCAGGGTTGCGGGTCGGCTACCCACCACGGCATCCTGATCTGGGGCGGGGCGGCACACCCTTAATCAATTTTTCCATATCCGTGAAACAGTATCCACCATGTGTGGCAGCAGTATACTCAGTTCATGATGACGGGTAGAATATGCCAGATGGTTCCCGCCATCCTGTTTCAGGTTCCAGAATTCCTCCTCCAATTTCTGAATTTCACTTCTCGGGCAAAACTTGGCAATGGCTATGTTCTTGAATTCCTCCCAAGTTAAGGCCAAGATCGCGTCGGGGCCTCGGTTTCCGTTTTTCACTGTTCCACCATGTTAAGGCCCTTTGCTGCAGCATACTGGTGGCATACCTCACTTTGAGTGCTTCGGGGCACTCACAGTTGACGAAAGTGTTCTCCATCCCTTCAAACCATTCTAGGAGACCGGTGGCACCTTCCTTGCCACTGAAACTGGGAGGCTTGCATGAACTAAAGTGCTTGAAGGTGCACTTCTGGTTGTTTTACGGCCTTGGTTTGCACTATTTTCGCCTTGGCCGTTGCTGTTGCTTGTGACGTTGGCGATCATGGTGCTGCTGAGTTCAGCCACCATAGTCGGGATGACCGCAGCCATTTGCCGGGCAATCAGGTTGGCAAGCTTACGGCCGGATCTTCCTCGGGTTCCTTGGTAACGAGACATGCGGAAAAATATAAATTGGATTAAGATCGGTTAAAAAGGGTAATAAGGATGGACAGTTAAAGTAAGAATCATGGGTTGTACGGAGTGATTCCATTTGATGACGCATCATCATTCATTTGGAACGTTGACACGTAAGATGAATTGACCATTCGCCTCAGAAACTGGTGTATGTTGGCCATAGTTTATCACTCATCCCGGAAATCCCCAGGTAAGCATGACTGTCCCTTAGGATTTATAACAAAATGCTTACCTTAGCCCGAGGGCCTTTGTTTGCCAGGAAAACCAGGATACAGGTGTCTATGTACCACACTAGTTCTATGGTTCATGGAATCAAAAATCTTGATGAGATATTTATAGGATTAGACCTTGAGTCTAGGAAATTTTTCTATCAATAAGTTCCACTTAGAGACGAGGAAGGATTTAAGTAATAACAATTTGTCGGGGAGAATCAATGTTTAATATAAGTCTAGGGGAGACGAGTAACAATATGTAATCATGCAGAAAGGCATCTATGCTAAGGCATCACATTGCACATAATAAGGCATAGCGTTAGGCAGCATGCAAACAATATGTATGTATTCATAAGAATACTTTTCTATAAGGATCATGCATAAACTATAGTCTAGGTCACCATTTCTAATAACCTAAATCCCTATAGTTATGGGCTCTGATACCAATCTGTCACACCCCAACCATGACGGCGGAAACGTCGAAGTGTGAGGGTTAAGATTGTTCACAGCCACATAACACTATGTTAAAATATAAATGCCATTAATCAATTGTTTTCAAACATCACAATCATCCACGTCTTACAAGATAACAAATAAACAAAGAAAAAGAATCCAAATGTTCATTTAAGTCTAGGTCCATATCCTAAGCTTAAGCGTTTCTTCAGTCATCATTAAACTTGCACATTACCTGAAACATGTTGAAAATAAAGTCAACTAACAAGTTGGTGAGTTCTCATGGTTTTAAAATACAATAAGTATATATCATGAGAAAGAATGTGGCAATTCTAGTCAATGGTCACAAGATAGTAAGTATATAGAACATGCATAGTTACAATCAAACCTTGACTGAATAATATGAATAAGCATGATTAGCTAAGTGTATTTGGTTCCCTAGTGCACAAGCATACGGCTCCTAGGAGCCGGCAATCCCTCGGCTTTAGCACCAAATAGGCTTGTCAGGCCCAAAGATCTAAGACTTCGCCAGGCTAGTTATAGTTAATGATTGCACACGTATGTCACATCTCATATACAACTTAACATATTCAAATAACCACGACTATGTAAAGAATTGCACGTGCGTAATAAGTATCAAAGCGTGTATGAGTATATTTGTATAACCAACATGTTTCACCCCAAAAGGTGTAAAATATACGTAAAATGGGGCATAAGAACTCACATGATAATAAGAAGACTTGAAGATGAAATAAGAATAACCACGAATAAGATTTTCAACACAAACGTCACAAGGCACCTAAATAAGAATAAGGTAACGCGTTATAATCGGTTTGATGATTAGTTATTTTGTTATAAGGTTCTTAATAATGGATTGAATAGAGGTTGACATCAATTTATTTCGTGTTATTAATGTGAATCGGGTTAATGGAACGAAATGATAATTAGATTTGTTGCGCGAAAGAGAACGGCTAATATAAAGAAAATTAATCGTGTGTTAAACCGATTTATGAAAGTTGTATTGATTGTAATAAGTCAAGAAATAAATATATATATATATATATATATATATATATATATATATATATATATATATATATATATATATATATATATATATATATATATATATATGTATACTTACTTTGATATGTTTATATAAATATAAGTATTTATATATAAGTAGTTAGTCATTCTAATTGTTTGACAATATATATACATATATTTTGCAATATATGTATATAGGTAAAAATTATTCAAATTGTTTGCCAATATTTACATGTATATATATATATACATATATATATACATGCATATGTTTTAAATAATCACATAACAACATTGTTTTAAATAATTTAAACTAAGGGAAAGAAAATACCAAAATGTATTTTAAATTTAAACATATTAATAAACCTTTGATAAACAAAATGAATAATTAAATAAATAAATTCTGAATTTATAAAATCATTTTAGAAATTTTCAGAATTAATTTTTAGCAAAAGAAATAATTAAACAACAAAGAAAAATTAAGACATAAAAGAAAACAAAAAGGGAAGAAGGGGGGTTGCCGGGGTCGAACCCGGGACCTCCCTTAGGGGATGAGGTGCGGGAACCAGTGAACCAGGGCCCAAGCCTTGGTTCATTTTGGTTTGTTTTAATTTTAAGCCGGAGCAGCCTCGCCCCCCCCCCCAAATCCGATGAACCCTAGGTTCATCTGATCCAAAATCGACCCTCGATTCGATGTTAATCAGTCGAATCATCATAGGGCTTTTGATCGTTGGACCAAATCGAGCAGATAACAGGTTTTAATTACCTGTTTAGATGAGGATTAGAGGGTTCTTCGAGTTCGAGTTGCTTCGAGTGTTCTTGAATTGGGGTTTTCCGAATTGGTGATTATTTTGCGCAATTGAGGGTTTAGGGAGTTTAAGGACTTCAAAATGAATCAGTAGACCCCTTTATATAGCATCAATTCTATGGTTTCGAGCGTATCACTCTCGGTTCGAATCGCGTATAAAATTTACCAAAATTAAGAGATTCGAGCTGTTAATTTGCGATGTTGATTGATTTGCGGATTGATAAGGCCGCGTATTAAGTTTGGAAGTGATTAATTTGGTTCAAATTAAGAAGTTGGATGAGATTTGGTTCGGATTCGTACAAAGTTAGCCCTGGTTTGATTTGGAAAGGTTGCAACGAGCGGGAATTCAAATTGATTTGGGGTTCGGGTTCGAATCGCAAGGCCGAGAGGGGTTGGGCGGTTTAAGTGGGTCGAATTAGCGTAGAATGGAGATTTGGAGCCTCGCCGGAGCTCGGCCGGAGCTCCGGCCGAAGCCACCGGATAAAGAAACGGGTTTAAAAGGAAAATTTTACATTTTCAGCCCCTGAAGTTTGGGCTGTTGATTAAATGCTTGAAACTTGGTTTTTCAAGTTTAGAATTTGGCAGAAAACCCCCCTGAACTTTAATTTAAGAAGTTATTTTTAATACTATTGTTATTGTTATTATTATTATTATTATTATTACTATAATTATTATTGTTATTATTATTATTATGATTATAGATATTATTATTTTTATTATTTGCTATTATTATAATTATAATTGTTACCGTTTCTTTTAAGGTTATTATTATCATATTTATTATTATTATTATTATTATTATTATTATTACTATTATTATTATTATTATTTTGTTATTAAAATTTTATTATTATTATTATTATTATTACTATTATTAACGAATTAAATCTTTTCTAACGAAGCCACGCACAAACAAAAATAAATAAAGACGGAAAATTACAGGATGTTACACCTGCTTCAGTTTTAATCCCACCTTGACCTCTTTCTCCACCATCCTCATTATCATTGCCACCATCCCTGTGGGGGTGGTGTTGCTGAAGTGCATCGCTCACTTGGGCCACTATAGTCGGAATCAGCGCGGCCAGTTGTTGAGCGATCAAAGCTGCCATATCAGAGTCTCCTGTCCCCTGATTGTTATTGGCAGGACCATCACTTGTTCTTGGTGCTCTACCTCTGCCCCTCGGGGCTTCACTTCCGCCACTGTTGCTGCGGGTAACTCTTCGAGGCGGCATTTTCTAATCATAAAAGTAGTAAACACATAAGCTTTAACCATTTCAAAGTGTATTACCCATACCACTCATCAAAGTCCAGCATTCCTAGTTAATATCACACTTATAGTCACCACACATCACATGCAAGTCGTGTAGTTCTCACACCATGAATCGGTAATGTTCCAACAGTAGTCCATCATAATAATTGCAAATTAATGCATATAATCACGTTTAGTCTAGCGAAGGTTGTCTATCTCCTCCTCTTTCGAGGTTTCAAACATAACCTCCTCAGGGTCAATCTCAATGTCCGAGGTCAAGCGCAATAGCATGATCTGTGAAGATCTCTTCGGGTTTAATACCCGGATTTGATAAAACAACTCGGCGCGCAGAGGGAACGGAAGATCCAATAGAAGCATCCCAGAAGGAGTGAGCACAAGGGCTCTATCACAGGGTGAAAAGATCACAAAACAGATAGCTAAACGAATCAAGTAAAGAGGAACACATACATGAGATATAAAATGCACATAGGTCCTAGCATGCAAATCTACATGAAGGTTCCTAGGTTATAGTCTAGGTCAAGCGAATTGCCTAATTCTCTATAACCAATGGCTCTGATACCAATCTGTCACACCCCCGCTAAAAGCGGAAACACGGGGATGTAACGAGACGAGATCGTCATAACACATGGTAAACAATAGAGATGCAATATAATAAATGATGATAAAGCGTGTCATGACGACACCCGACACAAATGGAGACTTGTGTCGTGTTTAGTCAATATTCACGACAACATAGCCATAAGCATAACATGATAAATGATTCACATAATCAAATGAAGATAACGTTGTATTGTAATTCCCACAACCCGGGAACAAGTATCAAAAGAATGATATTGTTTAATCAGACTATAACAATGATTCCAAATAATGTTTGTCAAATATGTTTAGTCTCAAAAATGCATCCTAGGGTCTCCACTAAGGCAGCACACCTAGATCTTCAATTAGCATTGTCACCTGAAAAAATATGCTCAAAATGGTCAACAAAATTGTTGGTGAGCTCGCAGGTTTAAATAGAAAATAGTAATTGATGATGTATAGTAAATGTTGTGGAATACCGTGAATACAGTTATAAGTAAGTAAAATCACATGACAATGAGCTTTACAACCAAACCTAATGACGTACACACAGATCTTGTCGGAATATATTCACCCAAGGGCCCGTTCCTGGCCATTGTTGATACTAACTAGTATACCAACAAACAAGGGTGGGGGTGTCAACCCAGTAGTACTACTAATACCTATCCGTCGGTTCCCACACTGGAATTAAATAGTTGCAAAGAAAGTACCACACAGCAAACTCAAGCATGTATCAGATAAGTACTCACAAAACAATAACATGTTGATTCCAAGTATGAAAATTGTATGTAAGTTGTACAACATTGAAAATGGGTGAGCATACTTTTCCCCCATGTTTGTAAATGATTGAAATATTGTATAAGCATAAAAAGGGGCCACGAAACTCACTTGTTAAGTGGTAAGTATGAATGATCAAGGTTTCCAAATGTTGTATGCAGTAAATGGTCAATCACCTATTGACATTTATTGTTAAGCATTAATGATATGTATAAAGTAAACAGTAACGTTCGGTCGGTTTGGGTTGTATCGGTTCGGTCGCGTGTACCACACACAAGCAGACATGCGTATTAGATCTTATGTAGATTCAAGTACTAGAAATCGTCGCCATTGCCGATGATATTTGCGTAAGAGTTTCATTGTTATTAAAGAAGTATTTGGTAAATATTAGTAGTTACGAATCGGTTGTTGATAATTGTAAAATGTTAAGTTGATTTGATTTGGAACAACATTAGTAAGTTTGATAGTGTTAACTTAAATATTGTCAATTAGCAATGGCAATCGTGTCGATGTCACCTTAACATCACACGACATACACATCACACACAAGGAGAAACTCACACACAACAACTTCAGTCGCACGACAGGATCAGACGCACGACTCAACACTCCATTCGCACGAATCAACCCTCATTCGTACGAATCAGCTTCATTCGTACGATTGAACCTTCATTCGTGTGACCCAGCATTCAGTCGTACCACACAACACCCAATCGCACGACTCAACATGCATACGCACGAATCAACCTTCATTCGTACGAATCAGCTTCATTCGTACGACTGAACCTTCATTCGTGTGATTGGATTTCAGTCGTGCGATACACGCACAATCGCACACATTCATTCGGTCGCATGACTCAATCGCACACATTCATTGGCTTGCATGACTCAATCGCACACATTCATTCGCTCACATGACTTAATCGCACACATTCATTCGCTCGCCTGACTCAATCGCACGCATACACACAGTCGCACGACTCAGTTGCACGACACACCCAGTCGCACGATAGACCCAGACGCATGACTCAATCGCACGACTCACTCAGTCGCACGACTCAGTCGCATGGTCGACCCAGTCGCCTGAACAGTAGGTTGGCGACTGCAGAAGTGCAGAGCAGCCTTCGGCTGCTCCATACACGAGATGCACGCCACAAGGACTTTCAGAAACACATTTCGAACACACCCAAACAAGAAGAACACGCATAAAGACATCACACGCACCCACACGACCTCATGTGCTCGGGTTGGTCCCGAACACCCGAAACCCTAAATGGACAGCCATAAACAAGCAAGAAAAGGGACGACCAAGGTCGTCTACCTTCTAGAAAGGAGTAGACTCAGCTATAGCCGAGGTCTTGCCGGTGAAAACGCGAAGAAACGGGGTGGTTTTGGTGCAAGGAGGAGGAGAAAATGGAGAAGAAGAAGATGAAATAATGGAGGCTAGGGCTGTAAATGGGGTTTATATACCCAACCCTAGTTTGGCAAAATGTCACATTTGGTCCCTGCACTTAGCCCCCGAGTTTTCCAAATTTGTTTTGGTTGAAAACGACTTTAATAGGTTAGTTATATTAATGAAAAAAATGTATTTAATGATATTTGTAACTTAAAAATGGTTTTATTAGTGACGATAATATTATATAAAAATGGTATATTTAGTGATAACGATGATGAAAATATTAAAAGTTTTAAGGATAGTATAAGTTAACGATAAGAACACAAGAATAAAGACGATAAAGCAAGTATAATATCCACATGAATAGTTTATAAAGATGAGGGATGAACGAGCGAAGAAAAGTTAACGAAATCCATGTTAATTGACGGACCTTTTGGTGATGGATGTCACATCGATGTTACTCATCGCTATCAACATTTTACCAATAAATTTTTTCTAATACATCGATCAGTTTTTTGATTATGTCGTGTCGATGTTTTTTGCATATAACCTCATGTGATAACCATGTGATCTAAATTAACGATGCAAACTAACAAATTTTAGACTAAAGGACCAAATTTGAAACAAATCATATACGTAAAAGTTATCAAGCGTAATCATTAAAGATAAACGTTAAAATATAAAATTAGTTACAAAGATAAATTAGAAGGAAGCTCAGACACCATCTAAAAAAAATTTAACACCCTTCAGACTTTTATACATATTGTATGGCTCCATATGAGACGTATAAGGTTTGTATAGTTTATATGAGGCATACAAGCATATAATCATTTACTTGAATTTTCCATTCTTTCAATGACGATGAACACATACAACTTTATAATCCCACAAAATGTAAAAAAATATTGATTTAAGGGTAACTAGGTTTATTACCCATCGCGCGTTGCCGCGGCATTGTACGTCACGTGATAAAATATAGATTACAATCGACCCGACTCGTTTCCGAACTAACTTTACGTCAATACGTAGAGTAACCTGAATTTATACCGTTGAGCAAAAACGTTTAATATTTGACCTGACTTTTTTCCAAACAAAATTATTGTCGAAACATAGACTTACAATCACTCTGACCGTTTCCAATCTAAATTTACGTCCAAACGTATAGTAAGTGAAAACATATTACATTGACCTGACTCGTTTCCAAACAAACCAATGTCGAAACGTATGCCAACTCAAAGTGTACATAAAAATAAGCATCAAAACGTTTTATATTTTACCAAACTCATTTTTAAACAAATATTACGTCAAAACATAGTTGTATGTCAAAACATGTGCAATCTTAAAGTTTATAGAGTTAAACTTGGAAACATTTTATATTTGACCCAAATCGTTTCTAATTACGTCTAAACATAAACGGATTTGAATTTATATTGCATATGGGTAAACCCAAAACTTTAGAAACTTGAGGGGATTAAATGACATTTTATAAAATTTTCAAAAAGTTACAGAGAGTGAAAATGTAAAGAATGAAAATATGAGGGCAAGAAATGCTAGTGGAAAACCCCACCTACCTTTCTTTTAAGTTATAATAACTTTCTTAATGTGATGATGTTGATACATGCATGTCCCTAGATCATGATATGAAATGTAATAGATCTTGTTTATCTGATTCTGATGTAATTTGAAATGATTAATGAAATGATACTGATTGTTTGTGATTTGTAATGTCTAATATTTCATTAATGAGTCGATATTGAATTGGTTAATTAGGTTTGTGATTGTTTGAATGGTTACACATAATGTTATATTAATTAATACATTCAAACTTAACATAATGAAGTTCTCATGCGAATGGCCCATGCGAATGGACCACACGCATGAATAACTTCATACGATTGACTCAGTCGCACGACTGAACCAGGAGACTGGATCAGTCGTATGACTAAGACATAAGATTGGCTCAGTCGCACGATTGAACACTCAGTCGTGCGGATGAATCAACCGCATGGTTCAATCGCACGACTGAACCATACTTATGGTCCAGTCGCCCGAATGAACAATACTAACCTACAAATACAACCCAATTTGTGGAAAAACGTAAGCATTCATTCTATTTCGACTCCAGACGTACCCTAGCCGTCCAGAAGCCTCCCAATTCGTTCTCCAAGTTCATAGAACACATTAGATCGATTCCCAATCGATTTCTAACGTTAGTTTCAATTCTTTATTGATTCTTCGTGTGTTCTCACTGATTGGATCGCCAATCAAATAGGATTCCGCACTATTTGATCTGGTTTACACGCTAATCACTCGGTATTTCGTTCAAATATCAGGTTCTAACAGACGAAACATTTAAAAAAACCTTAAAGAAAACTAGCAGGTTAATAAATATCAGACCGAGGTGGCATAATGAGATAATCATTTCAACTTTTTATTGGTTTTATCCAATCAGAATTGACGTCTACATAGATATCTTTGTAACCAAAAAGTTTGGCATAAAAAATAAAAAGAAAAAGTTAAAAAGAATAATTCCAAAACAAACAGAAACACAGCCAATGAAGGTAACGCCCTACTCCACTTCGGCCCCTCCGGATCTCACACAAAAACACACACACTCTCTCTCTCCTCAATTAAATCAAGCATCCTCCATCCATCCATCCAGATCTCATCAATGTAGTAGTAGCATCATCTCAAACCTGAAGAATGAAGATGATGGCCCACCACCACCACCACCACCACCATCGGAAAACCCCCAGATCCCAAACCTTACCTTCCTCCCCCACCCACTCATCCTCTTCTTCTTCCGATTTCGAGTTCACGGTCTCCCTTTCACCTCGCAAATCATCCCCCGCCGACGACCTCTTTTACAAGGGCCAGCTTCTACCATTGCATCTATCCCCTCGCATCTCCATGGTCCGTACACTCCTTCTATCATCCTCTTCCTCCTCCTCCACCACCACCACCGCCCGCCACTCCTCCGACTCCCACTCCTCCTTCTCCAGCGGCTGCGACTCCTCCCGCCCTAGCTCCGCCACCGACGACGACCTCCACCTGCAAACCAAATTCAAATTAGTACTACCCCCTCCTATTCCTATTTCTGTTTCCACCACACACGCAATAAACAATAACAACCACCATTCTAAAAAACAAAATAAGTACTTCTCCATTTCCAGATTCTCATCCGTCTTCCGTAAGGAAACCAAAACAACAACAACAACAACGGCAACAACAAGCAACGCCTCTGGATCTTCGGTTAAACGGATGAGCATGACTACAGCCAAAGAAATGATCAGAAAGTATCTGAAGAAGGCGAGGCCGTTGTACGAGAAACTCTCGCACAAAACGGCTCCTAAATCGAATGAGGTGATTTCTCACTCGTTTTCTGGGAATCTCATGAGGTTTCCGAAAAGAAGAAGCTGTGTGTCGAGCTGCCCATCGTCGATGCGGTCGTCTCCGAGTCACTCCGGGGTTCTATGCCGTAACAGCGTGGTGAGAGGCGCCGGTGGGATCTACTCCAGCAACTCCTCGTCTATGGAGGAATTGCACAGTGCGATTCAGGGGGCGATTGCTCATTGCAAGACCTCAATGACTCAGAACAACAACTAGTGCAACAACGAGGTGAAACTAATAATAATAATAATACTTGGAGTACTGTACAACTCCCTTAGTGCAAGGTACAAGTCTTTAACAACGTCTGTGATCTGGATCTGACTGGTTTTGGTAGATCGCTACTTAATTTAATTGATATTGATAGTTGTTTAATTTGTAAACTCTTGAAATTATTTTTTCTGGATTTATTTCAATAACCTTTTTTCTAAATTGGATGGGTTTTTGAAATGTTGCTCTAAATTTCCTCTAGCTTTTGGTTTCCACTTTCCAAGATCTTTTTTAAACAAAGATAATTGTTATTTATCATTTCCTTTCAAGAATAATCACCAGAGTTAAATTAATGGATACTTGTGGTTATACATAGTTTTTTAGTTGAAATTAGTTTTTTATTAAATGATCCGTATAACTTCTCTTCAATATCTTAGTTTGTTCGGTTTAGAAACAACAAACAGGCTACATTGTGATCAGTGTCCACAACATCTAGAAAACTAATTGTATACCGTAATTTCAGTCGCAAATCGGTTGCACAAAACTATTTGCCACCGAGTTGAAACCATCACAAATTTTATGGCTAGATTGGTGGTGAACGCTAGTTTTGTGACTTCTTTATCTTAGTCTTCAATATGTGTATTTCGATTGCAAAACTAGTCCAATCATCTGATTTAGTTATTTGCAGTTTGAACCGATTTTCATAAGTTCTATAAAGTAATAGTAGTAACTGATTTAAAATATAAGATGTCCGAGGTTAGATTCGACCGTGTTAATAAACGACAAACATGCTAGAGTGGGTATGTAGGCTGGATGGTTGCCTGATATGGTTTGCGGTTTGAACCGTCTCTTTTTTTTAATAGTTTATTTGTATTAAAACCTCTACGTATATTGAACTCCATGCTAGCTATAAAAATAAATTTTAAATTAATCTTTAAAGACTGGTTCCAAAGTTTCAAATTGTGGCACTGTTAAACCGCATATCATACCGTTACGCTGTGTGCTAAACCATTCAAATAACAAAGCGGTAGATTTGCCACTGGTTATTAATTTATAAACACTCATGTATATAGAAGTCACTGGTTATTCATCGATAAATGTGTAGTTTACAAGTAAATACACGAATTACTCTATGAATATGTTGTAAACTTTTGGTGGTTTCATAATCAAGGTATTTATTTATTTTGTACGTTCCTTTGGTTTAACAGTTTATAAACACTCCTTTGTTGTATTGAGTAAAGTTTAAAATGAAAATTATTGAGTCATTATATATATTTTAACTAGAAGTGTCAGAGGTGATATTCGTCAGTTTTAATGTTTTACAGTCTTAATGTGTTACTAATCATATTTTTCTAAATAAAATTCACATGGCTTGTATTCGAATTTCTATGTATTACGTTTATTATTGATACTTAAATCATATGAAACAATTAATTTTTATAAAACTAGTTTTAAATAAATGGTGATAAAAATATATAAAATTTGTTTGAGTCTTTGCTCGTTAGTTTTAATGTTTTACCAATCATATTTCCTTAATGTTGATTGGTTTTTGAATTATGCCGCATGGGTATTTTTTACATAACTACCCTCATGTGATAACCATTTGACATAATTTATCTATGCAAATTAATGACCGTTATACTAAATGACCAAAAATGAAACAAACCATATATATAAAAATTGTCTAGTATGATTATTAAAGACAAAAATTAAAATGCAAAATTATTTAAAAAGATATTGGTCGTAATCTGTAATTTACTCTTCATTATATATGTGTAACATTGATGCAGTGACAAATTGGTTACTGACTGAAAGTCAGTGATGGGCAAGAACTGTATAAAGGAGACGTTGTCATTTTTGTATAACTATTTTAATTAAATTTGTTTACATAATTCTTTAAAACTCATGTAATATTGATATAGTTTATCAATTTCTAGAAACGTTATGCCATGTGTTTGAGAATTAAAAAAATTTAAATATACCGTTGTTTAAAAAAAGAAACATTATCTAAGGTGTAATACGTTCTCTAACATAGTGTGTGGAGACACGCACAATGCGTTAATATGTTTAAACTGCGTGAATGTGTTATTAGATCCTTAATGAGTTTGATTACATATTGCATGGTTCTTTTATGTCAATTTAATAGTTTGTATGTGCAAGAATATATATACATTGTGACAACCCTAGATTAAGAAATTTTATACACTAAGTTCATTTAAATATTCTAAGCCACATCTAGGTTAATATATATATCTTTATATATATACATGTACGTATACATGTTTTCATTTTGGTTTACATAAGTATATTGTTCACTTATATGTGTATGTATACGTATGCATGGTCGCATGCATACCCTTTTACGTGTACATATACCATCTTTTACTAAGAAACATTTACACACCATGTGAATTCAAGTATTATTCATTGCATGCTTGCATGCAAACTCAAGAGGTTACGTATGTATGTATCTATATTCATAACTTTATGATACCAAATGTTATATGATCGAAATGCATCATCTATACAACATCAAACAACCAAAACACAACTCAAACACAAGATAACCTCAAGAGAAACTTAACATCAAAACAAACCTAAACAAATCTTCTACACTTAAACCTCAAACCAAAGTACCATCTAAGATTGAGAACCGGTTTATTAACCCTTAAAACACCCGACTTAAGAGATGATTAACACCTCAAATCGGGCGGGACACCTCACCACCCATCAAAACCGCCACCTAGCTATCCAAACACCAAGCATATTTGTGTGCATGCCACCTTGAAAGCCTAGAGTCCTAGGTTCATGATGAGGCTTTAATGGCAGCTGACTTCACCTCTTTATGTGCAAGCTCTCGGTTGAAAGGAACACACCACAACTTGGACACAAACCTCTCCCTTGCACCGCCACATCCTCGGCTCTATCTAGAGACATCCACAAAACTCGCCACCTTAACATCTAGTAGAGCCACATAAGAGCTCTATAAACCACACATCACCACCCTAGACTTAGGAGTAATGATTACCTCCTCCCTTACATAAGAAACTCTCGGTTTGATGCAAACCCACCGTCAACTATCTCACCACCTTTCTCTCTAAAAACTCTCGGTTACTCACCATCACTAAACACCACACCACCACCCGGCTATTCACACACTCGGACATCACCACAAACCACCATCTCAACCCTCTCGGTCACCATCTCTTCAACCAAATACAACCCTCAACTTCACTCGGTCGTACATCCCCGGATACAAGGCAACAACATCCAAGCCTCGTGAAAGCACCATCTCCCGAAAGATTATCAAGAACACCAAAACCAAGCAAGCTTAGACCATCCTCACCTTCTTCTCACACTCTCCTTCTGTCAAAATCAAGGTTTTAACCCCTAAAACCCTACTAAATTAAGTTATGAAAATCAAACATGTGTTAATATAAACACATGTGATTAACCCTTTTGATTAAACATTCAAGGTTTTTATAAAAACATATAAAAATCAAACTCATTTTTCAGACAAAAAGAAAGATTTTAAAAAAATCTGAAATAAGAAAAACAAACCTTAAAACAATCAAATTTATAGCAAGAAATTATCAACAAAAGGGTTAAAAATCTAGTCATAGTTCGTTAAATTGATTCTGCATATAAAATAACTATGATTGTGGAAACAAATATTAAAAATATATTAGGAAATTGAACTCTGCAAAATTTGGTACTATGCCTATGAATTAATTAATTTATATGCAATAATTAAGAATAAAAAGAGAAAAATCATATTAAAAGAACCGATCCTAGTAAAGGTATAGAAAAATTATGTACTGACTATTATGAATTATAGAATCCACTGGAAAAATTTCGTGACCTAACTCAAAACATTTTCTGAAATATTAATTTTTAACCATTCTGTCAACTAAAAATCGGGAAAAATACTTAAAGTATGAAATAAATTATGGAAAATTTATAGAAAATATAAAAATAAAAATGGAGCAGTTTGCGTAAAAATTAGAATTTTTGGACATGATCTGGTATTTTTAGCAAAATAAAGATAAAATAGGAAAAATTATAAAAATAGCTCTGCTATAGTTTAGAGTATGAGAAAATTCTGAAAAACTTTACGAATTATAATTATTAACCTGCCAAAATTTGACTAATTTTAGAGGCCCGAAGGTATTTCTAAAGAATTATGTGAATAATGTAAAAGTAATAAAAATTAGCCTGAAAATAATTTGAATATGAAATTTTAGTATATTTTACCTAACACTAAGATACATCTACTGTAGAAATTTCAGAATTTATACTAAGACCTAACTTATAAAATAAATTCTTCAATCTGAGGTACTAAAAATGTTAAAGAAATATACATTTTCTGAATTATAAATATTTTTCTTGTATAGGTTACCATTTGGAGTAAAGGTGAGTTTCATGGCCATTTTTGTTTTGTAAAAGTTTTGGAGAAAAAGCATACTATTAGATGCATTATTTTCTGAGATTTATGCTACAACCATTAATTCGGATGTGGAACCGTTAGATAATATTGGTAGCGCTACTTAGGAAAATATTTCCTGCACCAATAAGATGAGTATTGTGTTGCTATATTATCTGATTTATGAAATATGTTATGACAGATATGAATGATCTGGTTGCTATGTAAGGTTTGGTTGTATATAATGCATCTATGTTATGTGATAAACCTGTGAAGCTCACCAACTTTATGTTGACTGTTTTAAGTATGCCTTTTTCAGGAATTCACCATGACTAACAGCTTAATGTTCTCCTTTGATGTTTATAACGGCTGGGGAGAAGTTGTGGGGAAAGTTTGTGTAAACCTGACAGTGAATTTGTATGATCTCAGTGTCTCGGTGGATGCCCACTTCCATCGTCTCTGAGGATGTTACTGTTAGGCTTTTAATGTAATAGGGTTATGTTAGTTCAAATTTTGACTATGACAAACTGATGTAATTCCAACTCCTTATTAATCTGGTTATGTTATGTGATGTTATATATATATATATTTAATACGACTCTCCATGTAATATATATTTATGTGATATGTTGTAGTAATTATAAATCAATGAGTTCTGAGCAAACAAGTCACACCCTAAGCATTTCACGCTTCCGCCGGGATGTGACAGGTTGGTATCAGAGCCATTGGTTATAGAGAATTAGGTACCATAAAATACCTAGACTATAACCATAAGCTCATGTCTGTGTAATTATGTGATTTTGCATGTCATGATTCCATGAATATTAAAGCATTTTACTTATATATAAAAATAGGTAACTAACTGTTGGGTTCAAACCATGAAAAGATTTGTTTTGCAGCTACGAGTACTGATAACAATTTTTGTGAGACTAACTCATTCGGATACTCGGATTACAATAAAGAACTTACGCCTGAACCTAAACCTCAGCAAATTCTAGAACCTTTTCCAACCAAAAGGGAAGATAATCCTAAGACCAAATTTTATGTCCGTCGTGCACCTGTAATGGTAGGAGGATATACCATTAAAACTCCTAGGAAAAGGGTACGGCCCGGGAACAAATTCAAGACTAAGCAAGATGAAGGCAAGGAGATACAAGAAACTGACTCCCTCGGAAACGAAGAAAGTGAAGCTAAAAGACAAAGGGTGGACGGAGATCAGAGCGCAGCCACTCAACAAACCCTTAAACAGCTCAAGAAAATTCAACAAGAAATCAGGAAAATTCAGAAGGATGTGAAGGAACTAAAAGCACCTAAGGGAAACATCTTCTCAAGAATATGGAAATGGATGCAGGGAAATTAGGAACTAACTTTTATGTGAAATCTTTAAATAAGAACTTAAATGAAAAATATCTTTTGTGTTTGAACTATTACTTGCTTATGTGTTAATTAGAATATTGTCAAGAATCTAAAATTCTTTTTAATATTTACTATAATTAACTATAGAAAAGCATGCCGCCAAGAAGAAATGCGCAACCCGTAAGGAGGACTGCCAGAGTGGGACGACCTAGAACTAGACTTGGAGAAGAAACACCTGTTAACCCAACAACCAATGAAGATGAAAGGATCTCCCGAATAGTGTCACAGCAGTTAGAAGCTGCCATACCCATACTAGTAACTCAACTTCAACAAAACCTAAACCTTGGTACCACAACCCCCGGCAACGAAATACCAGCTGATGATGTCATAAGAGATCAACCAGCAGAGGAGATTATAACAGAGAAAGGATGTTCTTACAAAGCCTTTATGTCATGTAGACCTCGAGAATTTGATGGTAAAGGCGGAGCAGTACAGGCTCTACGCTGGTTAGATGAAATAGAGTCAACTCTGGAAATCAGCAAATGTGCCAATAACAACAGAACCTTGTTTGCTTCACACTCCTTGAAAGGGGAAGCACAATCCTGGTGGAAGATGGAGATGACCACTAAAGGTAGGCACATTATGAATGAGTTGAGTTGGGAGGAATTTAGGAATTTGGTTATAGAGAAATACTGTCCATATAATGAAATAGAAAAATTAGAAACTGAGTTTCTAGCTTTAGAAATGAAAGGAGCAGCACATCGGGAATATACTGACAGGTACAATGAACTCTCGAGGTTAGTACCACATCTAGTGGCCCCAGAATCAAAAAGAATAGGAAGATATATTTGGGGACTAGTGCCACAAATAAGGGGATTAGTGAAATCAGCTAGGCCCAAGACTTTCCAAGATACTGTAAGTTTATCAGGAAGTCTGACAGATGAGATGATAAGAAATGGATCACTAGGTAACCCTAGATCTGGAGAAAAGAGAAAGTGGAGTGATGATAGCCCAGGGGGAAGATTTAAGGAACCCCTCAAAAACGAATAGTTAGACAGCCTCCTCGAAACTACCTAGGAATGACACGGGAAAAGAAATCCCAGACAGAAAACCAACCATGGTGTAACACGTGCCAAAGATACCATCAAGGCAACTGTGCGATGGTAATCTGTTACAACTGTAAGAAAAAGGGACATATATCCCGAGACTGCAAAAACCCTGCAAATCCAAAACCAGTCTGCTATCAATGTGGGAATGAAAACCATCGCCGGAACGAATGCCCACAGCTAAAGGAAAGGCACCGACTAATCAGAACAACCCTCGAGGGAGAGCATTCATAATGCAGGCAGAAGAAGCTCGACACGAACCAGAAGTTGTCACGGGTACGTTCCTTGTAAACGATCAGTACGCTACTGTATTATTTGATACTGGAGCAACCCGTAGCTTAGTTTCAAATACATTTAGGCCACTACTTAACTTGACCACAGAAAAGCTTAATCAAAAATATATGATAGAATTAGCGGATGGTAAGATAATCGAAGCTTATGAAATCATTCCTAATTGTATCATGAATTTAGATGAAAACTATTTCAATATAGATTTGATCCCTATTGATTTAGGAGGATTTGATATTGTTGTAGGAATGGATTGGTTAAGTAAGAATCAAGCTGAAATAATATGTGGTAAGAAGATGATCAAAATCCCTTTAGTTAATGAAAATAGAACACTGTGCATATACGGTGAAAAACCTAGGGGCACCATAAAAATAATTTCTTGTAAAAGTGCACAAAAATGCCTAAGGAAGAAATGTTTGGCTTATTTGACTCACATTGTTGACACTAAGATAGACAAAGTAAACCTGAAAGATGTTCCAATTGTCAAGGAATATTCAGATGTATTCCCTGATGAATTACCTGGATTACCACCCCCACGTCAAGTAGAATTCAAAATTGAATTGATGCCAGGAACAGCCCCTATTGCTAAGGCACCCTACCGTTTAGCACCTACTGAAATGAAAGAATTAATGAGCCAACTTCAGGAACTTTTGGATAAAGGATTTATACGACCTAGTGTATCACCCTGGGGAGCACCAGTTTTATTTGTTAAGAAAAAGGATGGAACATTTAGAATGTGCATAGACTATAGGGAACTCAATAAAGTAACTATAAAGAATAGGTATCCCTTACCTAGAATAGACGACCTATTTGATCAATTACAAGGATCTAGTTACTTTTCAAAAATAGACTTGAGATCAGGGTATCATCAACTAAGAATACAGGATGAAGATATACCCAAGACAACATTCAGAACAAGGTATGGACATTATGAATTCCTGGTAATGCCATTTGGATTAACCAATGCTCCCGCCATATTCATGGATTTGATGAATAGGATATGTAAACCCTATTTAGATAAGTTTGTTATAGTCTTTATAGACGACATTTTAATCTATTCTAATAATAAGGAGGATCATGAGCAACACTTAAGATCGACCTTGGAGTTGTTAAGAAAAGAAAAACTATACGCAAAATTCTCAAAATGTGAATTTTGGAAATGAGAAGTGCAATTCCTAGGGCACATAGTCAATCAAGAAGGAATACAGGTAGATCCAGCAAAAATAGAAGCTGTTAAGAAATGGGAGGATCCCAAGACACCAACAGAAGTACGATAATTTTTAGGATTAGCAGGATATTATAGAAGATTCATAGAAAATTTCTCAAGAATAGCTCAGCCCTTGACTGAATTAACCCAAAAAGACAAGCCATATGTCTGGGGAGAAAAACAAAAGAATGCATTCGAACTTTTGAAAAATAAGTTATGTAGTGCACCTATTTTGTCATTACCAGAAGGGACTGATGATTTTGTAGTATATTGTGACGCGTCTCGTCAAGGATTTGGATGTGTATTAATGCAAAGAAGTAGAGTCATCGCATATGCCTCTAGACAACTTAGGGGAAGTGAGAAAAACTACACTACTCATGATTTGGAATTAGGAGCAGTCATCTTTGCACTTAAGATTTGGAGACATTACCTGTATGGGACAAAATGTACAATATATACGGATCATAAGAGTTTACAGCATATATTTGAGCAGAAAATGCTGAACATGAGACAAAGAAGATGGGTAGAATTACTGAGTGATTATGATTGTGAAATCAAATATCATCCAGGTAAAGCAAATGTAGTTGCAGATGCTTTAAGTAGAAAAGATAGGGTTAAACCGTTACGAGTACGAGCCATGAGAATGGAACTACAATCAGATCTGTTAAGACAAATATGGGAAGCCCAACAGAAAAGTAAAATAGAAATAAAAGGACAGGAAAAGGATTTACAGGCAGATACACATGGAATTCTAAGATTTAAAGGAAGAACTTGGATACCTGATAATGCCATACTTAGAAAGATTATATTACAGGAAGCACATAAGTCAAGATACTCCGTACATCCAGGAAATAACAAAATGTATAAGGATTTGAAAAATCATTAATGGTGGCCTGGTATGAAGAAATCAGTTGGGGAATTTGTAGAGAAATGCAATACGTGTTCAAAGGTTAAAGCAGAACATCAGAAACCTTCGGGGTATCTACAACAACCGGAAATTCCAGAATGGAAATGGGATCAAATTACCATGGATTTTGTAACCAAGTTACCAAGGACCTCAAGTGGCTATGACACAATTTGGGTTATAGTAGATAGGTTGACCAAATCAGCACACTTCCTGCCAATTAGGGAAGACTACAAAATAGAGAAATTGGCAAGAATCTACATACGAGAAATCGTATCCAGACATGGAATACCAATCTCCATTATATCTGATAGAGACAATAGATTCATATCGAGGTTTTGGCAGACCTTACAAAAAGCTTTAGGAACCCAAATAAATCTTAGCACAGCCTTCCACCCACAAACAGATGGACAAAGTGAAAGGACAATACAAACACTAGAAGATATGTTACGTGCTTGTGCATTAGACTTTGGTGGCAACTGGGATATGCATCTACCTTTGATAGAATTTTCTTATAATAATAGCTATCATTCTAGCATTAAAACCGCCCCGTTTGAAGCCTTGTATGGAAGAAAATGCAGATCGCCCTTATGTTGGAATGAAATAGGAGATAAACAACTTATAGGTCCTGATTTAATTCAAGAGACATCTGACAAGATTAAAGAAATCAAGAACAGATTAAAGACAGCACGGGATCGGCAGAAAAGTTATGCAGATAAAAGAAGAAAGCCGTTAGAATTTCAAATTGGAGATAAGGTCTATCTAAAAATATCACCCACCAAGGGAATCTTTCGATTTGAAAAGAGAAATAAGTTGAACCCAAGGTATATTGGACCATTTGAAGTTATTGACAAAATTGGTCCTGTTGCGTATAAGCTAGATTTACCCGAAGAATTAAGTAAAGTACACAACACGTTCCATGTGTCCAATCTGAAGAAATGTTTAACAGATGAAACATTAAAAGTTCCAGTTCAAGAAATAAAGATAAACGAGAAGCTTCATTTTACAGAGGAACCAATAGCCATATTAGATAAAGAAATTAAAAAGCTAAGAAGAAGCAAGATCCCCATAGTGAAAGTTAAGTGGAACGCTAAGAGAGGACCAGAGTATACATGGGAAAGAGAAGATGAAATCAGAAGAAAATACCCCCACCTATTTTAAGACAATGGTCAGATAAGTTCATTACTATTCAAATAAATTTCGGGACGAAATTATTTTTACGGGGGGAGAATGTGACAACCCTAGATTAAGAAATTTTATACACTAAGTTCATTTAAATATTCTAAGCCACATCTAGGTTAATATATATATCTTTATATATATACATGTACGTATACATGTTTTCATTTTGGTTTACATAAGTATATTGTTCACTTATATGTGTATGTATACGTATGCATGGTCGCATGCATACCCTTTTACGTGTACATATACCATCTTTTACTAAGAAACATTTACACACCATGTGAATTCAAGTATTATTCATTGCATGCTTGCATGCAAACTCAAGAGGTTACGTATGTATGTATCTATATTCATAACTTTATGATACCAAATGTTATACGATCGAAATGCATCATCTATACAACATCAAACAACCAAAACACAACTCAAACACAAGATAACCTCAAGAGAAACTTAACATCAAAACAAACCTAAACAAATCTTCTACACTTAAACCTCAAACCAAAGTACCATCTAAGATTGAGAACCGGTTTATTAACCCTTAAAACACCCGACTTAAGAGATGATTAACACCTCAAATCGGGCGGGACACCTCACCACCCATCAAAACCGCCACCTAGCTATCCAAACACCAAGCATATTTGTGTGCATGCCACCTTGAAAGCCTAGAGTCCTAGGTTCATGATGAGGCTTTAATGGCAGCCGACTTCACCTCTTTATGTGCAAGCTCTCGGTTGAAAGGAACACACCACAACTTGGACACAAACCTCTCCCTTGCACCGCCACATCCTCGGCTCTATCTAGAGACATCCACAAAACTCGCCACCTTAACATCTAGTAGAGCCACATAAGAGCTCTATAAACCACACATCACCACCCTAGACTTAGGAGTAATGATTACCTCCTCCCTTACATAAGAAACTCTCGGTTTGATGCAAACCCACCGTCAACTATCTCACCACCTTTCTCTCTAAAAACTCTCGGTTACTCACCATCACTAAACACCACACCACCACCCGGCTATTCACACACTCGGACATCACCACAAACCACCATCTCAACCCTCTCGGTCACCATCTCTTCAACCAAATACAACCCTCAACTTCACTCGGTCGCACATCCCCGGATACAAGGCAGCAACATCCAAGCCTCGTGAAAGCACCATCTCCCGAAAGATTATCAAGAACACCAAAACCAAGCAAGCTTAGACCATCCTCACCTTCTTCTCACACTCTCCTTCTGTCAAAATCAAGGTTTTAACCCCTAAAACCCTACTAAATTAAGTTATGAAAATCAAACATGTGTTAATATAAACACATGTGATTAACCCTTTTGATTAAACATTCAAGGTTTTTATAAAAACATATAAAAATCAAACTCATTTTTCAGACAAAAAGAAAGATTTTAAAAAAAATCTGAAATAAGAAAAACAAACCTTAAAACAATCAAATTTATAGCAAGAAATTATCAACAAAAGGGTTAAAAATCTAGTCATAGTTCGTTAAATTGATTCTGCATATAAAATAACTATGATTGTGGAAACAAACATTAAAAATATATTAGGAAATTGAACTCTGCAAATTTGGTACTATTCCTATGAATTAATTAATTTATATGCAATAATTAAGAATAAAAAGAGAAAAATCATATTAAAAGAACCGATCCTAGTAAAGGTATAGAAAAATTATGTACTGACTATTATGAATTATAGAATCCACTGGAAAAATTTCGTGACCTAACTCAAAACATTTTCTGAAATATTAATTTTTAACCATTCTGTCAACTAAAAATCGGGAAAAATACTTAAAGTATGAAATAAATTATGGAAAATTTATAGAAAATATAAAATAAAAATGGAGCAGTTTGCGTAAAAATTAGAATTTTTGGACATGATCTGGTATTTTTAGCAAAATAAAGATAAAATAGGAAAAATTATAAAAATAGCTCTGCTATAGTTTAGAGCATGAGAAAATTCTGAAAAACTTTACGAATTATAATTATTAACCTGCCAAAATTTGACTAATTTTAGAGGCCCGAAGGTATTTCTAAAGAATTATGTGAATAATGTAAAAGTAATAAAAATTAGCCTGAAAATAATTTGAATATGAAATTTTAGTATATTTTACCTAACACTAAGATACATCTACTGTAGAAATTTCAGAATTTATACTAAGACCTAACTTATAAAATAAATTCTTCAATCTGAGGTACTAAAAATGTTAAAGAAATATACATTTTCTGAATTATAAATATTTTTCTTGTATAGGTTACCATTTGGAGTAAAGGTGAGTTTCATGGCCCATTTTTGTTTTGTAAAAGTTTTGGGGAAAAAGCATACTATTAGATGCATTATTTTCTGAGATTTATGCTACAACCATTAATTCGGATGTGGAACCGTTAGATAATATTGGTAGCGCTACTTAGGAAAATATTTCCTGCACCAATAAGATGAGTATTGTGTTGCTATATTATCTGATTTATGAAATATGTTATGACAGATATGAATGATCTGGTTGCTATGTAAGGTTTGGTTGTATATAATGCATCTATGTTATGTGATAAACCTGTGAAGCTCACCAACTTTATGTTGACTGTTTTAAGTATGCCTTTTTCAGGAATTCACCATGACTAACAGCTTAATGTTCTCCTTTGATGTTTATAACGGCTGGGGAGAAGTTGTGGGGAAAGTTTGTGTAAACCTGACAGTGAATTTGTATGATCTCAGTGTCTCGGTGGATGCCCACTTCCATCGTCTCTGAGGATGTTACTGTTAGGCTTTTAATGTAATAGGGTTATGTTAGTTCAAATTTTGACTATGACGAACTGATGTAATTCCAACTCCTTATTAATCTGGTTATGTTATGTGATGTTATATATATATTTAATACGACTCTCCATGTAATATATATTTATGTGATATGTTGTAGTAATTATAAATCAATGAGTTCTGAGCAAACAAGTCACACCCTAAGCATTTCACGTTTCCGCCGGGATGTGACATACATAATTTGACAAAAATATTTATCGCTAATAATATTCATGCAAATATACATGTGGACTTCTCAAATGTTTTTATGCTAGTTTTTAAAACGACAAATGATTCATTATTTAAGGCAAATAGCAAGATGCTATATGCTATAGCCACAAGAAGACATGCAATCAACATCAGCCTCCTACGTCTTCTCTACACCATTGATCTCAAGTACAGTTTTTAATATAGTTGACATTTGCCTTACATTTAAGAGACAAATAATTTTTTTATATCCTCTACCATTTTATTACTTATGCATACATAAATACATTCTTTCCCTTGACGGTGGTCATGAGAATTGTTATCAGTTTGTCTCAGGGTCGACTCTTCTTTGTAATAGGTAAAGTCCTTAGCTTGGGGCCCTCAAATTTTAAGAACCTCTAAATTTATTGATAAAGGTTTATGTTCTCGGTGGAATTAAGTCATCAAGTGTCACCGGAGAAGCTAACATAAGTGGAACATGAATTTAGTTGCAAGGAATGAAGAACATATATCATATCCTATTTTGATTTCTAATCATCTTTCTTTTGGTACTAGGGTTTAGAAAACTTAATCTCTGGTTTATGCATTTTTTCTTCTATCTTTCATGATTATTGGTACTAGAAAGCCTCTAAAACTTGGTTAGACCTTTAATTTTTCATCTAGAATCTTCACTCTTCTAAAATAAAATTTGGCCTCTGTTTTTGAAACTTTATCTGCATTTAGGTATATGCTTGCTCCCTCATATGGGTTGAACATTTAAATATGAATTTTGTGTGTTTTTCATTTGGTAGTTCTCTAAGACTTCCTTTTTTATGTTTAATTATTTGTGGTTGATTATATTTTTTTAGCCTATTGTTTACATGCATGATCATATGAGAAAAGAAACATAATCAAGTTGTAAAGATTTTAGTCAGAGAGTTGGAATTAGCTTTCTCCTTCTGGTAGGTGCTATTATTTTACCTGGGGCTTTATGATCTAAAATGAGGCAAAGTGCAAGAACATATAACTTTGCATCTTTGCTTTACAATGAACAAATTTTAGGTTTTATCTTTTAAATTTTCATCATGGTCAAGTAAAAAATCTAAATTTAAGTTGAATAAAAAACCAAAGTGATTAGTTTATGTCATGAAGCCTATATAATGGAATGAGCATGAGTTAACTGTTTTATAAATATTTGGAATAGTGATCAATTTTATTACTAGTTCAAAATGAAGGAACTAGTATAAATGCACATTCTATCACTCTAGCCTCATTTTATTTACTGATTTACTAGCTAATATGTTAATTTGTTGTTTGCTGGTTTGATTTGTTAGACTTGCAGTAGAATACTTTGTTGTTTTTGATTGCATTTGAGTGACTTGCAAACATAAGGTTTAAACAATCGAAAATTGGAAAGGGCCTCGAATCTTACATTCGCTTTGGGCCCCCAAAATGATTGAGCCGCCCCTAGTTGTCTACATATTTTATTGTCTCCTGTAAAACGCCAAATGATGCTAGAATTGATAAATGTGCAAAACATATATTTGCAACCAAATCTCCCTTGTTAATAAACAACTTGCTAGCAATTGATTTGTGTCTTCCTCTTTAATTCCACATAGAATACCTTGTTATCTGGAAATGTAATTCCACTTTTCCCTACAACTAGTTTAGTATGAATTTTGTTCAATATTACCCTCCATACAAAATAATTCACCTTTAGTGCAATCCATTTATTCTATTGCGTTATGTTCGGTTTGCTTGTGTCTCTTAACCAAATCAATCTCCTTCCTCAGCCCTTTGATCAAGAAGCCTTCCTCGTTTTGATCTCCGCCCCATATTTCCTTCCTCAGCCCTTTGATCAATCTCTTATAGCTATAGTAAATTTTGAGATTGTGAGCCGCGAAGCCATCTTCCATTCCAATCCTCACATGCATATGTCTATTCCTTTCTGTTTTGTAGCATTCCTCCACCATGTTGTCTTTATTTTTTCTTAGTTTCTACTAGTTGGGGAGTTTTCTAACAAAGAGCTTCATCACTCACCAAATTATCTCCTAGAAGGAAATTATCTTTGTCGCATCCTAGTATGACTTTTATCCTTATTTTTATGTCTACCCTCGTCTTTATTTAGTCCGTTTACACCAAAACCACATTTTTTCCTACTCCACCTATTGTTTGTTAGGATTAATGCAGCGGAATATAGATCTCAACACACGTGCACAAACAATTATAAAACGGGAAAATAACAAACGCAAGATGTAATATGGTTCAGGCAGTGTGACCTACGTCGGCATGTTGCAACTACAATTTATCTTTTATTAATTTAAGGTGCTCAAAGATTACAGTACATAAAAGGGAAATTGTAAGATTAAATCCTCGGTTACAAACTTAGTGAACAAGAAAACATAATCTGGGCCTGAGTTCTAATTTTTCTTGTTGGCAACTTAAGCCCAAGCCTAAAAGCCTTCAGAAACTCAACAATCTCCCACTTGAAGGCTTTGTACAATCCACAACTTCCATCCAATCAAACCCCGTAACTAGTAACTTCAATAATCTTCAAAACAAATACAAGTCTTTCAAGCTTCCAATTCCAAAACAAGCAAGACTTCAACCTAAATTCTCCTAGTTGCAGCGACCCCTCTCATCAAGTACCTAAAGGGTCGGTCGAAGCTCCCGAAAGTTTCAACCTATCTGTCATAGCTAACCCAGTCACTGACTCATCCTTTGTCTCAACTGGTTTGCACACTCTACCGATCCAAAGATATATCGAGGACAATCAACACTCTTCTAACTCAGTAAGTAATATTCAAGAGAGATTCTATTAGTTAAATTCCTAGTTTCAAAACCCAACGGTGATTTATAACTTTACCCCTAACACGTCTCGTGCTCCCACTATCACTAAAACCGCTGAATGGTTTAACTTCGACCCCATTCTGCTTGAACCCTCTTAGCACTAAGCTTCAAACTTGTAAGATGAACCTTCTTTTGCCCCTTTATTTAGAGAATCGAACTTTTTCTTGATTAACTAGCACGGTCATACTCCCCTTAGCAGGTACCTTAACCATATACAGTGATCCTCGTTTCAGACCATGAACAATAACAAGATGACTATTGATCAACTTCCATTTACCACTTCCAAACTTAACTTCTAGTCCATGTTCATCCAATTAATTGTCATAAATGAGTTTTGTCTTCAACCATAGAATCACTCTGACATTCTATAAGGTCCAAGTAGTACCCAATGGTGTTTTTAGATAAATATCTCTTGTACCCATGACATCAAGAATTGCACCATTACCTAAGCGTACATATTAGACAAAGTATCCATGATCCCACGTGTTGTGGTTCTTTCAAAATGTTAAAATGTGAAGTGATAGTCTAATAACAATATTGGCCTTTTAATCCAAGGTCTTCCATTTAGCTGAACTTAATTGATCTGGTTTATTATCCGATACCATGTCCAAGTCCCTCTGAACTAGAAAATCCTCCATTGCATCTTCGACCAACAAAATCTTCAACCAACAAAAGTCTTTTCCATCAGACTTTTCAATATGAAGTTTCCTACTCTTAGCCATTATCTCAAACCACAATCTGTTTACAAATCAAGCTAAGACTAAAATTAGAGTTCAAACATAGCAATGGCCGGCTGCCTGAACTTAGGATATTCTATCGAACATGATGTTTGTTACACGGTCTAAAACAACAGTAAACAAACAAGTTTAATAATGAACCTAAGAAATACTAACTTTGAACAGCTGTAAAACAACTAAGAAACGCTTGGACAAACAAATAGAATAATCACCCTAATATCAAACCTAGTTATCACATCTAAAGCCAAAATCAAAACTCGATATCAGCCCAAACCACTAGACCAAAACCTGGCAATCATAACTGAATAATAATCCAAAAAATTAAACCTAAATTCAACAATAAACCAAACCCAAAACCCTAAACGAAACTTGTTCAGGTGGTGCCGGCCCAAGCCCGATGGCTGGCAGCGGTTCATTTCAATTGGTTCTCGCTTCTACAGTAGCCTACGACAGCGGTCTCTAACTCTAGTTGGAAATCAGGAAACAACCAAATAGTTGTTTTCTTCCCTTTTTTTAACGTCCAATGCAATTAATAACAAGACAATCTGCTTTTTGTTATTCTATGTTAATCACTAAAGACAAAAAAAAGGTTCTCTCATTTGTTTTTTTCTTGTTGACTTTTGATAACCCCAACACATAAACAAACGTTAAATTGATTGAGGCTTTAATTTGATAGCTACATATTTAAAGAAATAAATAGTGTTGTACTTCTCTTTCTTTTGTTTGATAGTCTTGAGATTTTGGATGTTCTATGCGTCAAGTAAAAATAGGCATTTTAAAATATAAACTTGTAATTTATGATTAAAGTTTACCCCATCCTCACGTAATTACATAGATGATATCTGACTTTATTTAATAGTAATAGTTTTAACATTCAAGAATGAAAACAAAACTATGAACTTAAAAACATATTAGGTGAAGACATATAAACTAGACAAATGAACATATATGAAAACGATCCAAAAAGAAAACTCGCTCATAACTATTTCTCTTCACTCTCAAACTCACAAGAGTGAAAGCTCGAAACATCGCACATGAAAGAAGCCCATTTCCTATTTTCATCAACTTCGACTCATATTCTTGTAAAGTAAAAGAAATAAAAATAGTTAGCTATAAAGTCCTATAACTTATATATAAAAATAATACCACGATGAAGGAGTTTAATTCGAATACATCGGCACTAGATTGAAAAAGAAAAACAGTTAAATATCGCGTTATTTGATTTTTAGTTTTTTACCTTAGTAAAATCAAAGAAATTAACTTCCATTGTGGACCTCTGTTTCATTCATCAATTGATAAATTGATTATTGGATACACCAAATTATGTGTGGGCCCATCCCCATGTATTAATAAATTTAACGATGCTTTATTTGCTACCTAGAGGCTAGAACTAATGAATCCATAGCCGATTTTGGAGCCCCTACTTTAGTATGGGCCCTGTGCAGGTGTCCAGACTACACATGCTCTGGGACGGGCCTGGATTGATAATTTATCTTGAACTAGTGATCCAAACCAAATGCCTTTACAAACCCAAAATTGTTCTTTTATCGTGACTGGAATGACCTTGGATATATACATTTTTATTGAAGATATATAATGAACTATATGTATGGTATTGAATGAACATATGATGATTTACAGTTAAGCACGATTCAAATACAACACTTTCAAAGATTCCTCTAGCTCAAGGAATATGCAAGCTGAACTTTTAAAGATAAGAGTTGCGATCCACTTTTAATGTTTCTTGTGTATTTTTTTATTCATTGTTTACATTGAAGAATACATTTTTTGACAAGTTGTAGTCTATTGTGAAGTGGGCTACATCATTAGACTTTTCCATCTCTTTTAAACAGGTGTTTGTTCTTTAACCATTCATAGACATTTTGTTTGTCTCTAATAATTAATTTAGTGTCCTCTAAAGATTGTCTTCAGAAGCCTCTAAAGTTTGTTTGATGTGTATCAGACTTGTACACTGCTCTTTTTTTTAAAATACTTCTAAGCTATTCTATCAGTCTAGTTTTAGGTTTAAGAATAATCTCTTAAAAACTTTGGGTTGTTTTAAACAAAAAGTTATGTACGATTAATGATCTAAAAAGCCAATGAGTTTGTATACATATAATATGGATCATGATGCATGAAGGCTGATGATACGCAACATACTAATCCCATCTTAAAGATAAATTGCTGTAGTGGCAGTTAATACAATACGTGAAACTCAATATTTTACATTCATGTAGCATTTTCTAAGCATATTTGTTTTCATTTAACTTATTTGATAAGAGTAATCTAAGTTTGAGCAGAATATATGTGAATAGAAATGTATCTTCATCTACAAAGCAATTAGATATACCAGCTTTCAACAATTGCTCCAAATAATCCGCTTATGTGGTTGAGTAGGTGCTTTTAGTTGGATCACTATTTGTCAAATTTTGATCTCATTGAATACTCCTTTATCAGTCTTGAAAAGAATGAGTTTTCTCTTTCCAGTAGCTTTGCGGGCGAGTCATACTCGGCTATTTTTCCTGTTTAAAGATCAAATTTAAGCAGTTTAGTTTAGTTAAATTCATTGGCATACATTTTGACTTTTGGAGAGTCAAACATTTTAAATTCAAGAAAGATAAAAGAAATGATGTATAACTTTATATCTAATTTTACCACACAAAATTTAGCAATTTTTATTAAGTTTACTATTTCTATACTTTTTGTTGAAAAGCACATTTATACTCATGCTAAATACTTAAGTTTGACCTTAGAAGTCAAAGTTGACTTGAGAAATGAGTATGAAATCATACTTACCATCACTAAGCACCAAGACGAGATCACTATCTATAACTGTGTGGATTCTGTGGGCTATAGTGACGATCGTTCTTTCTTTAAATTCTTGAGCTATAATCTTTTGTAAAATTCCGTCTGTTGCGGAATCAATAGACGCGGTTGCTTCATCAAGAACAAGAATGCTGCTTTTCTTAAGCAATGCTCTACCAAGACAAAATAATTGCCTTTGCCCAACACTCCAGTTTTCTCCACCCTCCACCACTGCAAAAATCATCATATCGTTAGTTTTTTCTTTATCTATTATTATTATATTATTATTATTATTTAGATTTATTATTATTTTATTATATTTTCCTGCAAATAACATTCATAATATAAGATCCGTATAAAATCTCACCCGAATATTCTAGTTTGCCGTCCTTTTCACGAACTATATCTCCAAGTTGACATTTGTCTAAAGCCTGATGGAAACAATATTATTATACTTTCACTTAATGATCAATAATATGACTGATGATTGAATGGAAAAAGTTTATATCCTGTTATAGGCCTATGTACTTTTCAAAATAATGACAATTTTACCCAAACAATAGTAAGGTGACGAGTAGCAATGTTTTTAAATCATACCGGACAACGAACAGGTCCGGTTGTCTTAGGGGTTCATTGGTCGAACGGGTCGAATTAGATGAGCCGGTTTAAAAACCACTTGATGTCATATATATTTAAATTAATATTATTTATTTATATACGATTGTAAAGCAAGATATAAACATACTATATGTGTTAGGATGAATTTACACTTTTAACATAATATAGATACTTAACTAAATAAAATATGTATCATAAATTAATCGAAAAATAAGATTTTGAGAGAAAATAAACTAGGAAAAGTTTTGAAATCCGGTCTGATCACTGGTTTGGTTTAACCAGTTCACCGATCCGACCGGTAACCGGCAGATTCAAATGAAACGATTAAATAACACACAACCGGACTGGTTCTTATGACCGGTTCCAGTCTGACTGGTTCTGAAATGGAGGAATAAGCAAGAAGAAAGGAAAGAAGGCGAAAAAAAAACAGGACATGGGAAGAGAGAAGAGATTGAAGAAGAGTGACAAATTTTTGAAGATCATAATTCCAAGTTCACGAGTTAGGTGGACTTTGGATTCAAGTGGCATGAAGGCAAACTTGAAAGGGCCATTATTGACAAGGTGGTTAATATGGTTTGAATATTAAATCTAACTAAGTCTATCCATAAGTTAAAGATAATTGTGATTAAATATTTCTATCTGATTAGATAAAGTTTATTCATGTTATGTTTCCTAGATAGATAAAGTATTAGTAGACTATATATACCCATGTTGGGGTAAGTTGTATTCAAGTTTTTGAGAAGTTTTCTTGGATATAATAAAGTTGGGAGTTAAGCCAATTCTTTGCTTGTGTGTGATCTTGAGGACTTGAATTGGTATCAGAGCCAATCAAGGTTCACACCTTCGATCAAAGAGCAAGAAACCTTTGTTTGCGATAAGTTCACGGTCGCATATAAAGGTTAGTGCAGGTTGTAGATCGAAATCACGGAGGAAGTACTGGAGTAGCCGTAAACTCCTCCGACAAAGCAAAGCCAAGATCTCAAAACAACTCTCACCTACTCACGTAGAAAACCCATTCGCAATATGACTCAACCTGAAAACCAGATTATTCACTCAAAAGAAACCGGGTCGCTGCAACTACAGTGCCCAATGCTGACACCAACCAACTACACCACTTGGGCAATACGAATTCGAGCCATATTTAATGTCCATGGTGTATAGGAAGCAATCGAACCCACTGGTGCCACCACGGTCGATCCAAAGAAGAATAACATGGCGATAGCTTTTCTGTTTCAGTCGATTCCCGAGGACCAGCTACTTCAAGTATCTCAATACCAAACTGCGAAAGAAGTTTGGGGAGCCCTCAAAACCCGTCATCTTGGTGCTGAACGAGTAAAGGAGGCACGACTTCGTACATTAAAATCTGAATTCGAAGCCCTTCGTATGAAAGAAGAAGAGTCCATCGATAACTTTGTTTGTAAGTTATCCGGAATGGCCTCTCAGTCGGCCTCTCTTGGTTCACCTATGGAAGACACTGTCATAGTCAACAAGTTTCTAAGTTCTTTGCCAAGAAAGTTCATTCACATCGTGGCTTCAATCGAACAAATGGTTGATGTCAAGAAGATGAAGTTTGAAGAAGCGGTTGGTAGAATAAAAGCCTATGAAGATCGAGTAAAGGAGCCGGAGGGGCAATCGAATCAAGATAAGCTATTATTTAACAAGATCGAACCCGGGAAAAGTAATGGAAAAGGGCATGCAAGCAAATATCGAGGCACTTATAGACAAAAAAAACCTAACAAGACTAATGATCAAGAGAAGGGAAAGAATAAAGACCGTTCGAGTATCCAATGTTGGCGATGTGACAAGTTTGGTCACTTCGTCTCAACATGTCCGGAACGGAAAAAACAACCCGAGGCACATGTTACTAATGCACAAGAGAAGGGAACGCTGCTTATGACCGATGGAACCATATTCCTTAACGAAGAAAAAGTAGATCCAAGACGATTCAAACCCAACGAGAAAGGGGAGTGGTACCTTGACACCGGGGCTACAAACCATATGACGGGAGAGAGATCTTATTTTTCATCACTAGATGAGAACGTAAAAGGTAGCGTACGCTTTGGCGATGAATCCGAAGTCGCGATCAAGGGCAAAGGATCTATCATAATAATGTGCAAAAATGGTGAGAAACGGGTAATATCTAATGTTTATCTTATTCCTAACCTACGTTGCAACATCTTGAGTTTAGGTCAAGCTACCGACAACGGATGCAAAATAATCCTTGAAGGTGACTTTCTTTGGATGTATGATGATGAAGGTCGAGCTCTAATGAAGGTGACAAAGACCAACCGCTTATACAAAATACAATTAAGGGCTGGAAACACACTTTGTCTCTATGCTAACTCGAAAGATCTCTTTAAGCTTTGGCATGAGAGATTGGGTCACATCAATAACGACTCCTTGAAAACCATGGCCTCTCAAAACCTAGCTATCGGGTTGCCAAGTTTGGAGCCGACTCAAGACACCTGTGAAGCATGCATCATGGGGAAGCAAACCCGAGAAAGCTTTCCAACTCAAGCAAACTTCAGAGCCTCCAAAGTGTTGGAACTAATTCATGGAGATCTTTGCGGTCCTATTTCTCCTCCAACAAAAGGAGGAAATCGGTACGTATTCGTACTAATCGATGATTATAGCAGATTCATGTGGACTTTCATGTTAAAGTCAAAAGATGAGTCATTTGAAACATTCAAGAAATTCAAAACAAAAGTCGAGATGGAAACCGGGCAAAAAATTAAAACCTTGCGAACGGATCGAGGAGGGGAATTCACATCTAGTGCCTTCAAACAGTATTGTGATGACCATGGAATTAACCGCCATCTCACTACCCCATACACACCCCAACAAAACGGGGTGGTGGAGCGGCGAAACCGAACTTTAATAGAAGCAACGAGAAGTATGTTAAAGACACGGCAAGTTCCACGTTTTTTTGGGGGGAATGTGTTCAACATGTGACGTATGTGCTAAACCGAGTGGTGACAAGATCAATCAAAGGAAAAACTCCATATGAGTTACTCAAAAACAAGAAACCAAATGTAAGCCACTTAAAAACGTTCGGTTGCATAGCCTTTACTAAAGTCCCCTCAAATAAACTCACAAAGCTCGACGATCGGAGCAAGAAGACGGTGTACTTTGGGAACGAACCAAACACTAAAGCTTTCAGACTGTATGATCCGGAAGAAGGTAGTATAATTGTGAGCCGCGATGTTAAATTTGTTGAGGAAAATGGGTGGGATTGGGGCAACGAAACAGAAGACAACGATGATGATTATGGTCTGAATTGGGGGGGTGATAACTACACATCAATTCATCCGGAACATACTAGAGAGTTGATGACAGAACCACCTGAAACCGGGCCTCCACTATCGCCCAGCCAAACAGGTCGGATTCCAACAAATACTAGGCCCGCAACGTGTAATAGCAGCCCAGTAAATGCTGTTGTCAACTCCCCACGCATTGGACCAACTCGATCAGCTTCTCAAGGCCCAGTAAACCCCACCGAGATCAGGCCTGACATGAACCCAAGTTCAACCAGTCGGGTGCAACCTTCAGACAACCGTGCAGGCCCAGAAAACTACGCAGCAAGCCCAACAGTTGAAACTTTTGTTCCTAGACGATCAACCAGAACCTCCGTACCTCCTCAAAAATTAAACGACTACGTTCTGGATGGCGATTTGTTCTTGGTAGAAGAAGAAGAAGAGCCCCGTTCTTATGAAGAAGCTAAACATCATAAAGAATGGATGCATGCCATGCAAGCAGAAATTGACTCGATTGAAAGGAACAAGACATGGACATTAACTAATATTCCGTGTTCTGGGAAGGCTATTGGACTCAAGTGGCTCTTCAAAGTCAAACGGAATCCGGATGGCACGATAAACAAACACAAGGCCCGACTCGTTGCAAAAGGGTACGTCCAACAATATGGAGTCGACTACGATGAGGTGTATGCTCCTGTTGCTCGAATCGAAACGGTTCGACTTCTCATTGCTCTAGCCGCGTATGAAAGGTGGGAAATTCATCACCTTGATGTTAAGTCGGCATTCCTACATGGGGACTTGGAGGAAGATGTGTATGTAACCCAACCGGAAGGATTTATCAAACTCGGGGAGGAGACCAAGGTGTACAAACTCTCAAAGGCTCTTTACGGATTGAAACAAGCCCCGAGAGCTTGGAACACCAAGTTAGACAACACTCTCAAAACATTGAAGTTTCAAAAGTGTGCACAAGATCAAGCCGTTTACCGAAGGTCAACCAATGATTCTATCCTCTTGGTCGGAGTATACGTAGACGATCTAATTGTCACCGGATCTAAAGTCGAAGAAATTACAAAATTCAAGGTTCAAATGGAAGAAAGCTTCGAGATGAGTGATCTTGGAAGGCTATCCTATTACCTTGGGATAGAAGTCTTACAATGTGAAAGTGGAATAATTGTAAAACAAGAAAGCTACGCAAGAAGAATTTTAAAAGAAAATGGCTTACTGGATTGTAATCCAAGTCAATGCCCACTAGAACCTGGAGTTCAACTTTCAAAAGATCAAGAAGGTAAACAAGTGGACCCAACGATTTACAGGAGACAAGTGGGTTGCTTGAGATATTTACTACACTCTAGACCGGATCTCTCTTACTCGATTAGCATGGTGAGTCGCTACATGCAAGAACCAAAGGAATCGCATTCGGTTGCATTAAAACATATTATGAGATATATTAAAGGTACCTTGAATTCAGGCATAATTTATCAGTCAAAGGGTAAACGGGAGATAAGTGGATATTGTGATAGTAGTCACAATGTAGACAAAGACGACGGTCGGAGTACAACCGGACATATATTCTATCTCGGTACGTCCCCAATCACATGGTGCACACAAAAACAACCTACCGTGGCATTATCGTCGTGTGAGGCGGAGTTCATGGCCGCCACATCGGCGGCTTGTCAAGCTCTTTGGCTAAGAGGGTTGTTTAGCGAACTAACGGGTGAAGATCCAAAGTTGGTAGAATTATATGTTGACAACAAGTCTGCGATTGCACTTATGAAGAATCCCGTCTTCCATGGGAGAAGTAAACACATTGACACACGGTTTCACTTTATTCGTGAGTGCATAGAAAGAGGACAAGTCAAAGTCGAGCATGTATCGGGTGATCTACAAAAAGCCGATATATTGACCAAGGCGTTGGCTCGAGTCAAGTTCAAGGAGATGCGAAAACTACTCGGTATCGACGACCTCCCTAACCCGTCACAGAAATTAGGGGGGTGAATGAAGATCATAATTCCAAGTTCACAGGTTAGGTGGACTTCTGGATTCAAGTGGCATGAAGGCAAACTTGAAAGGGCCATTATTGACAAGGTGGTTAATATGGTTTGAATATTAAATCTAACTAAGGTCTATCCATAAGTAAAAGATAATTGTGTTTAAATATTCTATCTGATTAGATAAAGTTTATTCATGTTATGTTTCCTAGATAGATAAGTATTAGTTAGACTATATATACCCATGTTGGGGTAAGTTGTATTCAAGTTTTTGAGAAGTTTTCTTGGATATAATAAAGTTGGGAGTTAAGCCAATTCTTTGCTTGTGTGTGATCTTGAGGACTTGAATTTTATCTCCGAAATAGAACAAGGCTAACTTCCATGAAGTATTTGCATAGGTTGGAGAGATAGATGATGCCCATGAACATGAAGTGACAAAGATGAAGATGATAAAGTGTACAAAGGGGGTGGCTTCATAAGATCCAAAAACTTGACAGGAAGTCTTCCTGTGTCACATGTCATGTGATAGCAATATTTTACGATGACCATGGTTATTTAGACATTATCAGAACAACCTCATTCTCTATCTATCTTTCTATATATGTATATATAAAAAGATTGATAGAGAGGAAGAGGGTGCCCATGTGTACCTTTAACAGCACTCCTTAGGAGCGTTTGTTTGTTTAGAATAAATAAAAAAATTTTAATTACCTCCCAGATTTCTGCATCCGGATGTCGGTTTAGAGGGTCGAGATTTCCTCTAACCGTTCCTTCAAACATGGCTGGATCTTGAGGAATGATGCTGAGCCTTGATCTTAGATCATGAAGGCCTATTTTGCATATATCTACACCATCTATAGTAATGAATCCTTGTGTAGGCTCTACAACTCTAAATATCGCTTGTATCAACGTAGACTTTCCGCTTCCTGTTCTGCCAACTACACCAACTTTCTTTTTTCCAGGAAATGTGCACGTAATGTTCTTCAACACATACGGGAGATGATCTGCGTATCGAATCTGCAACCACCTTAAGAAATTTAATACCTAAAGACATCTATCTTGTGGTTTACTTTTGTTGGTTTTCATGCTGACCTGCAAATTTGTAAAGGAAATGGTTCCATTTTCTGGCCATTCGTTAGGTGGTCGACAGTCTTCGATCACCAAAGGTGCCTCACTAGTAAGTTTTGAGTACTGCAGCACTCTTTCCACTGAGATCATTTTGTTTTCTGCGTTACATATGTTCCATATAACTGCAGCTTGTTGGACGTTCAAGTTTATTCCATATGTTACTGCAAGTCCTGCAATGCCTGAAAAAACAAACACATCCCATTCAACTTTCATCTGTTTTAGCTAGCTTGGTTAATGTGACCCATTTAACATCACATTCCATTAGTGAGTCTAAGGTTTCATCTATTGTACGTGAACAATTTTATGAACTCACTTGGATCAATGATTCCGTCAGGAAGAGTTACAAGGAGAATCAATGAAAATGCAAACACGAAATTTGATAACTGGTTCAGCCTGAAACAAAGCCACTCGATTGCTGCCACGTTATGAAACCATGGTCTTGAGTGATTGTCAATGAGAGAGATGTTTTTCTCAATAAACCGGTCTTGTTGCCTGAAAGCACGGATTGTTGCTGCGCCTGTGAGGGATTCTGCAAAGTGGTGAAGAATAGGAGCTCTTTCTATGCCTGCTAATCGGGCCAATTCTCTTGCAGTTGGTATGTAATATCTCTGAATTTAGAAAAAAAATAACGATTATGAAAAAGGCCTTTATAATCTTCAATGTTGGTTCTTGAATAAAATTTCTTACTTGGTACCATATGCAGATGGCTGTTACGGGGATAAGGATCGCGAATACTTCCCATGCTACCTGTGACATGACAGCCATCGTTCCAAGAAGCTGAATAGTTGAAAATGCACACCATCCTATACGGTTTGCCATCTCTAAATCTATTACACTTTGATCTGTGGATGCCTGCGAAGTTACAAGTCATAGTCTGTTTTTTTTTTCAAAAAAAAAAAGAAATTTACCATTTTAACAGTCTGTAGTTATGATCTAGTGCTGAATGTTGTGCGATAAGTGTATATAAATTCGTTCTGTAAACAACATAATGTCTTATGAAAAGAATAATATATCTTCAAACCCGCATGGGAATCTAGAAAAGCTAGCAGTCACTCACCCGGTTCAAGATTCTTCCAGTTGGAGTCGAGTCAAAGAAGGCCATTGGCGCCCTGAAAACACTGTTAAGCATGTTGTTGAAAGCTTTTCTGAAGTTAGAAGGCCGGCTATAGCAACAAGTGAGGCTCTAAGCAATATGCAAACTGCACTACCAACTGCCAAAAGTGTATAAACAAGTAAAATAAACGCCATCCCGTTCACTATTTCAGTTGAGTCGGTTGGACAGGCCCATGCCATCCAGTAATTACTGGCAATTTGTAAAAGCTGGAATGAAGATTGAGCCAGGAGTATGAAGGGGACTAGAACACCGCCTTTTGCTAAAGTCAAGTATGACCAATAAACTTTTCCTATGCTTCCTTTCTCTCTTTCTTCCTCATGAATCAGTTTCCTTCCTGCTTTGACATGTCTACACACAGATTGTGGTCTGAATCCTGCTTTGTTTGCCCAAGCTCTGTGATCAAAGTAGATTCTTCGTCTCCTGTTGGTGCTTGTACATCGGTTGAACTCTGCACTGCTTGTACTGATTCTAGAGCTTGGTTATGAGCTCCAACTAGAACTTCAAACCCCGTGTTTTGTTTCAAAAGTTCTTTAAAGGTTCCTGCTTGAGCAATTCTTCCATTTTGCATTACCTGATTAGAATTTTATCATTAGAAAGTCCAAGATGATGTTAAAAACACGCCTTTTAGCTTACCAGAATGAGGTCTGCAGCTGGAAGAAACTCGACCTGGTGTGTAACGTACAGAACTGTCTTCTTCTGGAGCACCCCGAGAAGGCATTTCTGCATAATTTTGGAAATTTTTGGTTGAACATGATGAAAATAACAATGTCATGTAGCAGTCATTTTCTAGAGCTTATCTGTTTCAGTTCTGTGTGGTAATTGGTAAACATCCAAATGTTAGATCTAAAGAATAAAAGTCTTACAAACCTGAAAGAGTTCGGTTCCTGTGTGGGCGTCCACAGCACTGAATGGATCATCAAGCAGATATATATCAGCATCATCATACACTGCACGCGCAATCTGAATCCTCTGCTTTTGGCCTCCACTCATGTTTATCCCTCTTTCCCCAATTTCTGTCAAGTCTCCAGTGGAAAAAAGCTCAAAATCTTTACTCAACGCGCATGCTTTGATTGTATCCTCATATCTTGTTTTATCATAAGCATTCCCAAACAATATATTCTCTCTAATGTTCCCCGTCAGGATCCATGCAGACTGAGGAACATAAGCCTTCGAACCACTTATCTTCACTGTCCCGGATAACTTAGGCATCTCACCAAGTACGCATGACAACAAACTAGATTTTCCAGACCCAACAGTTCCACAAATGGCTACCTTCATCCCCCTTTTGACTTGCAGCTGAATCTGATCAAGAGTAGCATTTCTTGAATCCGGGTCCCAGCTGAACCTTCCATTTTCAATCTCCACGTCGAATTCTGTGAGACTTGCGGGAACAAACTCAACTGTATCAGGTTTAATCTCTTCTTCTTGGAGATAAGAAGCCACGCGATCTGCAGATACCTTCCCTTGCGCGATCACATTTAGTAAATCAGGTAGATTAAATATAGGATCTTGTAACATTCGAAATGTAGCTAATGCAGAAAGAACTCGCCCGGCTGTGAGTGGGATGTCCATCAGAACACATCCTCCAAAAGTCAGCACAGAGATGAAAGTTGGTGCACCCCAGAAAACAAAGGCCCCGACGGCGTTGAGCTTGAGTGATCTCCATAGCCAATCATACTCAACCTTCCTCAAACCTTGGAGTTTTTTAACGTAATGAGTGTCCCATGCTTGCAGCTTCAGTGTCTTGATGTTTCTTAAGACTTCTGAAGTTGACTTCATTCGTGCGTCCTTCGACTCCATTATCTTAGATTGATACCATTTCTGAACTCTTGTCAAAGGTATGTTCAAAGACATTAGTAAAATGGTTGCTGCTAGCCCCACAAACGATCCCATTCCAAGATTTATGTGGAGAATAAACATTGCTAATGTGATTTGAATAGGTAACATAAAGAATGTGTTAATGTACCACATGAAATCTGTTATTCGTTGGATGTCAACACTCATGATGTTGATTATCTCCCCACTCGTGTGGCTTTGGCATGAACGGCTTGACAGCACGAGCCCTTTTTTGTATATGTGAGCTATCAAAGCAGCCCTGAGTCGGAGCCCGAGTTGACGAGCCCCAAAGATCCATTGTCGCTGAGTTAGTGTCTCAACAACTTTTGCACCCAAGAACCCAAGTGCAATAAGATACCCACTAGTTAAACTTCTGGTTTTCTTTTCGTTCAGGAAACTCACTAGATCACTGATAAGATATGGCCCCACGTATGATGCTACAGCACTTGTAATGGCGAAAAGGGCATTGATAGCTATTTTCTTTCTTGTGAAAAGATAGATTGCTTTGTAGATAGAAGGATGTTCTGTTCCATTTTGCTTCAAGCATTCATCAAAGAATTCTGATGAAAAATGACCCGAATCAATGGTGTCAATATTTGGTACTTCATCTTGATCCAGGGGTTTGGTGTTTCCAACAACAAACAACGGGTTGAGCCAAGAAAATGTCACGAGTTGAAAGATTGAAGCTTCTCCATAAGGACATTCTCTCTTTGATTCAAAATGTTGTTTTGGGTTCGGGTTTCTGTCTAGAAATGGTTCAGTGATGGGATCTGGATCAGCTAAGACTACGCCAGTTTTTCCTCGTAATGCAAGACATAACAAGGAGGTTGAGGCCAAAATTTCAATGAAGTCGATGTAATCAGGTAGTCGTGGATTATAATGATGAGAAAACAGATAATGGACATCTAGAATAAACCTTGAGACCGTTAACAAGAATGTGCATAGCCACCAGGTTCTTAGAATCCATGGGAAGTTAACAGTTTTGTGTTTTGTGATAAGGTACAATGCAATCAAGGTCATAACCCATGAAATGATTTGCATGATTTCTGAGGGTAGTATCAGAATTTGTAGTTTGCAACGATCTTCGTTTCTAATTTTCAGTGTTAGAGGGATCATAACTGTGTGTACCGAGTAATATAATGGAGCACGCTAGACTTAGTTTGTAAGAGAGGCCAATGTTCATTTTGGTTGGGTATGTTTCTCGGCTTTTGACTTTTGTTTCGTGGACGCACCCATGACTTGATGAGCTTCTTAACAAAACAGATTAACAGGACCGCAAGGAACCCAAGCTGGAGTATGATGCTTGTACTCTCCAACAAGCAGGGTGACCGTGGCTGCAGCCATGGTTCCCAATAATCAAAAATCTTCCAACCTGTTAGGCACCATAACAACATTTGACTATTTAGGTCAAAAGAACTAATTTGAAACATGAAAAATTTACATGAAGTACTTGGCATTACATAATGTTTTGTAACTGGTTGCTATTACAAATACTACAGATAGAACATTATTGGTGCTGATTTATCAATATCATTGGTTGCTACAGTTTTTTATAAGTCAAAGTTGACCCTGTTTTTGGTGCAGATGGGTGATAGTTAGATGAGAAGAGTGTTCCTATGCGCCCATATATTAACCTTTAGGCTTTCAACATATACATTTTAATGTTTGCAGTTAATCTGATCTTTTTTCATTTTAATCACCGAATGAATTCACTTCTGGTTCAATGTGATAACTGATGTACCTTTGTGAGCAAAGTGTAGAGGCACAACATTTACACTAAACTTGGAAAAGATATACATTAAACGTGAACTCTATAAGAAAGTCTTAATGATTCTACACACGACGTGATCCATAAATCTGTATGATTTTTTGATGGTGGATAAACTGCTTTAGTTGGCCTTGCACTCGATATGATTCCCAAATTTTCTCAAGCTTTCAGTGGTGAACATCAAACGGAGATGGATAAAAATATGAAACAAAAGTTTGAGTAAATATGCACACAGTTTCAATTTTCACCAGACTTCATTGGTTTCATAAACAAAACATTATAACGTCAAAAACTATGCTACATGCCTTCATATTAAAAAACCTGACATTACTATGTCGTCGTCATTGAAAGACCAAATTATGATCTGTGTTACTTTCATTCAGTGTATGATCTAGTTAGTTTCGGGTCACCGTGGATGATACATAAACTATAGTCATAAACTTTTCAAGAAAAAGAAAAAAAGAATTAAATCCTCGAATGTTTTGTGTGCAGTTATATATATATATATATATATATATATATATATATAATATATATATAGAAGAACATCATAATTGGTGTAAACAAAAGTTGCAGGTCAGGACTATTAAATTATCTAAAAGAAGCAAAAGTGATATGATGGTTATATAGATGAAAAAGAAGCAACCATTAATGGGTCTGGAGATGAGCATGTTGTCCCAAAGCATCTGAATCTGAATCCTTGCTTCTTCTCCACCTCAACACTTTCCAGTTTCAACAGAGGTTCTGTTCTGAAATATATTACATTTGTTAACAAAATAGTGGTGTGTGTGTGTGTGTGTATGTGTATGTTTATACACATAACGAATATACTGTCAAAATCAGAATTTGGGCAGAGTGATAGATTTGGAAAAATGAAAAAGAAAAACTTTTTTATTTTATTTTATTTTTGAAGGAGAGATACGGGAGGAAAAGTTTTTGATAATTCTTCGAGTTTTGTATGAGGACTGAAATATTATATACACTTCGTATGGAGTATATGTAATCGTAAAATTCATTATCAATATAAAAACATGGAATGAATTAATAAAATAGCACTCACCGGAACATATTACAAATCGATCTTTTCTTCTCTTCGAACATGGTTGTCCGGACCATTCCAAGTCTTGGTAATTATAATGAGAAGGTGAGTATGCAATCTCGTATCACAGGTTATGTAACCAACAAGATGTTAATATACTCAATTGTGCCGGGTTGGCAGGTTGAATCATTCAACCCATAGATGGATCATATTTTTATTTGTGTTAAACCCACCATAACCCATTTATCCTTTGATTTAACATTAAAAAATGAGTTGGTGGGGTGACATGTAATAAATAAGTTGTAAACATGTTAATCGGATTGGTATATGTTTGACGGTTAGTGGGTCGACCTGTTTTACTACAGATGTTTGGCGTTAGCATGTTAACTAAAAAAGTTAAACAGATCAATTTAAACACGACCCATTAACTAAATAGATGAATATGAATACGACATGTTCTTAAACAGGTAAGATACGCCATCCAAAAACCTAGTTTTTCATGTTCGGTCGTGTCGGAAATCGCCTCTCCCGTAGAGTTTTCCTTTCGAATAATTGAAAGTTCAAATCTCATTATAAACAAATAGTTTAAATTTAAAAGTAGTTTAAGTAAGTTTGTTTAGAAAAGAAAAAAAAAATCTCGTGGACTGAACTGTAAATTTAATTTGGACTTTTTCTACAAAAAGAAGTATTAGGGTAACAACTTTTCCTTCAATATTATGACTAAATCCACGTAGACTAAGCATTTATAACTATTTAAATAGTTATTTAGTAAAATCTTAATAATCGATTTCTTCTAACAGAATTTTATTTACAAAATATTTATTCCTTTTGTAATTAGGAATATAAGTAAATTTTTATCGATTTAAATTTCCAATCTTTTATACGTAAACTTTTTAACGAAATATAATTAGTTCACATGATGTGATAATCTTACTTGCAAAATAATCATTGAAAAAGAATTAATTTTTGATAGACATAATTCAATAAATTATTAAGAACGTGACCTTCCAGATATACGACCTCTCTTAAATCTTATAATTATCAAAATAACGTAGACTACTAGTATCAAGCACTTAGAATTTTCATACAAACACTTGTATCGAATAGCAATAATTATTAATGATAATTATAATATCTTTAACTTGTTATATCCTCACTATACATAAAAGCAAACAAATAACATAAACAGAAACAAGAAAGATTTTTTTCTAAGTAACTTCTCACATATGTTTGAGTTTAAATCTTTTTTCTTTTTCCCCGATACACATAGACATATTACGTCATGTTTGAAGCGGAAATGTTTTTTTCTTCAAATATCGAAAAAGAATAAATTACGTTTGAGAATGACTCCATATATTGAGTGGAAGATAGAGAACGACAGCTTTGTCTTACTGTTCTTTTTTCTATTCTTTTTATGAGAGTGTTTGATACAAGTAAATTCTAAAAGTAAACATAATCTCTTAATCTAATGTAAAATAAATTTTAATGAACATTATTAATAACTAATATCTAGCTTAAAACTAAATTTTGTATACTTGATGAACTCATGAACATGACGACGACGAGGTTGAAAGTTCACGAAAAAAGATCTTGAAACGTGATCGTGTTGGAACTAATTACGTTCTTATAAACGATTATATTATGGAGAACCCAAAACACAAAGATGAGATGTTAGAAATAGGTTTTGGTTGCCTCGAGAGTTATTTCTACGCATTGTTGAAAATATACATAACAACTTTTTTTGGTTTAAAAAAGGGTTCAATGGGAGGTGGAAATGAAGTTTCTTGTCAATACAAAAATACACTTCAGTACTACGTCAACTCGCAACAGGTAATTCACCCGACACATATGACGGATATTTATCTACTTCTGCCAGGACTTACTTTTTTAAAGGCTCACTAGTCATGACAGTGCATTATGTACGATGCATACCAATATAAAAATGACATTCCGGGAATTCTCTGTAGCATTGATTGCACTCAATTGGAATAAAGATATTGTCCTACACGTTTGTGAGGACAATATCATCGAGGTGATCACGATGGTCCAACAGTGATTCTCGAATCCGTGTCATCACAAGATTTGTGGTTTTGGTTTTATAGACGGCAACACTATTTCTCTCGTGCACATTTGAGATCCACCGACCACTCAAGTTGATAACGAAAATACAAATTTAAAGTTGTCCGATGAAAACACACATTTTAAACTTAGATTCAATCTCGTGAAACACATTGCGGAGAATGTGGATATCATGGTTTCGGACAATGAAGATTAGTTTCAATTATTGTTTTTTTTATTAGTTTGTTATAATCATTTAAATTTTATAAAATAATATGATTGATGGATAGTTTATGTGATATAATGTATGTGACTTGAGCACCCCTCTCACCTTTATATTTTTACTAAATGACAAAGGATGAGACAATACGAGTAAGCAACTTATTTTTCCTTTGGATAGTATTTTACTACGGACAAGAGTAGTTTCGTAACTAGTTGAATGTTATTGTGGCTTATATAGATCTGTGACTTGTTTCTCATGTAAATAAGAAAGCGTATCGTATAGCATCTACTTCAGTTTTTTAACTTTGCCTCACTTTCAAACTAGAATTATTCAAGTATATCTTTCTTATATTATAATATGATTAGTGGGAGATTACTTGAGCTCCTCAGCGGGGATTCAAAACTTAAATGAATATAAAGATGATGTAACAATATATTAGTATTTGAACCACGAAAAAATACACGTCAAAACGTTAGAAACATAGCTAAAAATAAACAAAAAGATAAAAGGAAGAAAAAAAAAGAAATTAAACTCTAAGGAAAAGAGTAAAAGAATATTTAAAAAAACAATTTCGTTAAAATTTAAAGGCTGTATGATAACTCTAATAAAGTTCACGAATAACAATATAAGATAAAAGAGAGAAAAAAACTGATTTAAGTACAACAGAGCTGATCATAGCTTTAATATGTATGGTAATTACTAGTTTCTTTCTTCAAAGACTTATCTCATAACAATTGCAAAATGGACTAGTATTTGATCTATATTTTACCACCCTAATAAAAAAATAACTAGAGAAACATGTAACAATACCAAATTTATTTTCATCAATTTTTTTTACTTTGCTCTCATATTAAATAATTATATAAATTATTTATAATATTATTTAACTATTTTTTAGATTAAGAAAAGTTTATAATAAATTAAAAAAAATCTTTTCATTAATGTTATCCTTAAATAAATAATTTTTTATAAAATGAATTTGTTTTTCAAAACATCGAATTTTTTAAAAATACAAAATATTTTAATATTGGTGGTTTTAAAAATTAAAACTTTTATAAAGCGAACATAATAAATTATAATAACGAAATTTTAAAAAGAATTTAGAACGGTTTGTTCTGATGTTATCATTAAATTATTACTATTACGTACTCTTACATAATTTTAAACATAACTTATATTAGAATATCGTTTTACAATTAACAAATTTTCATTCTATTTACATTTTATTTATTAAAATCTGCGCGTAAAAACTTTTATTAAAACTAGTTTTGAATACTAATCTACTTTGACAAATTATTAATACGTTAAACTGATTATAATTTTAATATGAAATGTTTAGATAATCAATCTAATGAGTATCAGCGTTCCATCACTATCATAGTCACCAAGAAGTTTAGAGTTAATTAAAAACATAAATTATAAATAACAAAAGCATAGAACAAATGTTTGATCAATTTACAAAGTATAATAAAAATTGAATGTTTCATACATCATATATTACGGAGTATAATTGAATTTACAAACGAGTTCCAAGCTAACATTCCAAGCTATGAACATGATGACAATATCAGAAATTATTACACACACATAGGCTGAATTCACCGACAAGTGCCATGAGTGGGAAACACATTATAACCATCAAACCATCATAATTATGTTTTACGTTCTCGTCCACCCTATAAAAATATACTAAGAAAAAATGCTATAAGAACCAACAAAAATACTGTCTATTTTAAATTTGTCCATCGTCTTTCCTATAAATATTCTAAATTTAATACCATGGTGTTTGATCATTTTCTATATATATTTTTTTGTTTGTAAATCCTAATCAACCCACTAATTTATGTTGGATCCCTGAATACTGCAAACCACATTCCTCGGTCCTTTTTTGATTCTTTAATTCAAATTTGTTAATTTTTTAACCATATAATAAAGTTTTTAGTACATTAATTAAGATCCATGTGTACATATAAAATTATAAAATTTCACCATAATAATAATTATTTTCTAAAATTATACATACATATATACTAATGTAGGAATTGCGCTATTTTTTTCTAATATTATTACATGTATGTACAATTTATGTTTGTAAAATGAATAAAAAGTTTCATGTGGTGCAAGTGTTCAAAGGCATATGTAATATGATAGACCATATATATCTCATTTCTCATTTATCGTATTTATAATTATACTAAAAATTATTATTTTTTTATTATTTTTTCAATTAAATAAAACTTATTTATACATTTATCATTATTTTTATCTTTTTTTTCCTCACAACCACTTTAAAAAATATTAAAAATTTTATGGTGAATATTGTTTACCCTAAATATACAAATAAATATTAACATTTTCTTTTTTCTCTACTTACAATCAATCACAACCATCTTTGATAATATAGGACACACAATCATATAAATATAAGAAATTGGATGTGAATGCTCTTAGGTACCTTTGCTTCAAAACTCTCGGCTGTCATTCATTTTTATGGTTTTCTACTTTATTTTTTTATATTGTTTCTCTTAAATTACCTTCTAATTTAAAATTGCTAAGCCACAACATCTAAAACATAATATCGTTTTCTATCAAACTTTCAATCTCTAATTCGTTTATGTCACGTACCGTCATAAGACGCGTAACGAGGTTTGCAACTGTGATGGTACACGCAGTCATATTGAACCCTTTCAAATATGTGCTTCTTTAATCTATGTTTCGAATAAAAGTTATAACAATACTTAAAATATATTATTTTATATAATAGCGGTATTAGCATAGTGACGTACTTATTCATATCTATGTTTTGATATAATTTTTATTCAAATAAAATCCCGTCAAATATGTGCTTATTTAATCTATGTTTACAATAAAAGTCTATACACTGAGCTAGGTTAAATATATAATTTTAAAACTTTTTATAAATTTAAAAAATGTATAATACCATTGAGCGATGCTTCGATGTAAGTTTTGTTCAACACAACAATGATTACCAAGTTTACCAAATACTTATTCAACACATGCGTAGTAACAACTTTATAATTTTTTTTCAAGTCTAGACGCTGAAAAAATCCTCTTAAATATACAAAATTTTCGTGACAATATGCAATGGAATTCCACCGGTTACTATTTAAAATAAATGTGATTCTTAGATATTTGTCCCTAATTATAATCACGCATTGTCCATAATTATGGCCTTTAATTAATATCTTTATATTATTTAACCCGTGTATATTTCTATATAATAATATAAGAATTAAACAAGTCAGGGCATCACTTCCACAGTTTTGTGGGACTTTATTTGTTTTTCACGCTTCTATTTTTCACTTAATTATTAAAATGGTATTTGCTTTTTCAGAAAAGTTATTTCTAATCTTTTTTGTTTGTGTTGCGCAGACCACACACAAACGTCTGCAAAATGTTTGTTTTTAGAAGAATTTTTATTAAAAAAGATCTGCGCGAGGTATGTATGGTGCACTTGGCACAACCACTTCTAAAGTCATTTGAAAGTCTGCAGAAGATTAAACACCATCATCCACCACCAACCACCTCAACCACCACCGTCCGCCACCACCACAGTCCGCCACCACCATCGTCCGCCTCCACCAACGTCCGCCACCACCCACCGTCCGCCACCACCCACCGTCCGCCACCACCCACCGTCCACTACCACCCACCATCTACCATCACCACCATCGTCCAGCACCGCCATATACCACCACTAGTTGATTTTAGCAGTCTGCAGACGTTAAAAAACAAACACTATTTTTGTTGCAGACTGCAAAGGTTTGGTCTAGCTATTCTTCTGCAGATGTGATCCACAGACTTCAGACATTTTGCTACAGAAAACACAAACAACACTTTAGTTTATCTCTTGATTTTCTCTCTTAACACAAATCTTTTTTAGTATCATTTATTTTTCTCAATTCTATTTCTTCGGTTAATAAAAATGTTTGTTTTTCGCTTCTTTTTCTCAGCTATCTATCAGACTATTAGTATGTCTAAATAAACTACGAATTACACAATCATGGTTTCATGCCTTCCTTTAAACCAACACAAACATCAATCTAGATTCCTAACTTAACCCGTAGACTCAATACTAATAAAACATGAATCTTTTTTACAATATATAGTAGCCACCATTCCTCCTACCTTCATCGAACAAATAAACAAACACAAAGAAGCATAATTCAGAGATGCAAATTATAAACTTAAATCCATAAGTCAAGTGTAGTTTATTGAGCTTAAATCAATTTTTTTTTTGTTCAATCAACACATTTGAAGGCAAACTCATATTTGTTCAATCATTGTTGATTTATCTTTATTCACACACCAGCTTACTTTCCTATAAGAAAACAAAGCATAGTTGTCAATGTGTGCATAGAGTGGAGTGATATTTAGGTAGATAGAGATGGGAGAGAGAAAGTAAGAGAGATGGTTAGTGGTAACGATAGAGGGTGACGCTTCTTTATCGCCAATTAAGGTCGTAAAAGAAGAAAGGGATAGGAGGTTCTACAACTTGGGGTTGTTATACTGAAGGTTTTTACACTTTTTATTTAGTTGTAGTTATAAAGATAAAATAAGTATTTTGTTTAAAACGTTAATATCGAAAGGGTAAATTAGTTACTTTGAATAATAGTTATGCTAAAGAGTAATCTATTCTAGGAATTAAAAAGGTTAAAATAAAAGGTATATATTAAACAAGAAAATTATCTGTTATGTTGTAATAAAAAGTGATGTACTGAATTTTAATATACTGGTTGGATCATTTTTGTAATTTTGGACGGATCAAAAGAAAACTACTCTTTTAATCCAATAAAACTAATTTCAACCAATCATATAAATATAATTTAATTTTTATTGTATTTTATGTAAAAGGCTTTAAAGTATATTTTGTTTCCACTATTTTTGACATTAATCATTTTATTAACTCATACTCCTTAATTCAATCTTTAGTTACTTTATTTATTGACTGATTTAGTTTTTTTTAATCTCCAATTAAAAGAACGATGGCGAATAAAAAAAATCACATTGATGCTTTGGAGTGGAGAATTCAAAAATAGGATAATTTTTATTTTTATTAATTGCGTAGAAATTAAAATAAAATATATGTAGAATGGAAAATTAAGCTTAATTAAAATATAATTTAAAATCATGCAAAGCTATGTATCCAATTAAAATGATGGGTAATTTCTATAATTTTTTTTAAATTTTGGCGTGTTTTTTTTCATCATTTTTACGTATCAAGTAAATACACTTAACTTAGTAGCTTTTCAAAGTTATAGTGGTTTTAATGTGATTATTACATATATGTAACTTTGTAGTTTTCACTAAATTTAATGTTACGTTATTTCTTTATGGTGGAAAGATTTTGATGATTCAATTTGATGGTGAAATTAAAGTTTGATTGGATTATGTATATGTAACACGTTGTTTCTTGATACATATACATAACACAATGTTACATGTTGAACTAGCCATCATTCATTTGTTACATAAATTAAAAATTAGTGTTAGTTTTTTAAATTAAGTTTATGTTGGAAGAATAAATATAAGAAAGATTTCATATCTTTATTTTTATTTATCATCTTGATTTATATGGTTAGAAAATTTGAGATTTAACTTGATGGTGAATCAAAGTTTGATTGGGTTACGTATACATAACATAGTGTTTCACACAAGTAAGACATTTTTCCATATACGTAACATAGTGTTCCATATACGAATGACATATTACGTATAGTTATTTCAATTAAAATTCTCATTATGTCGGAATATTTTGTGATCGGTACATATGTATGTTTGACCATAATTAGAGAGGAATGAGAAGAAATAGTAATTTAAGAAATTTAATTAATCATACCTAACAATTTTCAAATTTGTATATTTTACTTCTCTCATTTTACCCTTTAAGTTTTATTAGATGCTCAAAATTATTAACTAAATAATAAAAATACCAAATCAATATCAACTATCATTTTGTACAACTTTTTATGCATGATGTACAACTTCTGTGATGCAGCATATTACTTTACATTCTACGCTTTTAGATACAACACATATCATCCATCACCTACTTTCTACACTCATTTCTTACCTTTTTCTCTCACAATAATGGAGTACAAAGATACAAACCGATGACCACAATGAAGGCGAAAGGTATAGGGAGGGAGGGAGGGAGGGAGAGAGAGGGAGAGACAGAGGCATTAAATCAGGTTATGATGGGTGTGTTATGGAAGGAGGAATGATATTGATGGCATGAAATGGTGGTTAGTTTGTTTTCTACATCGATTGTCGTTGATTCTCTTTAACCTGCAAATGATTAGAGTTTTATCGTTAAGAACGACAACAAATGACAACAAGCAATGACTCCTCTTTGTGTTAGGACAAAATCAATTCACGGGTTTGATTTGGAGTCCTAATTCTCCAAACTTAAAAGTTAATTTGTTCAATGCTGTTACTTTTTCCTTCTTTAGTATTTCTGATCAAAACTTAGGTTCGGAAGAAAAAAAACTAAGCTTCTTGGGAGTATACTAACCCTAAAAATGTTTTTATTTCTTCTGTTAAACAACAATTTAATAAATAATTTTATTTTTTGTGTATCTATATTTAGAGAAATTTTGGTTGGTTGAAGACACAAGAACCACTCGAGTCGCCAATGATAGTTCTACTTTCAATCAAGTTTTGTACCTTTGTAATGCTCATTGTAGATTGTAATATTATATATATTGCTTTTTAAAAGCAAATCCATCACTACTTTTTCTTTAAACATAACGTGACTTTTATTCCAACATTGTCAGTTTTTTAATTATTATAATTTAATAGGTTATCTGATCAGATCAATAATTTGTAAACGTCTTTACTTTTATTCCACTTTTCTATGAGAATTACCTTTTTTGAGTTTTCTTTAGTGATTTTCAAAATTTTAATAAGGTGTTCGTGTAGAATCTCGATGCGCAATAATGTACCAAATAAAATAATTGACATTTATATATTTATATTTTGTATATTATTACATTTTGGTCGAATATAAGAGTAACATCAACTCTACTTAAATATATATTAAATTATTAATCTAGAAACTCATTTTTATAGTAATTCATTAATATTTTATTTCATAAATACATCACAATCGGTCATGGAGGATTTACTTTCAGTTTTTTAATTATGAGATACACTACTTAACCATTATGATTAATGATATAACCATCATGATTAATGATATCTGGAAACCTATAAAATTACTCCTATTTACACAAGATTTAATGTACATCATAATAGAGTACAGTGGACGTCAAATCACATTGCATTGCCATCAATGATATAAGACTAAATATCATTCTTAACACCCATTGAAGTGAAGTCTATAACTTAAGAGTAATCATGTATGGTTCTCTAACAAATATCCATCTATGATAGATATCTACTTAGAACATGAGGCATGGATTAACATTAATCTCATATAGTGTTTAACCATTGTGTTACTTGCTAACCAATTGATTACAATCCATTCTAGTTTAAGCACGACCATGCATTTCAATAAACTTGAATTAGTGGTCTTTAGATATAAAATTTATAGAGGTACAAATCCCTTATTGGCTGCATACGCTTCACTAAAGTTCACATTATGGCCAACGAAAATTATTGTGTTGTTAAAGAATAACAATAGGTAATGTCAAAGAACAATACGCCATGCAATCAAGCTTCAATCTGCATCTCAGGTCAAAGGATACAAAAAATACAACCATTTTTCATGACATTTTTGACGTCTATCAATGAAGTGTCCTTGAAAGAGATCACGTCAAAAACTTACTGTTCCATAAATATTTGGGGTCTTCAGTTATATTTTTTGTCAACCAAACGACCCATAATAGTCTTACCTAAAGGTTATTCACATCACTTTGATAGACTATGGACATGCAAAATAACATAGTTATTCATGGATTATGAACGTGCTCCTATGGAACACAATATACATTAATTGAAGGGACATCAAGTCAGATAAGATAGAATGATACTAGTATATAGTCCGAAAAATCCTAGTAATAAAATACAGATTAGATCCAATCATTTATCATATGAGGTCCTTTAGAGCTAGCTTGAACCACATACACATCACATGGCATCGGTTTTGTGAATCCATTTACTAATTCCAGATATGAACTTACTTTGTTGGTGATTATTCTCCTTATTTCGGTATTTCTAAAATGTGATGCCTAGCATTATGATTTGTTGGAAGTTACTCACAATATATGTAATGCCCGGTATAAAGTCCAAACAAGCCAATGAATGATAATGGGTCTAGTCGGTATTATTAATGATGAAAATAAGCGGGAATGGATTAATGTTCTATTGTTGTAAATTATCTAATTAAAGTTTATTTATTAAACATTACTTGATTCGGTTTCGATTGTGACGTGGACTAATATTAATTTGACCGGGCCCGAGGCCCTGTGAGAAATTAATATTAATTATTATTAAAAGGATGATAAGAGTTTATAATTTGGGTGTTGTTATGCTTTGGATGAATATGAAGGATATATTCATCCTTAAATTTGATAACCCCACAATATTAAAAGCAGGGATATTTGCTTTCTTTCAATCGACCAAAAACTATCGCAAAAGAAAAAGAAATAAACAATTAATTACTTTTTTTCAATTGCCTGACACAACTGATCAACCACCACTGGTGCCATTTGTCGTCGCTTAGTTGTTGTGTTTCATGAACAAGTAATTGCGTCTCTTGAAGCCGCAACCTCGTACTAGCGTTCCCACTTGATTCATTATTCTAGCATTCAATCATTGACCCTTGGCATCTCAAACGCTTAATTATTAACCACAAGGTATATTATATCTCATTAGTAGATTAATTAAAATGTTTATTTGCAATGTTTGTAACCCACATCCTGTTGGGTTTTACAGGAACGGGTGTTTGTCTCTCAATACAAGGTTATCTTTCAAACTTACTTAGACTCACTCGGATGATGAAGTAGAATCTTTGAATGAGTTGATGATAATATACTAAGTTAATAAACACAAGAAATGGTTTTCAAGATACTTGTATATAGTACTTCTCAACACAAAGTTTTAAGACTCTTACAAGCATACTAACTGAGTTACAATGAAAAACTATATATACTACTATCTACAGCCAGTTGTACTTAGATTATTGTGTTGTTGTGTTGTAAGTGATCATCCTTAAACGGTCTTGCATTTGGTATCAGAGCATTCCAGGCTCTTGATTATAAGATATCGCCATCTTAAGATCCCTCAAACACACAAAATACTTAACAACTCAAATGGAAGCTATTACTAAGGCTGATATGAAAACTAGAACTATGACAAAGTCTCCACTGATCACTCCTGAAGAGTTTGACACTTGGTGTCAAAGAGTGGAAGGCTTTACCAAGTCACAAGACTCCTGGATGTGGGACTCTGTTGTTCAAGGACCTTACATACCAAGCACCTCTTCAGCTGCTGATGGAGGTGGTATGATCCTAAAGGCTGTGGCTGATTATTCTGATGAAGACAGAAAGAGAATAGAGATTAATCAGAAAGCCATGACAGCCCTTCAAACTGCTCTTACAAACTCCATCTACAGAGGCTTCAAGAAGTGCAAAACTACCAAGCAACTATGGGAGGCACTGAAGCTCATGTATGAGGGGTCCAATGAAGCTAATGAGAACAAAAAGGACCTCCTAAAGAAGCAGTTTGAGAACTTCACCTTCAAAGCAGGTGTGAAACCATGACTCAACAATACTTCAGGTATGTTGAGATTGTGGATACTCTAATGGATGTTGGAGTAACTCTTGAGAAAGGGACATTGTGAGGAAGTTTATGTCCTCTCTTTCTAGACAATGGACACATTACTGTGTTGTTATCAAGAGGACTGAGAACCTTAAGACTCTTACTCTAACAGAGTTGTATGGAATTCTTAGTGGATACCAGATGGAGATAAACATGCAAAACTCATCTGGTAACTCCAGCAATCAGCAGAGTTCAGCCCTCCATGTGGTTGCAAGGATATCATTGAATCATACATCATCTTATATGCTACCTTGACAACTCACAAAAGAGTCCTTTCATCACCTTTCCAGAGACGCCAAGAGAAAGCTACACTCAAGGAAGTCCATTTCAAGAGACAAGTTATGCTCATGCTTTTGTTTCTGATGATGAGAGCACATACAACTTTCTCTTCACCCTTGAAGAACTAGACTTTATCCATCCAGATGATGGGGAGTACATGGAAATAGTTCAGCAGATGGGTCTTCTCACTCACAGAGCCAAGAAGTTCTATAAGAGGACGGGGAGGCAGTTTCTAAGCAATGCAGCCAGTGGAAAGTTTGGGCTGGATAAAAGCAAAGTGAAGTGTTACAACTGTAACTAGATAGGACACTTTGCAAAAAAGTGTAAGGCACCAAGGACAAATGGTGGCCAAACACAAGTTAGACCAAACTACACTGAATAAGCTCCCCAGAATGATAAGCCAAAGCAGCAAGCTGCAGTTGCTGTTGAAGAAGGAGGCTTTGACTAGAGCTTTTAGGTGGAAGATGCATCTCCAAACCAAGCACTCATGGCAGACCATGATGAAGCCAAGGTATTGGAACATCTCTGTACTCCTGAATGCATTGCTAAAGTAAATAGATACAGGTCCTAAACTTAGAGATGATATATGATCTTGAGTCCTTAAATATCTTGAAGCTAAATTTAAAAGAGCTGAAAATGATTATAAACTAAAAATAGAGGACTTAGAGAAAACCATTTCAAACTCTTAAACATGAGCACACTAACTACAGGACTAAGATCAAAGACCTCATAACTAAGTTGACTGAATGCCAGGCTGAGCTTATGATCAGCAAAGCCAGGACAGTAAAATGTGTTCTTGAAGAAGAACCTTCAAGAACATAATATTCTCATTCTTGCATGCAAAAGTTTGTTATCAAAATAAGAAGGGACTAGGATCTAGTGAGATAACTCCTTCACACACAATCTTGTCAGTAAGATCTCCTAGGTGTGGAACTTGTAAAGATGAGCTTCCCTCATAGACCCTTGACTGAGGAGGATGAAGAGGAGATGGTGAAGAATGGCTCTGAGAAGAGTGAAGAAGAGCATTCTAAGAAGGGTCACCATCCTTCTGAGGAGAGTAAAGCTGTTGGGATGACTAAGTCCAAAAAAGAAGAATGATAAGGAAGGCCAAGAGAAAGTCTAAGAAGGCTCAAGAGATCAAGGCCACCTTCAACTCTGCACAGAAACAAGTCTTCATCTCTGCATGATTTGAGGTGGTTAAGGCTGAAGATACAAACTTGAACTCCAATAACAAGAGTTCTAGTTCATGTCCAAATCATCCCATCATCAAGAATAAGGCTGATCAGTTGTGCCACCACTGCTATACAACCTGAACCATCCAACTCCAAGGTAGTTCTATCCCCACAAGAATTGCCACAGTATTTGAAAATATGAAGATGGAGAAGAAAAGTGATCAAGTTCAGCCTTGTCACAAATGAAGCCTCTAGAAGGATTGAAAATGGACTGTTGTCATGTGTGCGAGTACCTCTCATCTTGCTAAAGATTTATGTTTACAATCCAACGCGTACTTACCACCTGACCAAGAAAGCAACTTCTAAGAGTTTGGAGAAGGAAGAGAAGCAAGCTTCGGAAGGAAAATCTTTTTGCCTTCAGAAGCTCCAAAATGAAGAAGAAGACAAGTGGAAACTCGCCTTCGAAGAAAATTTGGTCTCAAAAGAAAGGAATACTTCCGAAGTACTGAAGACTGCTACAGTGAAAGCAAGATCTTCCAAATGCCCAGTCATCAAATGAAGTCAACAAAACTTCGCAAGTGTTTAAGGTCAAGTCTAAGCTTTCAACAAGGTGGTTTGAAAGACAAAGAAAGACCAAGTGGTTGAAAGTTCTTCATCAACATCAGCAAATGATCCTCAAAACATGAATATAGGATCAACTACTGTTGCATTGTCTTCAACTTCTTTTGATGAGCCTAAGAACAATAAGGCTTGGGTTTCTAAATGTAACGAACCATCTCTTTTGTGCAAGAACAGCTCAAGACAAACAGAAATGTATGGATCATTGACAGTGGCTGTTCCATGCACATGACAGGCAATAGGTCACTACTCTAAAAGTTTGAAAGAATTGATTGAGGACCAGTTGCTTTTGGAGAAGATGCAGGAGGTTACATTACAGGAAGGGGCAGGATCACAAATGGTAAGCTCAGCATTGAGAAGGTAAACTTTGTCAAGGAGCTTAGGTACAATCCTTTGTGTGTATCCCAATTTTATGATCAGAGTCATAACATGCTCTTTACTGAGCATGAGTGCATTGTTCTTAGGCCCGAGGTGGTCATTCCTTATGAGCATATCCTACTCAGAGCCCCCATAAAGGGAACATGTACAAGATGGATTTGCAATAAACATCTCCCTCAGGAAAAGTTTCATGATTCTATCTAAAGCAACTAGTGATGAGTCTTTTCTCTGGCATAAAAGAATATGCCATGTAAAGTTTAAAAACATGAATAAATTAATTAAGAATGATTTGATAACTAGAATGCCAAAGAAAGAGTTTACAAGTGATGACCAATGTGTTGCATGCCCGAAGGAGAAGCAACACAAGGTATGTTACAAGCCAAAGGAAAGAAACTCTATCACTACTCCCCTTCACTTATTTCATATGGATCTCTTTGGGTCCACTCCCGATCAATGAATCATTCGAATTCATTTTCACTAAATCTTTTGAATTTACTGTAATGAGTCTAGAAATGACCTCTTATTGTTTGGTGATCATAGATGACTTTACAAGATTCACTTGGGTCTTTTTTATTAGAACTAAGGATGAGACCCTTGAGATTCTAAAAAACTTTCATCTTAAAGATTGAGAATCAATGTGATCACAAGGTCAAAACCATAAGATGTGATCAAGGAACTGAATTTAAGAACCAAATTCTTGATACATTTTGTGATGAAAAAGGTATTACAAGACAATATAGTGCTCCCAGGACTCCTCAGCAAAATGGTGTTGCTGAGAGGAGAAACAAGACACTAATTGAAGCTGCAAGAACTATGTTGTTTGAATCTAAACTACCCATCACCTTCTGGGCAGATGTAGCGAACATTGCTTGCTATGTGCAAAACAGTTTTATTAGTTAAGACATATGGTAAGACTCCTTATAACTTTGACACAAGAAGAAACCTTTCACTGGTTTTCTCAGGTCATTTGGATGTCCTTGCACCATCTTGAATACCAAAGATCAAATTGCTAAGTTTGCTGAGAAATCAGATGATGGACATTTATTGGATACTCTTACCAAGCCAAGGCTTATAAAGTATACAATCTCAGAACCAGAGTAGTTGAGGAGTCAGCCAATGTGACCTTCAATGAGCACACTCCCCGTGTGAAAGGTTGTGGTCCTGATTGGCTATTTGATATTGATTTAGTTACTAATTGTTTTAACAAATCTTGTGAGCATCTTTCAGGATCCACAGATATACTACCTACAGGTGATCCTGACCCAAGATTTGAGCTGAGAAGATCTTCAAGCTACACAACTTCAGCTCCAGTTGTAACTAACCCTACAAATGAAGTTTCTACCAACACATCAATAACAAATCCTGCTGATACTTTTGGGGTGCCTTCAAATTCCAGCTTAGAGGCACAAAACTCAGATGAAGGAGCTTCAAATGTAGAAGAAAATGGTGGTGGTGAAAGTGATCAAGAATTTCTTGATGCTGACAACCATTCCATTGAAGACAACATCAATGATGCAACACACTCATTAGATCAAGTCAATCTTGATAAGTGTGCTGATGTGGAGGGTGAATCCTCAATGCTGATCAAAACTTATCTAATTTAGATCTGTCTAAGCAACTTGCTGTGATCCCTCAACTAAGGATCCACAAGTCTCATCCTACCACAAACATCATTGGAGATGTTGATACATGGGTAAAAAACAAGAGGACAAACCCATGATGTAAATGTTTGTCTTCATTCTTGTTTCTTATTCCAGATAGAGCCAAAGAAGATTGATGAGGCTCTAAAGGATAGAAGTTGGGTTAAAGCTATGCAAGAGGAGCTGCTTTAATTCAAAAGGCAAAAGGTTTGGAACCTATGTCCTCTTTCTCAAGGGAAGACTACCATAGGAACCAAATGGGTGTTTAGAAATAAGAAGGATGATAGAGGACTTGTCATCAAGAATAAGACAAGACTAGTAGTTCAAGGGTACGCTCAAGAAGAAGGAATTGACTACACAGATGTTTTGCTCCTAGCAAGACTTGAAGCTGTTAGGATATTCCTAGCTTTTGCTGCATCCAAGAACTTCAAGGTCTACCAACTTGATGTCAAGTGTGCTTTTCTCTATGGGGTGATTGATGAAGAGGTGTATGTCAGACAACCACCTGGGTTTGTAGATCCTAATCATCCTGATTATGTCTGTAGGCTTGATAAAGCTCTATATGGGTTGCACCAAGCACCAAGGAAGTGGTATGAGACTCTATCTCAGTATCTCTGTCAGCATGGCTACAAAGGGGTACTATTGATGGAACTCTCTCATCAAAGGAACAAGAAATGACTTAATGCTAGTTCAAGTATATGTAGATGACATTATCTTCGGGTCAACTAATCCAAAGTTCTACAAATACTTTGAGAAGCTGATGAAGGATAGGTTTGAAATGAGTGCCATGGGAGAACTCAATTTATTTTTAGGAATTCAAGTGAAGCAAGTTGAGAATGGCATCTTCATAAGTTAGTCAAAGTATGTACAAGACATACTTAAGAGATTCAACATGACTGACTGTAAGGTTGCTAAGACACCCATAGCCAGAAACCACTCCCTTGGACATGATCTTGAGGGGAGTGTGTGATGAACATCTCTACAGGGCTATGATTGGGTCTCTTATGTACCTCACAGCTAGCAGGCCTGATATCATGTTTGCCATATGTATTTGTGCAAGATATGAAGCCAACCCCTAGATGTCACACGTGGTCACTGTCAAGAGAATTTTAAGATATCTCAAAGGTGCTCCAACTCTTGGCCTTTGGTATCCAAAGAACTCTGACTTCAATCTGTATGCCTATACAGATAGTGACTATGGTGGCTGCAACATGACTGCAAAGTCTACATCAGGGGGATGTCAATTTCTTGGTGGAAGGATAGTCTCTTGGCAATGCAAGAAACAATCCTGTGGGTCTGCATCAACTGCTGAGGCTGAATACATTGCTGCTGCAAGTTGCTGTGCTCAAGAACTTTGGATTCAAAATCAGATGCTGGACTATGGATTCAACTTCAAGTAGACTCCCATCCACATAGACAACAACATGCTATCTCTATCATAAAGATTTCTGTGCAGCACTCAAGGACAAAACACATCAATATAAGGTATCATCTTATTAGAGATAACTTTGAAAAATGATTATTCAAACTAGTCAAAGTTAACACAAATGAACAATATGCTGATCTGTTCACCAAAAGCTTTTGAAGAATAGAGATTTAATATCTTGTATCAGCTATTGGTATGATCAACTTTGAGTAGCTTTTCTTAAAACTTAATCATATTATTTCTAAAACTTGTGTGTCCTAAGTTGTCTATTTTATCATCTTCATAAGCCCTTGTTTAAGATGGAAGAAAAATCTTTTTGAAAGAAATTCCATAGATTTTTGAAAATTTTGATCTTTTTATCATTCGGAAGATTTATAATTACCTTCGGAAGAAACTTATGTCTAGAAAACATAACCACTTCAGTAGATTTACCTTCAGAAGAAATTTCTGAAATATCTTCTGAAGCTCAAAATTAACTTAAGTACTTATATTTTTCAAAGAACCATTTTCTTTCGAAAGCAATTTACCTTGGAAAATTTTATTCTTCTTAGAATAAAATCTCTGAGTATTAAATCTCTTCCGAAACAAAATTCCCAAAACTCTCTGGAATATCTTCCGAAGTCATTTTGCCTTCGGAAGTTTTCTATCAACAACTTCCGAAGCTAAAATACATTAAAAGCTTTTTTGACTTTCAAGAAGACTACTTTTTGGGCAAAAGTAAACTACTTTTCTAGAGGTGGGACCGACATCCGGATTTCAAAGTTTATCATCTTTCATTAACTTTGACTTAAATCCATTTCATATATATACCCAACGGTTCCCCCCCTCTTTTCACGATCTTCTTCATCTGAACTATTCCTCTAACCTAAATTCACCCAAACCGTCTTTGTTCTTCACTTTCCTTCGTCCTTAAGCTTTTCAAAATGGCTAACCTAAACCACAGAAACAACCCTGATTTCTCAATGCAACTTCACTTCACAAGCAAGCACAAACCAGGTTGCTCTGTTGAACTCTGAGAAAGATGATAGTTTCTCAGAGGTTTGTCGTTTTCTGGCTCTATCCACTACTTCACCTCCCTAACCATTGATCCTACTCTGCATGAGGATCATCTGCTTGAATTCTGGAAGACCTGTCAAGAGGTCATCATGGATGGGGGAAGGCACTTTTTGCCACAGTGTAGGGAGGAATCTTCATCACTCTGGCCATCAACAACACTCATCTACAGTTGGATGATGAAGAAGGTGAGTTGTCCTTCCCAAAGGAAGCTGCTAATCATTCCTTGAGCAGATGGGCTATGAGGGAGATTTCTATGTAAAGACCTTCAGGAAAGGGAATGTCTCATCCTGGTGGAAGTACCTGCTACATTGGTCATCCACAGCTTGTCCACAAGCATGGAGGGTGCGACCGGATTCCTGAGGATCTCTCATTCATAGTGCATAAAATGGTTCAAAGGGTCAAGTTCAGGTACTCTCAATTTGTATATACAATTTGCTTGCAAACTAGACTCGTTAGAGTATTACATGTTTCCTAGATATGTTTAATACATTCTCAACTGTGAATTGGGCTCACAGTTGAGGGAAACAAGTTGTTGGATCTAGAGAGGCTGTTGCAACCAAAACTAAGTCACTTAGAAGATTTTGAGTACAACATACAAAGGACTTCCGAAGCCAAGTGTAGAACTTCCGAAGGAAGAAGGAGCTCTTCCGAAGTCTAAGTGTAAAATTTTTTCCGAAGGAAAACTCCAACTTCCGAAGACAAAGAAGCTACTTCCGAAGATCAAGACAAAGTTCTGAAGTCAACTTCGAAGTATAAAGAAGTCCTCAAAGCCTCGGAAGCATAGAAGCATCTTCCGAAGTATAAGTGGCTTCGGAAGAACTTGTTCTTCCGAAGCCAGTTAACCTTCGGAAGACACTTCTATTATCCAGTAGACATAAGTATGGTCTGTCTGACACTCCGCTGCAAATCTCTGAGATACTGCATGGCGTTTTCTCAAAAGCCATGTAGTTGACCATACTTTAATCTACTGTTTACCTTTTTATGTTAAGTACAGTTGCCATCTTTAGTTGGTGACAAAAGGTAAGTCATGGACATGTCATGACTACCATATCTTAGATAATACTTTATCTAAGATACCTTAACTATAGCATTGTAGTATATGCTTTAGTCGTAGGTTTCCAGCTGGTATCAAGTATAACCGGCTGTAGGATCTAGTATATATAGTTTCTCATTGTAACTCTTGTTTCATGCTTGTAAGTGTCTTGTAATCTTGAGTTGAGAAGTAATATACAAGTACCTTGAAAATACTTCTGCTTGTTCCTTTGATTACTTATTATATTATTATCAACTCTTGTTAAAGGCATTGCTTCTTATCTTGTTTGAGTGATATATAAGTGAGTTTGAGAGAATCACAAGTGTTTAAGTGACAAAACCCGATCCTGCAATTGGTATCAGAGCTTTTTAGGCTCTTGATTGTGAGATCTTACCATCCTAATCAACCAGTTTTTCACTCCTCCTTATACCTCACTCAAAAATGGCCCTCAACAAATCTGAAGTTGAGATGGGAACGATGACCAAAGCTCCCATCATCGACCCTGAAAACTTCAGGTCTTGGAGCAGAAGAATGGAAGGCTTCATCAGATACCAGGATAGCAAGATGTGGCAATCCATCGTTAATGGCCCGTATAAGCCAAAAGTTGCTGGTGGAAACGGTGCCATGATCGAGAAGGCCGTTGAAGACTATTCCGATGAAGACAGGAAGAAGCTTGACATAGACAGCAATGCTATGACTGTTCTTATGACTGCAATCCCAAACTCCATCATGGTGGGGTTTGAGCATTGTAAGTCTGCCAAAGAACTCTTTGATGTCTCTGCTCAAATTGAGAACTTCACCTATGTGCTGGAGAGACTTTTAGCCAGCAATATTTCAGGTATATGGATCTTATCTCTTCCCTTCAATCTGTGGGAATCACTCAAGAACTTAGAGACCTTACTAGAAAGTTTATGAGTGCTCTACCCAATGAGTGGACATTCTACTGTGTCTCCATCAAGAGAACAGAGAATTTGAATACACTCACCATGACCGAACTTTATGGGATCCTTGATGGATACCGTTTGGAAATGGAAAGCAAGAAGGGTCACCAAGCAAGCAGACCCTTGAGCCTTCCTGCTAGCAACGCTTTAATGGTTGCTGAAGGCTCAGGCATCTCCCAGTCTCAGCAGTACCTGTCATACACCCAGCAGCCATCTTGTTCATCTGGGCCTTACATCACATTTCCTGAGACTCCAAGGTCTCATCAAGCTCAGCAAAGCTCCTTTCAGGAGGGCTGTGCATTTGTCTCAGGGAGTGGACACTCCAATGATCATCAATTCTGCTTTGATGATCTTGAGTGCTTTAGTCCAGATGACATAGAGTATGTGGACATTGTCCAACAAATGGCTCTTCTAACCTACAGAGCGAAGAAGTTCTTTAAGAGAACTGGAAGGCAATTCCCTCAAAACCCAATCACCAGCAAGTTTGGGTTTGACAAAAGCAAGGCTAAATGTTACAACTGTAACCAGCTTGGCCATTTTGCAAGGGAATGCAAGGCTCCCAAGTCCAACCCGGGAACCTCACAGGCCTCCACACATCCTTCTACACCAAAGCCCAACGGAAAGTCAACTGAAACAGCAGCAATGGCTCAAGAAGTTGACTGGAGCTTTATGGTTCAAGATGTGACTCCTGCTCAAGCACTCATGGCAGGAACAGATGAAAATAAGGTATATGAACATCTCTGTACCCCTGCTTGTATTGCTAAGGTTAAATTGTACCAGGACTACAATATGGAAATTAAATCTGATATTGAGTCTTTAAATTTTTAAAATCTGACTTTAAAAGGGCTGAATCTGACTACCAAAAGAAAATTGAGGAGTTAGAGAAAACTGTGTCCCTCTTAAAACATGAACACACACAACTACAAGACTCAAATCAAGGATTTAATATCCAAATTGACTGAGGCTCAAGCCCAGCTTGTCACTGCTGAGGCTCAAGCCAGGAAGTATGCTATTTCCGAGCAAAACTTCCAAGCCATACTTGCATCATCCTCTCACTCCAAACTTTGTTATCAAAACAAAAGTGGGTTGGGAACCAATGAAATTGCTCCACCACACTCTTATGAGTCTGTAAGACAACCAAGTGTGGTACTGAAGAGCAAGAGGTTCCATCTGTTGACCCACCTTCTCAAGAGTCAAAGAGTGATGCAACTATGGAGACCATGACCATCACAGGGAAGGAACAGGTAATTGTGCCCTCCCCAGCCAATGATGATCAAACCTGACCACCAAAGCCAGAAGAAGCAGGGCTAAAGCAGCCAGAAAAACTGCCAAGAAGGTGGCTGAATCAAACTGAAGATAGACCCAAAGCAAAAGGGTGTATTCATATCAGCTGGATCCAGGTGGTTGGACCTTCTGATTCAGGAAAAGAGTACAGTACCAGTACTCCTATCCTACCAAAGGATCAGAAGTTAAAGGGAAAGGTTGCTGATGAGGAGAAAAAGAACAAGAAACAGCAACCCTCTCATTCCCAAAAAGTTAACATTGCATGCATAATGTGTGGTCTGCAAAACCACATGGCTAAAGATTGTTACTACAATCCTGCTAGCACACATTATGCAAATAATGTTAAAAGAGAAGGAGTCAGGAAAGGTTTCACATTTGGACCATATCAAATGGTTCAAGTGATGAAAAAGGGAAAGCTTGTTTCCGAAGCAAGGCTTCTCTCGGAAGAAAACTCTTCTTCCGAAAGGAAAAAGGCTTCGGAAGTTAAAGCTGCAAAGACTCACAAAAGAGTCCCCTTGAAACCATCCCAGAAGAAGACTGCTTGGAAGAAAAGGTGGTGAAGGTCTCTTCCGAAAAGAAAGAAGCTTCGGAAGAATGCCAAGCTACAAAAGCTTCAACAAGCTCATCTTCTATGATCAACCAAGGGATGGAATGGAAGATCAAGGAAGATGCTGTAGCCCAAACCTCTTCTTCAAAGACATCAATTGAACCCCCATGCATAAATTTTGGTTCAATCATGTCACTCTCATTGGAAGAACCCAAGACCAACAAGGCTTGGGTTTCCAATCAAAACTAATTATCTCACCTTATGTGCAGGGACATCCATATGACAAGAATAACAACATTTGGATTGTAGATAGTGGATGCTCCAGGCACATGACAGGGAACAGATCTCTCCTTCAACAATTTCAACATTATGATGGAGGTCCTGTCCAGTTTGGAGGTGAGGCCGGAGGATATATTTCTGGCAGAGGAAGTATATCCAATGGAAAGTTAAAGTTGACAAAGTTAACTTTGTCAAACAGCTTGAACACAACCTGTTAAGTGTTTCTCAATTCTGTGATCAAAAGCATCAAATGCTTTTCACAGAACATGAGTGCATCATCCTCAAACCTGGGATGACAATTCCTCAGGAATTGGTGCTTCTTAGATCTCCCAGGAGAGGGGATATGTACAAGCTTGATATGAACAATGCTTCCCCAATGGGAGAAGTATCATGCTTTCTTTCCAAAGCTGATGGTGATGAGTCAACACTATGGCATAAACGATGTGTCATGTCAATTTTAAGACAATGAATAAATTGGCTAAAAATAACTTGGTACATGGTTTGCCTAAAAGGAATTTTTTCTATAAAGATAACTGTGTTGCTTGCCTGAAAGGGAAACAACACAGGTCTTCTCATAAATCCAAAGTTGTTAACTCTATCACCACTCCATTACACTTATTGCACATGGATCTATTTGGTCCCACAAGTATAATGAGCATTGGAAGGAAATCATATTGCCTTGTGGTAGTTGATGATTTTACTAGATTTACATGGGTATTCTTTTTAAGAACTAAAGATGAAACTGCTGAAACTTTAAAATCTTTTATTCTTAAAATAGAAAATCAAGTTGATCACAAGGTTAAAATAATTAGAAGTGATCAAGGGACTGAGTTTAAGAACTTTGTTCTTGACTCATTTTGTAACTCAAAAGGGATTGCCAGACAATACAGTGCTCCTAGAACTCCTCAACAAAATGGTTGTTGCTGAGAGGAGAAATAGGACACTTATTGAGGCTGCTCGGACTATGTTAGCTGATTCAAAGCTGCCTCTAACATTCTGGGCAGAGGCAGTCAGCACTGCATGCTATGTGCAGAACAGAGTTCTTGTAGTAAAGCCACATGGAAAGACCCCTTATGAGTTATGGAACAAGAGGCCACCGTTCATTGGCTTTCTAAGGTCCTTTGGCAGCAGGTGTACCATACTTAACACAAAAGACAATTTGGCAAAATTTGCTGAAAAGTCAGATGATGCTATCTTTGTTGGATATTCCTCCTATTCTAAAGCATACAGGGTTTATAATATTAAAAACCAACAATTTGAAGAATCTTCCAACATTGTAGTTAATGAGCACACTCCTTGTGTTAGGGGGAATGGCCCTGATCATATTTTTGATTTAGAATTGTTTCCAAACTATTCTAAACCATCTTGTGAGAATGTTTCAGCTGGAACAGGTGCTCAAAGCAATTCTGATGAAGATCAACTGTTTGAGCTTCCCAGACCTACTCCAAGTTCTCCAAGAGCTACAACAAATCAAGTTCCCACTATTGAAAGATCTGACAGCATAACCATTTCAAGAAATAGTGGAACTTCAACAAGGGATTCACCTGATGATTTTCAAATCTCCTCAGGTGATCCTGCACAACACCAAGCTGATGGAAGCAGCATTTTGAAGGAACAGGCAACTGTTAATGATGCTTCACAGCAAAGAAATGATGATGTTTCTCTTTCATTCAATCAGTCCTCATTGAATGAGATTGAAACAACAGCTGGACCAAGTATTCAAGCCCCTGAGCAAAATATGTCCAACCTGGACTTATCTTTGCAACTGGAGGTGATTCCAAGACTTAGAATTCACAATACTCATCCAGCTGAAAACATCATAGGGGAAGTCTCTGAGGGTGTGAGAACAAGAGGACAAACTCATAATGGGAATGTCTGCTTGTACTCATGCTTCTTATCCCAAATGGAACCCAAGAAGGTGGAAGATGCCTTGAAAGATAGTAGCTGGGTTGAATCAATGCAAGAGGAGCTGCTTCAATTCAAAAGACAAAAGGTTTGGAACCTATGTCCGCTACCATCTGGTCAAGTACCTATAGGCACCAAATGGGTATTCAGGAACAAAAGAGATGACAGAGGCTTGATTATCAAGAACAAGGCAAGACTGGTGGTTCAAGGATACACTCAAGAGGAAGGAATCGATTATACTGATGTCTTTGCACCTGTTGCAAGACTTGAGGCAGTTAGGATCTTCCTTGCTTATGCTGCATCCAAGAATTTCACTGTCTACCAGCTTGATGTCAAGTGTGCCTTTCTATATGGGGATATAGATAGGGAAGTCTACGTATGCCAGCCTCCAGGATTTGAAGACCCACAGCACCAAACTATGTGTGCAAGTTGGATAAAGCTCTATATGGGCTGCACCAAGCACCTAGGCTGTGGTATGAGACATTGTCTCAATTTCTCCTGAAGAATGGTTATACTAGAGGTACCATTGATAAGACTCTCTTCATTAGAAAGTCTGGGAAAGACATTTTGCTTGTTCAAGTCTATGTTGATGACATCATATTTGGTTCCTCAAATGACCAAATGTGCAAAGACTTTGAGAGCATTATGAAGAAGAAGTTCGAGATGAGTTCTATGGGAAAAATGGACTTTTTCCTTGGAATTCAGGTAAAGCAATTGAAGGAAGGGTTCTTCATCAATCAATCTAAGTATGTCAATGATATCTTAGAAAGATTTGATATGAAGGATTGTAAAGCAGCAAAGACACCCATACCCAGAAACCATGATTTATGCCCTGATTCTGAGGGGGAGGATACTGATCAACATCAGTATAGAGCAATCATTGGTTCTCTGATGTATCTCACAGCAAGTAGACCTGATATCATGTTTGCAACTTGCATCTGTGCAAGATATCAGGCTGCTCCAAAGGTGTCTCACCTAATTGCTGCAAGAGAATCCTCAGATACCTCAAAGGAGCACCTAAATTAGGTCTCTGGTATCCAAGAAATAGTGATTTTAATCTCTATGGTTACTCTGACAGCGATTATGGTGGCTGCAACATCAACAAGAAATCAATCACAGTGGTTGGGGGTTTTGGTGGGGGGAGGGGGTATGGGGGGGCTCATGGCAATGGAAGCAATCGGGTTGCTTCTCAAAGCTGGTGGTGCTAGTGTTGCTTGCTCAGCTGGCTGTGGATTCAAAACCAGATGATAGACTATGGATTCAACTTCATGAGCACTCCTATCCACATTGACAACAACAGTGCTATTCCATTACTGAAAATCCAGTGAAGCACTCCAAGACAAAGCACATTGATATCAGGTATCATTTCATTAGAGATATTCATGAGAAAAATCTTATCAAACTAATCAAAGTTGATTCAAATGAACAATATGCTGATTTGTTCACCAAAGCATTTGATGAACAGAGATTTAAATATCTCACACAGCTATGGGATGATAAACATTGATTAGTTTATCTCAATTGAAAACCTTTTAATGTGTAAAGTCTTATGTCAAAACAATCTAAGCCCTGTTACAAAAGATCTTGTCTTAAATTTATCTAAGTATAAGTTCTTCCGAAGAGAAATTAACCTCGGAAGATATCTGGCATATCTTCCGAAGCAAATTTCTCACAGGATAATTTCTTCTCGGAAGAGTGTTAAGTCTCGGAAGAAGCGATTGAGTTCAACTCAGATCTACTTCCGAAGCACTTAAAACACTCCATCTGAAAGCAACATATACTCTCGGAAGTAAGCAATTACCTTCGGAAGTAAATTGCCTTCGGAAGAACATTACCTTCGGAAATACTTATACTCGGAAGAAAGATTTTACTGTGTAACGGAAATCTTTTGGGCCCACACTGTAAAAAGTAAAGATTTTGTTAATGATGTCGGATTATTTAAATGGTCTAACCTTACCGCCCATGTCACATCATCCACTGAACCCTCACATCATCTTATCCAAACCACCCTTTAAACCGCCATTTCACCCATTTAAATACTTCCGGTTAATCACTTACACTCTTTTACCCAATTCACTGCCCTAAAAGCTTTCTTCTTCTCCAATTTACCTACTCAGAACTATTCTACTGTTATCTTTCTCAAATGGCCTTAAACCCTCAGCACAACCAGGTCGCACTCCTTGACTCTTCAAGGGATGATGACTTCTCTGATATCATTTCTTTCTAGCCCAATCTTCATACTACACTGCCTTGACCGTAAACCCTACCATCTACTCCAACCAAATGTCCGAATTTTGGGCAAATGGTCGGATTGAAACCCTAAACGGGGTTCGTGCTATTAGGTCAAGCATTTGTGGCCAAGAGTTGGTCATCACTGAACAGATCATCAGGGAGCATCTCGAGCTCCATGATGAGGGCGCTCCGACGGAATTCCCCAATCAGAGTTAGATAGTTCTTATCTCCAAATGGGATACGGTGGAGATGTAAGCAGGTCAACGGTCTACAAATTCAACTTCTCCTACAAGTGGAAGTTCCTGCTGCATGTGGTTCTTCACTGTCTATCTAACAAATCGGGGGATGGGATCAAATCCCTTATGAACTCGGGTGCTTAGTTCAGGGTTGGTACAAAGCCTCCGCTTCAACTATTCAAGGTTTGTGCTGACTAACCTTATGGGAAATCTGCAAAGGGACACATTCTTTATGTATCCCAGATTTCTCCAGCACATAATCAACTGCGAGCTAGATCAGGGTAAGCTTGTCTGTGCAGCTGCTCTGTCTGCTCCCCAAATGAGGCCGACCATCTTCAAGATCTTGAAGAGAGTGTCTACCAACTACACTGGAAGAGATACCGCACTACTTCCAGGTATGATTGAGCCAATGGCTCCTGGTGACATCCCTGTTCACCCCACAGGTGATGAACCCACACCAGCAACTACCCTCACCATCCCAAATCTACCTTCTCCACCCATTACTGTCACTACCAGAGACGTACCAAACGAACCCTGTTCAATCTACTCTGATTGAACAAGCCCCTCCTCTTCAAACCAAAAAGGCTAGAGTGGAACAAAGGGCTCCCACTCAGCCAGAGGTCCACCCATCCTTCACTATTGACCTCAATATGGGTCTTGAGTCTCCTCAGTCTCAGACCCATGAGCCCAAAACCCCAGCTGATAGCCCTCAGGGTGAGTCTCTATACTCCCCTGAGCAGCCACAAAGGGACAGCTCAATGCCTTTTGACATTGATCAAAGTCCCGGGTCCTTAGGTCTTCACTCCTTTTCTTTCACTGACCTATTGACCGGAGCTGGTGAAGAGATTATGTCTCTTAAAGGCGATGAAGTTGATCCACTACACCCTCTCAAGGATCAACAGAGCCTAGAGAGACCCTTATCTCTAGCCCACACCAGCAAAGCCCTACTGAGGTGAGTCCCACTGATGTGGAGGGGACTCATGTAGATTCAGCTGCCACTACTGAAGGAGCCTCAATGGATCCTCAGGACAGTGGTAACGACAGTCAGACTGAATCTACGGCAACCATGCCCTTTGATGCCTCTGAAAGAGACATCATTGTGCAAGGGAACCAGGGTGCCAAGAAACCACATCTGGTGGTGAGGATGAACATACCAGGTATGTTACCTCATCTCCCCGTGATTCTTCAAAAGAAGATGAGGGAAGTATGCAACTCACCATTCGAGACCTACTTTCTAAAGTCTCAAACCTTGAATCAAAGGTTAAGACTTTAGAGGATAGGTCTGCCACTCAGCAACTTGAGATTGAAACTCTCAAGGCCAAACTAGCTGAGACAAAGATTGAGAGATCTGTTAGGCATGTACCAGTTCAGGTCTCCTTGACCTCTTCCTCTAGCTCATCTAGCTCTCAAGATGATGCTACCAAAAAGGGGGAGAGTGTTGAGAGACAAAGCCAAGACAGGAAACCCAGGTCAAGCTCTTACTTCTTTGAGCTCAAGATATCCAATGCAACAAGCTGCCATCTTCCCTGAGCCTCCTCCAGTTGTCTTTCAAGTGGATCAAAGGATGCTCCAGGATCTAAATAGGTTCTTCAACAAGTTCCTTTTGAATCCCTCATAGAACAGCCTAGTCCAGATATGTCTGTGATTTACTTTGGAGCTCAAGAGCTTCAGAGGTTGAATGCACCTCCTACCACTGTTGAGGAAGTTGGTCAACCTAAGGCCCAAGTGGAACCTGAGATTAATTTCGAAGGGGAAACTAGGACTGATGGCCCAGCAACTGAAACAGTTGGGACAGAAGGTGTATTTTCACAGACTTCCGAAGCACAATTCAAAGCCTCGGAAGAACAAGCAAACTTCCGAAGCTGAGATTGCTGCTGCGGAAGGACTATTTTCTCTTTCCGATGATCTAATAGTCACAGATGCAATTCTGGAACTTGCATCTGAGGTTAATAGGGAGGACTTTCTCAGCCAACATTGGCTCTAACATCTGCATTGACTCCAGCTCCTACCTCTACCACCCAACCTGGATCTTCTATCCAAGAACCCCCAAAGTCTAGCACTTCCGAAGACATAAAAGGCAAGAGGAAGATGACTTCGGAAGAGCTTCAGGAAGAAGAAAGGTTGGAGAAGCTCAAAAGGAAAGGTAGACTACAACTGGGAAAACTGTTAGCTGCAAGTACCAAAGCAGCTGCAGCCAACCAGGAGGCAGTCAACAATCGAAGAAGGGTAGAGGTAATAGATAGACTTGTCAGTCTAGGGGCTGCTTCGGAAGATGTACTCCTGCTACCATTAGAGGAGCTGATAGAGCTGGAAAAGGCAACCTTGCTGCAAAAACAGCAAAAAGAAGAGGCTGCAAGGTTGGCCTTAGAAGAAGAGAAAGGCAGAGAAAAGAAAGGGAAGCTGATCTGCAGCTCAGGAGAGAAAGGATCACTTTCCTACTCTCCAGAGGATTCTCTCAAGAGGAGTTGTCTCCACACAATAGTGATACGATCTTATGGCTCTTCAACAAAGAGCAAGATCAAATGGAGAAGGAGAGAAAGAGAGCTGCAAGGGAGAAGCTTGTGGAAAGAAGAAAAGAAAGAAGAAGAAGCTGGACTGTCTGCCGCCAAGAAGATAGGTGAGAAAGCTTGGATGAAGAATTATCTTAAAGCTCACGGCTTCTCGGCAGGCAGGTGGGTCCCATATCTGAGAAGACTCTCCAACGACATGTCAGTGACATCAAGGCTGACATTCGTGCGGGAGAAGAAAAGAGATGTATAGAAGGGGACAGGGGATGACCTTCAAAGCAACCTCTCAACCCAAAATCCAAACCCAACCTCAACCTGAACCTATACCCTTTCCCTTCCCAATCAAAACTGAACCCACTTCTGAACCTTTCACCCCTGAACCTACACCATCACACCTACCAACCTCTTCACCTCAACCACCTAAACTACCCATCATCCAACCCAAAACCTTAGCCAGAACCCAAACTCCTAAACCTACCCAACAACCAATCAAACCATCCCCTCAGCCTTCCAAACATCTCTCTATGGAGGAATTCAAGGCGATCAAGACTAAGCTCATCAACTGTACAACTCTGAGTGACATCTCCTGTGAGGAGGATTCAGTCAACTTGACTTATGTTGATGGATCCTCAAGTTCCCTCACAAGAGATGAGTTTCTTGATCTACCCAGAGGAACTTTGGACCAAGCTGCAAAACTCCTTGGCCTCAATTCAGATACATTGAATGAGGAAGAAAAGAAGCTGAGGAGAAAGCTGGTGACTCTGCTGGATACAAAGAAAGGAGACAGGGTACCAAGACAATCTCTTGTACCCAGAAAGAAGATAATCCAGTGGAGGTTCAAGACTCTTCTCACAACTTTTTTGTTGAGAGAGAGAATGGAGAGCTCAACAGGCTGAGTGCCTCATCTCTGCTACACTTAAGCAGATTTGATATTGCTGAGTTAGCAGAGAAACCATTCTCCAACCCTTCAAACTCCGATGTAGCTGCCCACATCAGAAATCATCTAGGCAGCCTTCATATGGCCGAGCTTACTGCTAGAAGCAAGGTCGAGGAGTTGAAACAGAGAGAGGAGGAGGAAAGGAAAGGATCAGCAACCAAAGGCAAAGCCTTTCTTCAAATGGTTGAAGGTCCTGAACTTGAGCCCATAGTTAGATGGGAGTATGACTATAACTCCCGTCAACTAACTATCTTCAGGGGGTCACAACAAAGGGTACATGTCATTCAAAGTGATAGACTGGATCTCCTATCCACGAATGACTTCTACAAGCTTCTCAGCACTACTTCTGGGAAGAACAGAGAGACAGACAAATATCTTTTGTCCCTGGTGCTAAAAGCTTTGAGAAGCAGAAATAAGTGAAGTTTTGGTAGCATCAGCCTAGGGGGAGTTTGTTGGATCTAGAGAGGCTGTTGCAACCAAACCTAAGTCACTTAGAAGATTTTAAGTACAACATACAAAGGACTTTCGAAACTAAGTATGGGACTTCCAAAGGAAGAAGGAGCTCTTCCGAAGTTTAAGTGTAAAATACACTTCCGAAGGAAAACTCCAACTTCCGAAGACAAAGAAGCTACTTCCGAAGATCAAGACTTAGAGACAAAGATCTGAAGTCAACTTCCAAAGTATAAAGAAGTCCTCAAAGCCTCGGAAGCTTAGAAGCATCTTCCGAAGTATAAGTGGCTTCGGAAGAACTTGTTCTTCCGAAGCCAGTTAACCTTCGAAAGACACTTCTATTATCCAGTAGACATAAGTATGGTCTGTCTGACACTCCGCTGCAAATCTCTGAGATACTGCATGGCGTTTTCTCAAAAGCCATGTAGTTGACCATACTTTAATCTACTGTTTATCTTTTTATGTTAAGTACAGTTGCCATCTTTAGTTGGTGACAAAAGGTAAGTCATGGACATGTCATGACTACCATATCTTAGATAATAATTTATCTAAGATACCTTAACTATAGCATTGTAGTATATGCTTTAGTCGTAGGTTTCCAGCTGGTATCAAGTATAACTGGCTGTAGGATTTAGTATATATAGTTTCTCATTGTAACTCTTGTTTCATGCTTGTAAGTGTCTTGTAATCTTGAGTTGAGAAGTAATATATACAAGTACCTTGAAAATACTTCTGCTTGTTCCTTTGATTACTTATTATATTATTATCAACTCTTGTTAAAGGCATTGCTTCATCTCATTTGAGTGATATTATAAGTGAGTTTGAGAGAATCACAAGTGTTTAAGTGACAAAACCCGATCCTGCAATCTGCCTCTGCTCAAGGTCAAGAAAGGAGATCAAAGAACAATCAAGACCAACGAGCTTCCTCCTCTGCCCCACCAAATGATGACCCAGTGATCCAAGACAAAAGTAATGATTAGATGTCTATGTATTTGATTACTTTTGTATTTGAATCATGTATTTAAACTTATGTATTCGATCTTTATCTTAAGATTAATACATATCTATCTTGATTATTAACTAATGATTGATGTGTTGCATGTTTAAATCAAACAAATCCAAACTATCAAAGGGATGAATTTGATGTTGCTCCCCTTCAACAGGTCAAGACTCAATTAACTATGATTCTTGATCTGCAAGGGATCATCAGGAGATCTGTGAGTTATACCCCTGAAGAGGGGGAAATAATTCACGATCTTTCAAATGAGCAACTAGCTGAGATCTTCAAGCTAAATCCCGATGAGATCGTAAAGGATGCTCCAACGTGTGACTCTACAAGTGACGAAGAGCTAAATGATATCGATGAGATTAAGATAGAAGACGTCACTGCAGAGCACTATCCTCAGTACGCTGACAACAAGGGAAATGTGGTCCCCAATCTGGGTGAATCCCTTGTCAGTGATACATTTGAGGTGTTAGATAAGATGGAGCAGGAGTCTGAGAAGACAGAAGGAACGGCCCAAGCTTCAAACGACGATGTTGACATCCGAAAGGCTGAATGAGCTGCTTGTTTTGAGGAAGTTCGAGCCCATCACACTGCTCCCAAACAGAACGTCTACACCAAACTCTACAGGATAAAGAAACATCATAAGGTGTCGGGCAGGATTATAGCGTGGGCATATTTTGAGGATCTAAACGTTTATGCCATTAAGAGGGAGAAGGGCATAGAGTACTTTAGATTTCCACATGATCTAAAGACTCTACCAGGTTTTGAGCTCAACAAGCTGGCCAAACTGAAGCTGTTGTATGCTTACCCAAGAAAAATGTCAGGCTGGTTTGAGGCTGCCCCAAAGAAAGAGTACCACACCAGGTAGGTTAACTTCAGACCTCAACAACCTACAAGGTACATCAGAAGGTCTGAAGTTGATGCCATTACTGGAAAGCCAAAGATAGTGCTGAAGTGGAGTCCTCCGCGCACGATGTCAAGAATCCCGCTTAGGGAAATGCCACAGGACTTCACTCCACACTTTAAGTGGTGGTACTAAGATTGGAGAACCAGAGAAGCGGTCATAGTGCTAAATAAAGAGGGCCAAATGGATATCATCAGGGTATTTGACCCAATGTGGCTCACCAACTTGTCAGCTAATGATGTCTACACTCTATACAAGTGGCCACTGTTCTATGACTCGCAGGATATAGTACAAGCCCTCCAGTTCCAGAACGTCATAAGACTCTGCTTTGCGTTTGAGATTCACGCAGGAGTCACAAGAGAGGATAAGTACAAGAAGTATGAGGAGGTGATGCAGAAAACAAGACATTAGAGAGATCTAGGTCCAAGGGGGAGTTTGTTGATACATGTATGTACCTAGATCATGATATGAATGTAATATATCTTGTTTGTCTGATTCTGATGTAATGTTTGGAATGTTAATGAAATGATATTGGTTGTTTGTGATTTATAATGTTTAATATTTCATTAATGAGTTAAAGTTGAATTGGTTAAATAGGTTTGTGAGTGTTTGAATTGTTACACATAATGTTATATTAATGAATACATTCAAACATAACAAAATGAAGTTCTCATGCGAATGGCCCAGGCGAATGGACCATACGCATGAATAACTTCATGCGAATGACTCAGTCGCACGACTGAACCAGGAGACTGGATCAATCATATGATTGTAACATAAGATTGGCTCAGTCGCACGCCTGAACACTCAGTCGTGCGGATGGATCAACCGCATGATTCAATCGCACAACTGAACCATACTAATGGTTCAGTCGTCCGAATGAACAATACTAACCTATAAATACCACCCAATTTGTGGAAAAACAAAAAGCATTCATTCTATTTCGATTCCAGACGTACCCTAGCCGTCCAGAAGCCTCCAAGTTCATACTCCAAGTTCATAGAACGCTGTAGATCGATTCCTAATCGATTCTTAACATTTGATTCAATACTTTATTGATTCTACATGCGTTCTCACTGATTGGATCGCCAATCAAATAGGATTCCGCACTATTTGGTATGTCAGTCAACCCGAGGGATTTGAAGATCCTTATCATCGGGACAGAGTTTACAAACTCGACAAGGCCTTATACGGGCTTCATCAAGCTCCAAGGGCCTGGTATGAGAAACTCTCGACTCATCTTGTGAAACACGGCTTTCGCAGGGGAGTCATTGACTGCACTCTGTTTATCAAAGAAAAAGATGGAGACCTACTGCTAGTACAGATCTATGTCGATGACATAATCTTCGGTTCAAAGAACGAAGAATTATGCAAAGAGTTTGAAGCAGTTATGAAGAAAGAGTTTGAGATGAGTGCTATGGGGGAGATGAAATTCTTCCTCGGGTTACAAGTGGATCAAACACCAAAAGGGATCTTTCTACATCAGACCAAGTATGTGGGAGACATTCTCAGTCGGTTTGACATGGAGAATGCTTCTGCAGCTGGGACTCCACTTGCTACAAACCACGATATAGCACCTGATAAAAATGGAGATCTGGTAGATGCCACAATGTACCGAGGAATGATTGGATCCCTCATATACCTCACTGCCTCAAGACCTGATATCATGTATGCTACATGTTTATGTTCTAGATATCAGGCTAAGCCTAAGGTTAACCATCTGATCGGGGTCAAGAGGATATTCCACTATCTGAAGGGTACACCCACACTTGGGTTATGGTATCCTCATGATGATGACTTTGAGCTCACGGCGTATAGTGACTCGGATTACGGGGGCTGCAAGATGAACTACAAGTCTACATCAGCAGGGTGTCAATTTTTTTGGAGGAGATTAGTTACCTGGCAGTGTAAGAAGCAGACCTCGGTTGCATTGTCAACCTGTGAAGCCGAATATGTTGCTGCTGCAAGTTGCTGTTCACAAATCATTTGGATTCAACAGCAAATGCGAGAGTACGGTTTACATTTCTCTTCTACTCCTATCTTTGTTGATAACTCTGCTGCAATTGCAGTAACTAAAAATCCAGTCCAACATCCAAAGACCAAACACATCGTTATTAAATACCATTTCATAAGGGACTGTTTTGAATAGAACTTAATCGATGTGGTAAAAATTAATACCGATTATCAACGCGCTGACCTCTATACAAAAGCTTTTGATAAACCACATTTTTTATATATGTTAGAGGTCAACGGAGTTAAAAAGAAAAGTGATGTTATTCCTAATGATGATCATGTGTAGTCCGATGCAGTGTAGTTAATTTTTTCTCTTTTTTATTTTTTATTTTCTTTACTTATTTTTTTCTGTTTAACTTAAACTCATGTTATGTAGCTGTCTATTAATATCTTAAAATAATTAAACCAGTTATGATTTTAGAATTTTAGGGGGAGAATAGGTCAGCCAGTAACATTTAAAAAAACGAGGGAGAAGGAGAGGCTAGCTGATATAAGGTAAACCGTACCTGTGATACCGATTCAAACCCTTTGGAAAATGATAGTACACAGGAACAAATCAAGAGGGACTTTAAAATTTGATTTAGAAAAGATGCAAAATTCAAAGTATAAGTCTGGTGGCCAAAGGGTTTGAATCGGTATCACAGGTACGGTTTACCTTATATCAGCTAGCCTCTTTTTCTCCCTCATTTTTTTTTAATGTTACTGGCTGACCTATTTTCCCTCTAAAATTCTAAAATCATAACTGTTTAATTATTTTAGGATTTTAATAGACAGCTACATAACATGAGTTTAAGTTAAACAGAAAATAAAATGAGTAAAGAAAATAAAAAATAAAAAAGAGAAAAAATTAACTACACTGCATTGGACTACACATGATCATCATCAGAAATAACATCACTTTTCTTTTTAACGACGTTGACCTCTAACAGATATAGAAAACGTGGTTTATCAAAAGCTTTTGTATAGAGGTCAGCGCGTTGAAAATCAGTATTAATTTTTACCACATCGATTAAGTTCTTTTCAAAACAGTCCCTTATGAAACGGTATTTAATACCGATGTGTTTGGTCTTTGGATGTTGGACTGGATTTTTAGTTACTGCAATTGCAGTAGAGTTATCAACAAAGATAGGAGTAGAAGAGAAATGTAAACCGTAGTCTGGCATTTGCTGTTGAATCCAAATGATTTGTGAACAGCAACTTGCAGCAGCAACGTATTCGGCTTCATAGGTTGACAATGCAACCGAGGTCTGCTTCTTACACTGCCAGGTAACTAATCTCCTCCCAAAAAATTGACACCCTGCTGATGTAGACTTGTAGTTCATCTTGCAGCCCCCGTAATCCGAGTCACTACACGCCGTGAGCTCAAAGTCATCATCATGAGGATACCATAACCCAAGTGTGGGTGTACCCTTCAGATAGCGGAATATCCTCTTGACCCCGATCAGATGGTTAACCTTAGGCTTAGCCTAATATCTAGAACATAAACATGTAGCGTACATGATATCAGGTCTTGATGTAGTGAGGTACATGAGGGATCCAATCATTCCTCGATACATTGTGGCATCTACCAGATCTCCATTTTCTTCAGGTGCTATATCATGGTTTGTAGCAAGTGGAGTCCCAGCTGCAGAAGCATTCTACATGTCAAACCGACTGAGAATGTCTCCCACATACTTGGTCTGATGTAGAAAGATCCCTTTTGGTGTATGATCCACCTGTAACCCGAGGAAGAATTTCATCTCCCCCATAGCACTCATCTCAAACTCTTTCTTCATAACTGCTTCAAACTCTTTGCATAATTCTTCGTTCTTTGAACCAAAGATTATGTCATCGACATAGATCTGTACTAGCAGTAGGTCTCCATCTTTTTCTTTGATAAACAGAGTGCAGTCAATGACTCCGCTGCGAAAGCCGTGTTTCACAAGATGAGTCGATAGTTTCTCATACCAGGCCCTTGGAGCTTGATGAAGCCCGTATAAGGCCTTGTCGAGTTTGTAAACTCTGTCCCGATGATAAGGATCTTCAAATCCCTCGGTTTGACTGACATACCAAATAGTGCGGAATCCTATTTGATTGGCGGTCCAATCAGTGAGAACGCACGTAAAATCAATAAAGTATTGAATCAAACGTTAAGAATCGATTAGGAATCGATCTACAGCGTTCTATGAACTTGGAGTATGAACTTGGAGGCTTCTGGACGGCTAAGGTACGTCTGGAATCGAAATAGAATGAATGCTTTCGTATTTCCACGAATTGGGTGGTATTTATAGGTTAGTATTGTTCATTCGGGCGACTGAACCATTAGTATGGTTCAGTCGTGCGATTGAACCATGCGGTTGATCCATCCGCACGACTGAGTGTTCAGTCGTGCGACTGAGCCAATCTTATGTTACAATCATACGACTGATCCAGTCTCCTGGTTCAGTCGTGCAACTGAGTCATTCGCATGAAGGTATTCATGCGTATGGTCCATTCGCATGGGCCATTCGCATGAGAACTTCATTTTGTTAAGTTTGAATGTATTCATTAATATAACATTATGTGTAACAATTCAAACACTCACAACCCTATTTAACCAATTCAACATCAACTCATTAATGAAATATTAAACATTATAAATCACAAACAACCAATATCATTTCATTAACATTCCAAACATTATATCAAAATCAGACAAACAAGATCTATTACATTCATATCATGATCTAGGTACATACATGTATCAACAGATGCATCTTCTATCTGAAAGCTCTAGTCAAAGCCTCCTTCTTCAACAGCAATTGCAGCTTGCTGCTTTGGCTTCTCATTCTGGGGGGCTTTCTGAGTGTAGTTTGGTCTGGTTTGTGCTTGGCCACCATTTGTTCTTGGTGCCTTACACTCTCTTACAAAGTGTCCCATCTGGTTAGTTGTATCACTTTACTTTGCTTTTATCCAGTCCAAACTTTCCACTGGTTGCATTGCTTGGAAACTTTCTCCCTGTCCTCTTGTAGAACTTCTTGGCTCTATGAGTGAGAAGAGCCATCTGCTTGACTATCTCTATGTACTCCAGATCATCTGGATGGATACAGTCCAAATCTTCAAGGGTGAAGAGAAAGTTGCCTGAGGTTTCATCAGCAGAGACAAAAGCATGAGAAGAACTTGTCTCTTGGAAAGGGCTTCCTTGAGTGTAGCTTTCCCTTGGAGTCTCTGGGAAGGTGATGAAAGGGCCCTTTTGTGAGTTGTCAGGGTAGCATATAAGATGATGTTGTGGCTCAATGCTTTCCCTTTCAACCATATGGAGGGCTGAACTCAGTTGATTGCTGGAGTTATCAGATGAGTTTTGCATGTTCATCTCCATCTGGTAGCCACTAAGAATACCATACAACTTTGTAAGAGTAAGAGTCTTAAGGTTCTCAGTCCTCTTGATAACAACATAGTAATGTGTTCATTGTCTAGGAAGAGAGGACATAAACTTCCTTACAATGTCCATGTTCTCAAGAGTTACTCCAACATCCATTAGAGTATTCACAATCTCAACATACCTGAAGCATTGTTGAGTCATGGTTTCACCTACCTTAAAGGTGACTTTTCAAACTGCTGCTTCAGGATATCCTTCTTGTTCTCCTTTGCTTCAGTAGACCCCTCATACATCAGCTTCAGTGCTTCACATAGTTGCTTGGCAATTTTTGCACTTCTTGAAGCCTCTGTAGATGGAGTTTGCAAGAGTAGTTTGAAGGGTTGTCATGGCTTTCTGATCAATCTCTATTCTTTTCTTGACTTCTTCATAGTAATCAGCCACAGCCTTAGGAATCATACCACCACCAGTAGCAGAAGTGGTGCTTGGTATGTAAGGTCCTTCAACAACAGAGTCCCACATCCTGGAGTCTAGAGACTTGATGAAGCCTTCCATTCTTTGACACCAACTATCAACGTCTTCAGGAGTGATCAGTGGAGACTTTGTCATAGTTCCAGTTTCCATATCAGCTTTGGTAATAACTGCCATTTGAGTTGTTAAGTATTTTGTGTGTGTGAGGGATCTTAAGATGGTGAGATCTTATATCAAGAACCTGAAAAGCTCTGATACCAAATGCAGGACCGGTGAAGGGTATGCACTTACAACACAACAACACAATGAGGAGAGTTGCTTAGAACACTTAACAGATCAAATAGGGAACTAGTTAACTTTATGTGAAAGATGCTAAGAACACAAGTAAATATGAGACAGAACAAGATGGAAAATAACACAAGTAATTGGTTTTCAAGAATGTTGTATATTGCTTCTCAAGTTCTATTACAAATGTTACAAAGCATACGATAAAAGTTACAAGTACTTGAGATACTTTATACTACATCCTACAGCCGACCATACTTTAAAAGCCAGCTGGATACAATTGACTAGAGAACTATAAAATCAAATGTAAAGTCAAAAGGCAGATTTGTCTTTTGACTAGTGACTATGACATGCCATAGCTCACATCCTAATATATTACAAAAAGAATAAAAGTACATAAAGTAGAAAGCATGGACTCAAGACCTTAATGTATAGTTACCAAAAGCATGGACCTTTCACCAACTCATGTAAGTTGGTGACTTTACAGAGTTGCAGCGGAAAGATGGTCCAGCTTTATCGTAAAGTACATCAGATAAAAGCATGTCTCTAAAAGTCTTCGGAAGAAATCTGTCTTCACTCTTTGGCTTCGGAAGACTTTGTCTTTGAAGCTTCGGAAGACTTCACATTTTGCTTCGGAAGATGTTGGTCTTGGCTTCGAAAGATTTTACACTTAGAATATTTCTAGTGCATGGTGTAAAACTTCCGAAGCATTTCTACTTCTGTTCTTCAGTGCATGCATGCATGCAGAGAGATTTTGGATGTGTTGGCTGCATCAGACTTATAGGAATCCTTACAATTAATAACTCATTGAACTTGGACTAATAAATGTATATCAAGGAACGTTAATGACATAGTACATGTTAATGACTTGTAAACTAAAATGAAACGGGATTAGAGATTTATGGTAAGACATTGGACTTGGAATTATATATAAATCATGTTTCATTAAAATTTGAACTTGGATGGGGATTAAGGACTAGACTATGAGGATATAACCCCATTTAGTATTCTCGACCTTTATAATTCTATTGTGTTTTTATGTATATATAGTTACTTGCTATACTTGTTATGGACTTTGGGTTGTGCTATCATCAAGGTGAGCTTCATGCCCTCTTAAAATATGTTTTACTTGGGAGAAAATCTTGCTCATTAGTTTTGGTCTATGTCGTGATTTAAAATTTATTTTGGATTATCGTGTGTGGTTTGAGTAATAAGACCGAGTCTAGATTTTCTTTCATAAGTACGTACTCTTATTTGGACTTGGCTTTTATTGTCATGAAAATGTATTGTTAGTACAAATAAGTTGATGCCCCACCCCTGTTGTTGGTATGCTAGCTAAGACTGACATGGCATGTTCGTGCTCAAGGGTGAATATTACCTGATTATTTGGACTTGGACTGATAATGAGCTTACTATGCTCTCGTACACAAACACATATTTTGTACATGACTCACACGAAAACTTGTTACTTATAAACCTATGAACTCACAACATTTGTTGACTTTTTAGAGCATGTCTTTTAAGGTAATAACGATTAAGTGCTCGAAACATGTACCATAGATAAGATTGATCCCGTTGGAGCCTTATACAATTTATGGACTAGGATTTTGGTTTGAATTATATTTGCTTGGTTTGGATTGTATTAGTTGGATATGTACTTACTTTGGTTTGTATTTGTGCATGTTTGTTCCGGTTTGGAATCTTGGATTGTTTTGTTCAATATGGTATGATGTTATGGGATTGACTACACTTGGCACTTGTTGTTATATGTCAAGCAACATCATGATCCGTGGATGGAGAATGACTTTAGTGATTCTCTTAGACCGCCAATGTGTTATGACGATTCCATCTGTCGCATCCTCGTGTTCTGCTACCAGCGGGGGTGTGACAATCAACCATTAGGGTTTGGACATCATTTATTTCCTCATCATGCATATAACTTGAATAAATCATTATACGGATTCATACAGACCTTATATGGTACCAATGGCTTGCCAATTATGTCACCACATTAGGGTCCCGAGATAGCTCGTGATCACTAAGTATTTATTTATAGACACGACTATAGATACAACTTATCTACTTTCTGGTGTAGATGAGATTATACTTACTACTTCACCCCCAGCTCTTAAACAACATCTCATGTTTCGTCTCATGTTAGAATTTGCTATGAAGGATCTTAGTCCGCTTAATTATTTTCTTGGCAGTTCTATCACACAAGATCCTTATGGGTAATTTCTATCTCAACATATATATGGGTCGGATATTCTAATATGAGCAAAGATGGTTGATTGTAATCCAATAAGCACACGAATTAACACAGTTGACAAGTTGAGTGCTATGGTGATCTATTCGATGACCCTACTACGTTTTGATGTTTAGCTAGAACCCTAACGTTCCTTTGACTGCATATATATTATGCTACATAACAATTATACATGCACATGCATGCACCGCATATATGTCATTTTCATGGGTAAAACGCATAATATCAAAGGCAATTTACAAAAGGGTAGCCCAACCTCCACCCTCATCTCTTATATAGATGCATATTAGGCACCCATTACACGATGTTTTACTTTGGGTTGTTGTGTCTTCTTAGGCTATAACCTCATATGTTGATCTAAATACGAGCGTACTATTTCAAGCTCTAGTACCGAGACCGAGTACTACGGGGTCACTAACTGAGTCGCTAAAGGTTGTTGGATTCGCAACCTTCTCCTCGAGTTGGGTCATCCACCTTTTTGGACTTCACTGGTTTATTATGAGTATGTAACCTTCAATAAATCATCCGAGAATCCTATTTAGCATCAACACACAAAACATATAAAGATCGATTTTCGTTTTGTTCAAGAAAGGTTCAACAGGGTCAGATTCGTGTTCAACATGGATCCTTTTTACTGACTTCAGATCCAGCTTAAGGATTTGAAACATCCTCCTTAGACTCAGGGTATATTATACCATATATTTTTTTGTAAATACCATATATATTTTCTGTCATTGGTGAAGCTTAATGTATCAACATATATTGATAAATTAATGAGAAGGATATAAATTTTGAGCCGTTCTAACACCAGTACTATTGTTCTTCTATTTCTTTTCAAAATTTTAGTACTTTCTCTAGTTTTTGAAGGGGTAAGAATGATCACTTACGATTATTGTTCCATGATGAGACAATTGCATGTTGCCTATACAAAGAAAGTACTTATAATTATTAAAAGACTAAAAACATAAATTAAGTGATGTACATTTACATATGAAAATTTTTATCACTACCCCACAATTAAAAGTTCTTCTATGATAATCTCCATGATGGGCACTCATTTATCACGCTTTTACTCGTATATCACACTTATGTTCATTAACGCGTCCGTAAATGCATGTTATACGTGATTAGCAGTTACGTATCAATTTTAGCTCGCGTAGTAACAGAAGAAAAACTATACAATTCCTTTCATCTATGTTTAAATGTTTATAACTTATTTTTTCAATACCAATCACTGGATACAGTTAAAAGTACAAGTTAATTTCTTATAATGTTATGCACTCGAACATTTGATATGGTAAGTTTATAGAAAGGGTTGGACGATACAACCCTTATAACAAGAGTCTAATCACATGATATTTTGAACTACTAGGAGTGTGCATGTGAAATGTACAAAGTATTCCTATCTTAATCTACTAGTAGTAATATATCACTGAAATGACTAAAATATGAACATATCTCAAAACTATAGTTTTACCTATAGGACAACGGAATTGTACTTTTCCCACACTAGCAACCTATAACTGGTATTCCTTTTCAAGTGCGAATATCTACCAATAGGTAGATAGTGCATAAATTCGAACATTTCACCACTTTGATGTTTAGTTGCTTTTAACATTATGAACAATGAATAAGCAACGAATGATCTAGTGATCTAAAAGACATTCGTTATTATGTTAGTGGCTTTCATGTCCGATAATGACTTAGCCAGCTCTATAACAAACCATCAATCCATCACAATATCTCTTTATAAAGATTAATCTATATATGTATTAAATGGAAAAATTTTCCATCTCGTTCATGCATTTATATAGCACATGATGTTTTTTTGTAATTATTGATACCGATATGTGATTAGGATGGATGATGCACATTTTAAGATCATCTAAATAATGGATACTTGTAGTTAACTAGCATTGAGGATGCTTTTTGATACTACGAAAGTAGAAGGGTGAAACATGAGTTATAATTGCATAGTATTAGGGGTGACTAATAAAGCAGAATGTAAGGAAACCCAAAACAATTAGGACCAATATTAAGGTATATATGGTGTTGGCTATAATATTATTTCACGAACTTAGGACAAGTATATGGTATAAGACTATTAGCTTATACCAGTTTGATTACCTCGAACATATCACATATCTATTTACCCACATCAAAATTGAATACATTAATATGTTATATAAAAAGGGTGTATTGGTACTTAACTTATCTCTCACTTTACGTAAGGGTAAGGAGGGGTGAGATTACTTTAAGATCCACGTATAGGGATGTTTAACGGTTTATGCATTTATAAAATCTTTTTAGGCCTATCCATTAACCAAACGGAACCAAAATGAAAGCATGTCTAAACAAACGATATTCTACCAAATAAACTAGATTCATAATATGGATTTCACTGAAATTAGAAAATCAAAACGAATAAGCAAGATTTAGAGTAATCAAAACCAAACTGAAATTTGAATTCATAATTCAGATGCGATTAGGAACTAAATCAAAAACTGAATTCACAATTCAGTTTGGTTTTTTAGGTTATGGATATGATTCGATTTTTGGGTTGTTTGGATTTTAGTTTTTTTGAATACCCTTAATGATGTACACAGTCATACTCTACAGTTTATGGATGAGGCTCTTTCCCACTAGAATATATAATATGTGATATAGTTTTTAAAACATAATAATAAATGATTATTTAAAGTAGGTAGAAATTTCAAATAACAAAATTCTAACATTTTAGAAGAGCGAGTAAGTATTTAACATTTCTAGTCGGTTTTAAGATGTGTTTAAGTCGTGTTGCGAGAAATAAGAATCCTAATGAATGATATTTAATCACATGAGATCATAAACGAGTAATGCGTAATGACAAGCAAGTATGGGAAAATATTTTGTAATCAATGATGAGATTAAGATCACCAAAACTCGTCACATTACCATATCTACGTCGATCAAGAATTTGGGTGTGTATTTATGGTGTTAATTCTAAATGTTATTTAAGTCTGTTAATTAACACTGGACTTTAATGTGCTATTGAGTGGATATTAAATAATTAATTTTGTTGGGCGCAATTGAGAGTTATAAGAATTTTGTCCATAAGAATTTTGTGGTGGCTAAGGAGGTTTGATAGGCCCAAAACATTCGTTGTTATGTTCTAGACTACGTTTCTTTGCTAAATGTAGTTACTTTGTTGTATTTCATTTCACAAGAACCATTTCATATTTATAAGAAATACATATAAAATCTTAACCTATTTATGTCTTAAATATGTCTTAAAAATGCCTCAAAACTAAACTTTTTTCAGTAATGAAGAGCAAAAGTTGATCCACATGCAATGATATAGTGATCCGTTTCCAAATGGGTCTATCCCATTACCCAAGTAGTCTATGGAAACCAAACAACCCAAATTCCTCGAGCCCAAACGGAAAAACTTAATTATTATTTCTTAAGATATTTAAATGTTTGAGAATAATAAAAGTTTTTATCCAGGTGCGTCTCAATGTTTTTGGAGGCCTAAAGAAAACTGAAATTTGAGGCCTTTTTAAACACTATTATAAAAAAAACTCTTCTCCTTTATCTGGGCTTTACTTGTTGCAAATTCTTTAATTTACTCGTCGTAATCAATTTTTTAAAAAAATTATTTATCAATCGCTAAAATAGTTAAATCATTTAATCTTTCTTGTGACATCGTAGATCTTAAATAAATTTTGATCAATCAAATCTAGATGATTTGATGAACCAAAATATCAAAGCAACTCCTAAATCAAACTCAAAACCAATTTACAAACTAAATAAGGTGAACAGACGCAATTCCCAAATCCCAAATCAAATATTTCAAGCAAATCCCAAGTGATACAATAATTCTATATTCTAATAAACAATAATAATTAGCAATTTGCAAATCAAATAAATAGAAAACAAATCGAGTAGGCAAGCCAAATGAAAGTAAAAAGTTAGAGCACAACTTACTTTTTTTGAGATGAAATCGAGTAGTAAAGCACAACAATTTGAGATGAAATAAAGCAGCCTAGCAGACAAAGCAATTAGAGCACAACAATCTGAGAAGAACATAACCGTCGCGTAGAAGAATTTGGGCTGAAAACGAGCAGCGAAAACGCAACTAGGCAAGTGAAATCGTCCAATCGAGCAGATGAACTCATCGCGTGAGGCGTGATTATAACCTTCTAGACATTTGGGCTTCCAACTTTCGTGAGTTCGCCTGTTCGTTTCCAACACCCCTGCCCCAACCCCCCACTCATTAATAAGGTAATTAATTCTTTGTTGTATGTGTGTGAATTGAGATGCAAAAGTAGGAAAATGGTAGATGGCGGAGGTCACAATATGTTCAGCATTCTTTTTTTTGGGCTAAACTTGGGCTTCTAATAAACTTTTGGTGGCATGTTACCACAAGTGGGCCTAAAGCCCTAGCTTGTTTTCACAAGCTGTTGGGCCGCCATCAGATATATCGTATTTTGCTAAAGTTAGGGTGTGGTACTGTTTGAAAATTTTGGTTTCATGTATTCGTGAAATTTGTAATTACATTTATGGGACAAACTTTGGTTCATGGATCGATATCACGAACTAAAAACTCAACCAATATATTAGGATTCCATTTTAGATAGTAACATGTTTGTATAAAATTTGGTTGTAATTGCTACGGCTATAGAAGGTATTGATGATTTAATATCAGCTGAAAAAACTTTGACATGAGTTCTATCTAAATTGTGTTTTAACAGTACATGCTTCAAAGTGTTTTTTCAATTGTACAAGCCCTCCAGTTTCAGAACGTGATAAGACTCTGTTTTGCATTTGAGATACATGCTGGAATCACAAGAGAGGAAAAGTACAAGAAGTTTGATGAGCTGATGAAGAATGTTGGACAATGATGTAAACTAGGTTCAAGGGGGAGTTTGTTGATACATATGTACCTAGTTTATGAGCTTAATGTTAAATGTCTTTCATGTCTTACATATATGTAATGAATGAGTTGAATGAAATGAAATATGTGTTGATGCTTATATTGTTTAATGTTTCATTGTTTATTGTGTCATAACGCATGTTGAACTAACTATATAGGTTTGTGGTTGTTTACATAGTTCTTAGTCAATAATGGTTGAAAAATGTGTTTAAACTTAATCGTATGAAGTATTCATGCGAATGGACCATTCTAATGGACCATACGCATGAACACTTCATGCTAATGGATCAGTCGCACGATTGAGACATAAGATTGGCTCAGTCGCACGACTGAACATTCATTCGTGCGTATGGAACAATCGGATGATTCAGTCGCATGACTTAACCATACTAATGGTTCAGTCGCACGATTGACAAACCCCAACCTATAAATACCACTTAATTCGTGGAAAACGGAACACTTGAAGAATTTTGACTCACAGACGTACCCTAGGCGTCCAGAGACTCCAGAAAACCTGTTCCAACTTCATATATCGCAGTTGATCGTGTTCTAATCGTTCATAACGTTTCTTTAATCTCTAGATTGATCGAAATTGCTTTCTCACTGATTGGATCGCCAATCAAATAGGATTCCGCACTATTTGATTAGGTATACACGCTTTTATTGATATATCACACTTATGTTCATTAATGCATCCGTAAATGCATGCTATACGTGATTAGTAGTTACGTATCAATTTTAGCTCGCGGAGTAACAGAAGAAAAACTATACAATTCTTTTCATCTACGTTTAAATGTTTATAACTTTTCAATACCAATCATTGGACAAAATTAAAAGTACAAGTTAATTTCTTATAATGTTATGCACTTGAACATTTGATATGGTAAGTTTATAGAAAGGGTTGGACGATACAAGCCTTATAACAAGAGTCTAATCGTATGATATTTTGAACTACTAGGAGTTTGCATGTGAAATGTACAAAGTATTCATATCTCACTAATCTAATAGTAGGAATATATCTTTGAAATGACTAGAATATGAACATATATCAAAACTACAGTTTTACCTATAGAACAATGGAAGTGTACTTTTCCCACACTAGCAACCTATAACTGGTATTCATTTTCAAGTGTGAATATCTACCAATAGGTAGATAGTGCATAAATTCAAACATTTCACCACTTTGATGAGCAGTTGTTTTTAACATTATGAACAACTAATAAGCAACGAATGATATACTGATCTAAACGACATTCTTTATTATGTTAGTGGCTTCCATGCCCGATAATGACTTAGTCAGCTCTATAACAAACCATCAATCCATCACAATATCTCTTTATAAAGATTAATCTATACATGTATTAAATGGAAAAATTTTCCATCTCATTCATGCATTTATATAGCACATGATGTTTTTTTTGTAATTATTGATATCGATATGTGATTAGGATGGATGATGCACATTTTAAGATCATGTAAATAATGGATACTTGTAGTTAACTAGCACTGAGGATGATTTTTGATACTACGAAAGTAGAAGGGTGAAACATGAGTTATAATTGCATAGTATTAGGGGTGACTGATAAAGCAGATTGTAAGGAAACCCAAAACAATTATGACCAATATTAAGGTATATACGGAACTGGCTATAAGATTATTTTACGAACTTAGGACAAGTATATAGTATAAGACTATTAGCTGATAACAGTTTGATTACCTCGAACATATCACATATCTATTTACCCACATCAAAATTGAATACATTAATATGTTATATAAAAAGGGTGTATTGGTACTTAACTTATCTATCACTTTATGTAAGGGTAGGGAGGGGTGTGATTACTTTAAGATCCATGTATAGGGATGTTTAACGGTTTATTCATTTATAAAATCTTTTTAGGTCTATCCATTAACCAAGCGGAACCAAAATGAAAGCATGTCTAATCAAACGGTATTCTACCAATTAAACTAGATTCATAATATGGATTTCATTGCAATTAGAGAACCAAAATGAATAAGCAAGATTTAGAGTAATTAAAACCAAACTGAAATTTGAATTCATAATTCAGATGCGATTAGGAACTTAATTGAAAACTGAATTCACAATTGGGTTTGGTTTTTTAGGTTATGGATATGATTCGATTTTTTGTTGTTATGGTTTTTAGTTCTTTTGAACACCCACAATGACGTACGCAGTCATACCCTATACTTTGTGGATGAGTCTCTTTCCCAGTAGAATATATAATATGTTATATAATTTTTAAAACATATTAATAAATGATTATTTAAAGTAAGTAGAAACTTGAAATAACGATATTCTAAAATTTTAGAAGAGTGAGCAAGTATTTAACATTTCTAGTCAGTTTTTAGATGTGTTTAAGTTCGTGTTGCGACTAATGAGAATCCTAATGAATATTTAATCACATGAGATGATAAACGAGTAATGAGTTATAACAATGGAAAAGATTTTGTAATCAATGATGAGATTAAGATCACCAAAACTCGTCACATTACCATATCTACGTCGATCAAGAATTTGGGTGTGCATTTATGGTGTTAATTCTAAATGTTATTAAAGTCTGTTAATTAACATTGGACTTTAATGTGCTATTGAGTGGATTTTAAATAATTAATTTTGTTGGGCTCAAGTGAGAGTTATAAGAATTTTGTCCATAAGAATTTTGTGGTGGTTAAGGAGGTTTGATAGGCCCACAATTTTTGCTTCATCAAACAAAAAGTAAAGGGACGGCCGAATAGTGATCTACGCACTCTTAGTAATTATTTTTCTCAATGAAATTCAACAAGTAGATGCACTCATGGTTACGGTGTGAGGTGAGATCATTCTCTTAGTTTTCAAATTTTACTTCATCGTAAATTCTCTGTCTAAACTGATAAACTATTGTGAGTTTAATCCACAATACGTTTATTTGATAATCTTCTTATGATTCAGAATATAATCCAAGTGGGTTTTGTATATTAAGATTGAATCTGACTAAGGCATGTTTTCATTCGTTGTTATGTTCTAGACTACGTGTCTTTGCTATATGTAGTCACTTTGTTGCATTTTATTTCACAAGAAACATTTCATATTAATAAGAAATACATAGAAAATCTTAACCTATATGTCTTAAAAATGCCTCTAAACTGAACTTTTTATAGTGATGAAGAGCAAAAGTTGATCCACATGCAATGATATAGTGATCCGATTTCCAAATGGGTCTATCCCATTACCCAAGTAGGTCATGGAAACCAAACAACCCAAGTTCCCCGAGCCCAAACGGAAAATTTTAATTATTATTTCTTAAGATATGATATCTAAAAGTTTGAGGATAATAAAAGTTTTTATCAGATATATCGTATTTTGCTAAATTTAAGAGTAATGGAACTGTTTGAAAATTTTGGTTTCATGTATTTGTGAAATTTGTAATCACGTTTATGGGACAAACTTTGATTCATGGATCGATATCAGGTACTAAATACTCAACCAATATATTAGGATTCCATTCTAGATAGTAGAATGTTTTGTATAAAATTCTAGATAATAGAAGGTATTGATGATTTAATATCAGCTGAAAAAGCTTTGACATGAGTTCTATCTAAATTGTGTTTTTACAGTGCATGCTTCAAAGTGTTTTTTTTTTAATTACACGTTTGCTTTATTGTTTATCTATACGTCCAAATTAATTGAAAGTTAACTACTTTATGTTGTTTGAACAAATGATCACCATCATAAACGTACAAAATAAAAATCTATCTTAATATTATTGTTACAAACTTGTTCAAAAATAACCATTCGACCGTTACAATTGATTACATGAAAATATAATAGTAAAGAGATCTCATCCGAATTCTAATATCACAAATGACGTTATTTAGACCTTAAAATTAGCTTTTGAGTAGTTTTGCCATAAAAACTTAAAATAGTACGATTAGCAAATCATGTGATGACATGTCAACCTTAAATCGTAAATTGTGTTATTTTAGGCTAAAGGAAATGATAATTTTGTGTAGCTATCTTATTTAACTAAGTAGTTTTTAACACCAAACAATGGTATTTATGTAAAGTAACTCGGTGAAAGTGGGTTTTATATAAAAACTCACTGTAAATGCTCTTAGAGAAGAAAGAGAAAGAAACAAGTGATTAATCCACATAATCTAATTTTAAATCACACAAGATTACGTTTATGTTGTTGATACGGTTCTATTTGTCTTGGGGTTTATTTTGCGAAGGTTTCACAAATCGTCTTTGCTATAAATAAAGAACCGGTATACGAAATCGGACATTTATTTGGATTTTATAGAGCTTATGATTCGTCAAAGTATAAAATTGTTCCTTTTAACTTATTAAATGAGATCCACAAAATCTTAGTTAGCGTATGAAATTGGAGACGTATAAAAAGCCAAGTGCACGTGTGGAACACCACAACTATCAAGCAGCAAATCATATAATTTCATTAATTGATAAGTGATTGACGTTAAAACAATACCAAACATATGCTATGATGTACTCTCTTTTCCTTTTGCCATGTGACCCCATCTTTCATATCTATTTACACACTATCAATTCTTTCCTATTTCTGTTTTTTTAAAATAGACAAATTAAATTTTAAAGTTAATTACATAAAAGGTCTCTTTGCTTACGTATGTTTTCACTTTCGTTCCCTATGTGTAAAAAAGTATAAAGTCGTCCACATGTATGAAAAAAAGGAACACTAAAGGTCCCCATTGTGATGTCCGTTATCTTTTTCCGTTAAATTTTTGTGAAATGATTAATTGACCCTCATTTAATATTATGTGTGAATAAAAATAAAGAACACATAGTGGGCCTAGTACTACCACTAACCCACCACCGTCCCCATCATCCTCGACCCCATCATCTTCGACCATCACCGTCTCCACCACCACCAGACCACCATCTCCTAACCATCACCGCAACATCACCTAACCACCACGGCAATAACGCCTACCCACCAGCGCAACACCATCATCGTCTCCCCTTACCAGTGTTATCCCAAATTGAGGATTTTTCATGAATTACACATCATAGGTTCATCATAATCCTCTATAAAACTAGATTACATTAATATACAATATCATCAATTATGTGGAGCAACTAGTGACCATCATTGACAGAAAAGAGAAAAGGCTAAGGAATAAAGTGGTTCCACTTGTGCGAGTACAGTGGAAGCATAGGAAGGGGTCAGAGTCCACTTGGAAACTGACTAAGAGATGAGGCAGCATTATCATCAATTATTCAACGACTAACAGGTTTCGAGGACGAAACCTAAATAAGGGGGTGGACTTGTAACGCCCTGGAAAAAATCGAAACGAGCCAATTGATAATAATGGGTTTAGTTGGGGGTTATTTAATATAAATAAGAGGGAAATGTTTTATGGACCGAATTAACCTTACAGGTTATGTGTTAGACGAGTTTAAGGTCCCGTGAACATCCGATATATAAACAGAAATAAGCCATATTCATTCTCATTTGCAACTCAATCAATCAACTTTTCTAGAGAGAGAGTGTGTAGAAAGAGAAAGTAGAGAAAAGTGAAGATTTGAGGATTTATTGATCAAAGGATCGAAGATCTGTGTTTTTAGGCATCAAACAACAAGAAAAGAGCAAGAATCCAGGTAAGAATCATCATTCAAACATATCTTTAGATCATACCCGGATTCTAGGGGTTTGGGGTTTTGAAAAATGGCAAAGAATCGTACAAAAGTCACGTTTTAATACATAAAATTATGTAAAAAGCTTAGATATAAGTTCATGGATGAAAAAAGAAGCATTTGGATGTAAAAGTTGAAGTTTTAGGTTAAAAACGTACTGGATCGTCATTTTTATGCGTCTAGAGAAACTGTGTGTTCGTCCAGAGAAACTATCAGTTCTTCTAGCGAAACTGTGGATTCATCCAGCTCGCTGGTAATGTCGCAGCCATGAATTCCAACGAAAGTTGGGCGAAACTGTCACGCGAAACTGGCAGAGGAACTGTCAGCGAAACTAGCAGAGAAATTGTCAGCGAAACTGGCAGAGAAACTGTCAGCAAAACTGAAAGATAAACTATTAGCGAAACTATCAGCAAAACTGGCAGAGAAACCACAGCAAAACAGGCAGAGGAACCATAAGCGAAACTGTCAGCTAAACTGTGTAGAAAATGACCTGTTTGCATGTCAACGTATATGCAGACTGTGTACCGTGAGCATACTTTAGGTGAAGTTATTTACGGAGACCAGGTGAGTTCTAGCCCTTTTTTACAAGTTTTCAACGGTTTTTGGGGACTGTTATGCATACCTTTGGGATTTTAAATGCTTAACTATATGACTTTTGCGATGTTAGCCGTAAGATGTATGATTACTGTACGAGAAGTAGGATGAATAGTTAAGCTAGTGCTCGATAGGTTAAGTGATACGAATGTGCCTACTTATGATGCTTTATGAGATTTACGATGTATTATGATGCCTTAAACTACTTTCTCTCACAATGAAAAAGATTTTATGAAAGCTTTACTTGAATGCTATGTGTGTAATAAGTAAAGTATTATGTAAAGAAAAGGAAAAGATAATGTTAACGAAAGTGAAACCTAATGAATGAACGTAAGTCTTGCAAGTAAATGAAAGGAGGTTCACAATCGTGCGTTGTTAGCTCAACTGTATGGGGCCTAGCTAGCCTATGAATACAGGGGTCTAATTCTTGAGATTGACCGAAAGTACGAAACGGGGCCCTTGTCGCTTGCCCCGGTACTGGAGTCAACTTGGTGCACAATGTTAGGGGTCTATTTATAGAATTCGGCTCAGTACCAGCTTTGTGCATAATGTTTGGGGTATAGCATACGACATTGGTCTAGATGAAAGTAAAAGATAATAATGAAAGTTCGAAATGTGCGAAATGAACAAAACGAATGATAAGAAATGAATATGATGTTATGTATGTAATGATGATTGATCACGCACTAAATGTAAAGGTTTTGAAATGTATGGAAAAATATTTTATTATAAAACTAGAACTCACTCAGCGTAGCTGACTTTTTGTGTATAATAGTTGGCAGGTAATGATGCAGCTAGGGCTGGCAATTTCTGACACGAACCTGTTAACACGACACAACACGAAGTTAACAGGTTTCGTGTTTGAGCTTAACAGGTTTCGTGTCATTAACATATCGACACGTTAAAGACACGATAAAAATCGCGTCTTAACAGATCAAACACCTGTTAACCTGTTAACGCACATGTTAAGACCTGTTTATATTTTTAGCTTATTAAAATATTTAATATATATATATATATATATATATATATATATATATATATATATATATATATATATATATATATATATATATATATATATATATATATATATATATATATATATATATATATATGTGTGTGTGTGTGTGTGTGTGTGCGTGTGTGTGTGTGTGTGTGTGTGTGTCATTTTTTCATGTTTAATTTAAAATCCTAATTGCTTGCCCAACCGCTTCAATCGAATACGACTATCACAGTACCACCAACCAAGTCTCCGCCCTCCGCCTGAGCTCTCTTCGTACTCCGTATATTACCTCTTTAAACTATGTTATTGGTCAAAGTAGACTTTTTTATTGACCTTTGTTTTAAATATGTCAAGATTATCATGCTAAAGATTATGGTATATTTAGGATTTTGATAGACTTCAGTCAATTTTTGTTCCACTAAACATGTGATTTTTATCGTGTCTCTTCGTCTTATCGTGTAACCTATTTCTAAACAAGTTTGTGTTCATGTCTTGAAAAAATAACACGATTAGTTATTGTGTCGTGTTCCTGTCAAGCCTTATCATGTTCGTGTCTTATCGTGTCGTATCCAATTTATTATGCCAACCCTAGATGCCGCTGAGGAGTACAGTCATGGATGAGATAGCTACTGGAACGATCCGAGTTTGGCATTCTAGATTTTGAGTCAATGATTGTAATTGTCAAGTTTTTATGATACAACTACAAGAAAAATGTTTTGTCATGTATATACAATTATATATGAAAAGTTTAAATTCCACTAAAAATATTAAGTTTAAATGTGTTACGCTATGAATGATTAGCTGTAAGCGTTCCGGAATTGGGGCCTTACTCGCTCAAAGCTTTTGATTTATATGCTAGGTTCGTTGAAGATGAGACGCGTATAGATCCAAACACTAATAATCTACTGAAGATACGGGTTTTTAAGCATCCAAGGTATGCAAGGAAGATCTCAACACAAGCTCTTGTGCCAGTTAACAACTTGTCTAAGCTGATGTGGTGGAGTCTTGTCCGATTGCAGCTGATGAAACTGTTCATATTTTGGCGGCACAGTTTGGTTGGTTGATTACAAAGGCCCTGAACAACAACATGTATGATTCTGAGGGCATTTACAAGGTTGCAAACGTGGACTTCTAAAGAATTGATTCACCGAGCTTAGGGGTAGATTATAGGGATTGAACCTAGAGTCTCGGAAAATCAAATCAAGTTGATGTAGATCTAGTCGCGCGGGAACTACTAGAGAAGTTTGTAGTTTAGTATAAATAGTCATTAGTTGATGTAATTATAAGGACTTTTGTCATTTCTTGATTTCGTATATATTTTAATCATTTGAATCGGAGAGCAATATACATCAAGTTTATTTACATTCGTGTTTATCTATTTCTCATTCAATCTTATTGCCGTGATGATTATATTACGCGTTCTTGTCACGAGATCGATCTGATTGTTAAGTGTTGATCCTTACATTAAAAAGGAACGAAAAGTTTTCTTATTATAATATAGAAGTTTAACAGAAAAAAAATCGAATTTTAAAAGAAAAAAAAAACTAAAAACAGAGTTAGAATAAAAAAAATTAAAACTAAAAAGAATTAAAAGAGAACAAAAAAGTAGGAACCCTGGACTTTAAGGACTGAGAATTGAGTACCCTCGTTGCCAAACATACAAATCAGCTTCAACTCACCTTGTTTTATTGAAAAAAAAAATCCTTCGATCTTTATTATTAAGGGATCATATATAAATATATCTAAAATTGAGAGTTTCAATTCCTTTTACAAAAGAAATAATAATATTTAAAATTCCAATTCTTTTAATAAATTAGAGGTGTCCATATCGGAATGATTACAACATTAACTATCTTGTTTTAAATTGTTTAGTACGTATTTGTTATATTTCTTACAATATTAATGGGACCCTATTCAATTTATTATATCCGTCCTATTGTTATAACTGATTAAATTTTAATTAAAATAATTTGAAAGATTCAAAACGTATGTCGATATCTATAGTTTTTAATAGTATATTTGTATTATTCATCTAAACATCTACAAACAAGAATACGTACAAATAACCTATAAATGACAATGGAAATGGTTCGGAAAATTAAGTAATTAATTAAATACAATATATCTTTGTAAAAAATGTTGCTATAAATCATTACTCAACAAAAGCAAAGTTATTTGAGTTATAACTTATAAGCTAGCGTGATAATTAGATTGGACAATCGGTTTAAAATTATCAACAAAAGTATAAACTCATATTTAACATGAAAAACCTAAAGTTTTAGTTTAGACCGGAAAACGGATTGTTCTTATGTTACTTGGGATTCTTTAATCTAAGCTCGATTCACTTTAGGGCCACTGAATGACAAACATAGTTAAGGTTGTGTTTAAACTTGTTGTTAAAGGGTTTATATATGTGCGTGTGTGTATATATATATATAATATTTGTCAAATAAAAAATTGTTTTCTACCTTTTAAATTATTATCAACAATGGTAATTGACTCCAATGATTGAAGAGACGATAGAAGTACAAAAGGGCCATATTATAATACGAAGCCTTCTATTTTTAGAAAATTTTATTTTATGGATCATAAATAAACAATAAAAACCAAACACAATAATTTAGCATTGAAAGGATAGGAAAAAGATGGTCAGTCTATTATTACTAATTTAAAAATGTTTATAACTAGAATTAAGACCCACATGTTGAAACCATGTAAAAAGCTAATGTAGATACATTGCGAAATTGCACGTTGAATGAAGTGTCGATAAAATAAAAAAATGAAATTTGAACGTTGTTGATAACATTCCCAACTTTATATAAAAAGGACAAATACCGCATTACAGCGAAGACATAAAAGCCATTAAAAGTACTTTTGTATCGTTGTAACACCCGGAAATTTTCTTTGAAGCCGACGAAAGAAGAAAAAGAAATAAAGTCCAAAGTCGGAGGGATCAAATTTGCCAAAACGGGAAAAGGTTGAATGGGTGGGAGTATAAAAGGAGGAGGGCAGCCCACACCCTCCCCCACACTCACACATTTCAGCCATAGAGAGAAAGAGAAAGAAAAAGTGGTCTCGAGCTCGGTTCGTGTGGATTCGAGCGTGAAAGTTGAAGTGTAGCAGGTTGAATCAAAGCTCTTCTCATCAGGATCGTTTGTGTGAGTTCTAGGACCCCTCTTTTACTTGTTTTCAAATGATTTTGGGGCTGGAAAGCATAGAAAACCCGTTTTTGTATGTGTGTGTGTTTGACCCATTTGGGTGTGTTGCGTGTGATGCGTTTGGAGTTTGTTTCCGGGCTTGTGTGTGCTTGTATGGTGTTGTGGCATGCATTCCTAAGGTTTAGGATGGTTGATTTAGGTTTAAAATGGGTTTGGATGAGCTTGGAGGCCGAAAATGGCAGATTGGGTTCGGGATAAACTCCTTTCTGCATCAGCTAAGGCTAGGCGACCGACAAGAGGCCATACGGCCGACTGAGGTGCGATTGAGGTTCATTCGCACGATTGAGGGTTCACTCGCACGATTGAGGGTTCATTCGCACGATTAAGGATTCATTCGTACGATTGGGATCCAGTCGCATGGGGAGTCATGCGATTGAGGGCCCAGTCACATAGGTGCTTAGTCGCATTAGTTCTAATCGCATGGGATTCATTCGCATGAGGTCAGTCGCATATGTGCTCATTTGCATTAGTTCCATCCGCATGATACGCACGACTGGGTGTCCATTCGCATAGATGTTCATCCGCATGAGTCCAATCGCATGAAGTTCAGTCGCCTGGAGGCCATGCGACTGAAGGGTGTCCATACGCCCATGTAGGGTTGTTGTACCCGGGGAAATGTGTAATTTAATTACTGACTTTCGGGGGAAAGTGCATATGTAAGTTTTGACATGAAAATTCCCCTAAGTTCGTGTAAGATGACTGTTGAGGCCTTAGAGGGTATATTGGGCATGATGATGATGATGTTGCATGTTTATGCATGATGTATGTTATGTATGTATGATGTTGCCCGGTATGATGATGATGACTATGTATGTTGATGTTCCTGATTTTGAAGAATGTTTATCTTTCCTGTGGCTTTACGTGTTATGTTAATGAATGAAATGAAAGTATTATGCAACGTAAAGTGGAAGATAATAAAAGAGGAACATGATGAATGAATGCATGCATTAATAAACGATGGAATGTAATAAAAGTCTTGCAAGCATTGGATATCGGGACACGCCAATTATAAGGTGTTAGCCCAACGGTGTGCGGGTTCGCTACCCCGGGAGGATGCACATTGGGGTCTTTCTTGGTGATTGACCATTTGTATGGAACCATTGTTGCTTGCCTTAGGTACTGTGGCCAGAGGTGCTGGGCACCGTGAATGAAGGTCTATGATAGGCTTAGGTCCAGTACCATGAGCATGAAGGGCATAGCACATGACAATGGTATACCTGAACTTTATCCTAGGTACTGTGGCCAGAGGTGCTGGGCACCATGAATGAAGGTCTATGATAGGCTTAGGCCCAGTATCATGAGCATGAAAGGTAAAGTTCATGGTTTTAATGGAAAAGAAAAGATGTAATAATGAACGAACGAATGAAAGTAAGAACGTAAGAACGAACGAAAGTTAATGTATGAATGAACGATGAAGATAATAATGATATTATCTATGTGTACGTATGATGTGTGATCGCATGGAAGTAAAGAATGGTTTTAACGAAAGAAAATTATATTTTATTATAAAACTAGGACTCACTCAGCAACGCTGACTTTTATGTGTTTCCAATTGGCAGGTAAAGGTTGCTGAGGATGGCACGGGGCGGCTACTCAGCTTATTTTAGATGGCATCCTTTCGTTTAATGCTTTTCTAATATAATGAAACAAATATTCTGTAATTGGATAACGATTTAATATGTTTCAAAAGTTTTATGATGAAATGGAATGATGTTTAGTGTTTCCGCTGCAATGTTTTTATGTAAGATGATGAAAATATATGTTTTATGTGCGATGAGAATTCAACTGTAAGCGTCCCGGGAACGGGGCCTTACAAGTTGGTATCAGAGCCAAAGTTTAAGTGAAATGGGTAAATTTTCAAAATAAACATTAACTGAAACTAAAAATGGGACGGAAAGGGAATGGGATGCCAATCTGAGTAGCTACGTGCCATCAGGTATTTTCGTAATGTTAACCGGTATTACGTGTGCAAGTTATGTGGTTTATGTGCTGTATGTAGATTTAGATATTGATGTAGTCAGGATAGGTAATGCTCAGGGTATGAAGAGTAAAGTAAGTGGCTAATACTGACCACTGTAATTAGGGACTTACTATACTTGACATAAACTGAGTTGTTCCCTTGAATGACCGTGTTGGTGTTTGAATCTTATAGTGTGTCTAGAGGATGGCTGATGGTAGATCTTCGAAGGCTGTGTCAGGTGAAGGTTGTGGTGGACGTGGTACTGGATCGCGTGTCACGAGGAGCATGACAAGGGCTGCTGAAATGGCACCCGAAGAGCCTGAAATCCATCTCCGGGAAGACGGTGATGATAATGCTAACCTGAGGACCGCAATGAAAGAGGCTGTGGTTGCGGGAGTTCAACATACGATGCAGATGATTCTGCCGTTTATGGTGACTGAGGTAATTAGGGCGGTGAAGGAGACGACCGTGATTGAAGTAAACAAGGAGGGTAGCCGCGACAAGAATTGGAAAGGAAAGCGGGTTGAATGTGAGAGTTTCACCCCAAACAACAAGGCTGCGAGGGTGAATGACCGACGTGTGGTCACATCCAATATGGGGGTGAAGAGTTGTGGTAAGTGTGGACGAAAACACCCCGGGGAATGTAGATTGGGGACCAATGTCTATTTCCGTTGTGGAAGGACCGGACATGTGGCGAAGAACTGTCGTATGGGGAGGTGTTATTCTTGTGGTGAGGAAGGCCACATGAGCAGGGATTGTAAGAAGCCGAGGGCCGAAGGTTCGGGAGTGAAGAAGACTGGAAGAGAAGGACAAGTTCCAGAGCGTTTACGATGATGCAAGAGGAGGCTAGGATGGACCCCAATGTGGTGTCAGGTACGTTTCTAGTAAACCGAACTCTAACTTCGGTGTTAGTTGATTTTGGTGCTAGTAAGAGTTTTATTTCTGTTGCCTTTTGTGCTAAGTTGCCCATTAGGGGTAGAAGTATTGATAAGCCATTCGATATAGAAACTGCCATAGGTAAGTTTGCCAGGATTTTTATGCGATAGATGGTCGTGACGTGTAATTAGAAGGTCAAATTTCCAGTTAGACCATTCGTAATGACCTTAGGCGGTTTCGATGTAGACCTAGGAATGGATTGGTTGGTGGAATTCGAGGCGAACATTGTGTGTCGCAAGAAGGGTGATCCGATTGACAGCGCCTGACGGGAGTTCGGTGACGATTTATGGTGATCGGGTCACGGCGATCCCGAAGGTAATCTCAATGGCGGTGGCGGGAAAGTGTATAAGACGTGAATGTAGTGCCTACTTGGCCTATGTAAAGGATGTGGATACGCCAACACCACAACTATCCGATGTACCGGTTGTGTGTGACTTTCCAGATGCATTTCCCGAAGACTTACCAGGGGTGTCACCTGACCGCGAGATCGAGTTTCAGATTGATATGGTACCGGGTGTCCAACCAGTAGCTAAGGCACCATATCGGTTGGCTCCGGCTGAGATGAAAAAGTTGATGGAGTAATGGCAAGAGTCGTTTGATAAGGGGTTCATTAGACCAAGTATCTCTCCTTGCGGTGCTCTGGTCCTATTTGTGAAGAATAAAGACGGTAGTATGAGGATGTGTATAGACTACCGTGAGTTTAATAAGCTGATAGTGAAGAATCGGTACCCCTACCGAGAATCGATGATCTGTTTGATCAGCCCTAGGGTGCCAGTTGGTTTTCAAGGATAGACCTTCGATCTGGTTATCATCAGTTGAAGGTGAAGGAGCAGGATAATCCTAAAACAGCTCTTCGCACGCATTATGGACACTACGAGTTTGTCGTTATGTCTTTTGGTTTGACCAATGCGCCAGCTTTTTTTATGGATTTAATGAATCAAGTGTGTCGGCCGATGTTGGATAAATCTGTGATTGTGTTTATCGATGATATCCTGATTTATTCGAAGAACGAGATTGAGCATGCCGGTCGCATTCGGGAGGTTTTAGAAGCGTTGAGAAGGGAGAAGTTGTGCGCCAAGTTCTCCAAGTGCGCGTTCTAGTTGCGCGAGGTTCAATTCTTGGTTTACGTGGTAATTCCGGAGGGGACTATGGTGGACCCGGCAAGGGTGGAGGTGGTGATGCAATGGGAGTCTCCAAGAACGCCATCCGAGATTCGCAGTTTCTTGGGTTTGGCAGGTTATTACCGAAGATTCATTCAAGACTACTCTAAGATTGCTCCTCCACTAACTAAATTGACCCAGAAACATGTGAAGTTTGTATGGGGTCAAGCTCAAGAGAAGGCGTTCGAGGAAGTGGAGGCGAGATCGACCCAGGCTCCTGTTCTTTCATTACTCGATGGAAGTGAGGATCTGGTGTTTTATTCTGATGCTTCCTAATCGGGGTTGGGGTGTGTGTTAATGTAGAAGGAAAGGTTATAGCCTATGCACCCGACAGTTGAAGGTTCACGAGGTAGAAAGCCTAAAGATAGGCATAAGTCGTATGCTAATAAGAGACGTTGACCGATTGAATTCTAGGTGGGTGATAGAGTTATCCTGGGAAGTCTCACCTTGGAAAGGTATCATTCGGTTCAGAAAGCAGGGCAAGTTGAGCCCGAGATACAGAGAGCCTTTTCGAATCGTTGCTCGAGTAGGAGAGGTGGCCTATAGATTGGAGTTACCAGATGAGCTAAGTGGGATTCACCCGACATTCCATGTATCTCATCTGAGGAAAATGTTCGTCGGACGAGGATATGATTGTTCCAATGAATGATGTCGAGGTAGATGAACGGCTTAATTATGTGGAGTAACCAGTGGCAATCATCGATCGAAAAGAGAATAGGCTGAGGAATAGAGTGGTTCCACTTGTGCGCGTACAGTGGAAGCACAGAAAGGGATCTGAGCCTACATGGGAGACTGGAGAAGAGATGAGACGGCATTGTCCACGTTAGTTTAAGGAATAGCAGGTTTCGGGGACGAAACCTAAATAAGGGGGGGTGGACTTGTAACACCCGGAAATTTTCTTTAAAGCCGACGAAAGAAGAAAAAAAAATAAAGTCCAAAGTCCGGGGACAAAACTTGCCAAAACAGGAAAAGGTTGAATGGGTGGGAGTATAAAAGGAGGAGGGCAGCCCACACCCTCCCCCACACTCACACATTTCAGCCATAAAAAGAAAGGGGAAGAAAAAGTGGTCTCGAGCTCGGTTCGTGTGGATTCGAGCATGAAAGTTGAAGTGTAGCGGGTTGAATCAAAGCTCTTCTCATCTGGATCGTTTGTGTGAGTTCTAGGACCCCTCTTTTAGTTGTTTTCAAACGATTTTGGGGTTGGAAAGCATAGAAAACCCGTTTTTGTATGTGTGTGTGTTTGACCCATTTGGGTGTGTTGCGTGTGATGCGTTTGGAGTTTGTTTCCAGGCTTGTGTGTGCTTGTATGGTGTTGTGGCATGCATTCCTAAGGTTTAGGATGGTGATTTAGGCTTAGAATGGGTTTGGATGAGCTTGGAGGCCGAAAATGGCAGATTGGGTTCGGGATGAACTCCTTTCTGCATCAGCTAGGGCTAGGCGACCGCTGAAGGCCATACGGCCAAACTGAGGTGCGATTGAGGTTCATTCACACGATTGAGAGTTCGCATGATTGAGGGTTCATTTGCACGATTGAGGGTTCATTCACACGATTAAGGATTCATTCGTACGATTGGGGTCCAGTCGCATGGGGAGTCATGCGACTGAGGGCCCAGTCGCATAGGTGCTTAGTCCCATTAGTTCCAATCGCATGGGACTCATTCTCATTGATTCCATTCGCATGAGGTCAGTCGCATAGGTGCTCATTCGCATCAGTTCCATCCGCATGAGGTCCATACGCACGACTAGGTGTCCATTCGCATAGATGTTCATCCGCATGAGTCCAATCGCATGAAGTTCAGTCGCTTGGAGGCCATGCGACTGAAGGGTGTCCATACGCCCAAGTAGGGCTGTTGTACCTGGGGAAATGTGTAGTTTAATTACTGACTTTCGGGGGAAAGTGCAGATGTAAGTTTTGACATGGAAATTTCCGTAAGTTCATGTAAGATGACTGTTGAGGCCTTAGAGGGTATGTTGGGCATGATGATGATGATGTTGCATATTTATGCATGACGTATGTTATGTATGTGTAACATCCCCAATTTTCCAAGTTAAAACCTAAACCCGAACCCATTTTGAGCTTCCATGAATAATTTATTTAATAAATGGATCAAATACATTAAATATGTAATCAACTTATTGATTGATAAATAATTTTTTTCATAAAATTATAAAGTTTATTAATCATGTTACAACAAATAACTAAATGGAAAAGACTTATTAAAACTTATAAAGTTATAAAATGAATTTTAATAAACTTATAAAGTTTTGTTAGTAATTATGAATTTTAAATACTAAAAATAAATAATCAAATTATAAAGTTTACAAGTTTTATAAAAGTTATAAATATTAACAAATAAATAATTTGATTGATTATTCAAATTGGTTTTATAAAGTCTATAAATATTTTATAAAATAAATTGTTAAAATTAGAGTCTTCAAGAATATAAATTTTAAATTATAATTATTCTTTTATTTATTAAGTTATTTAATTTTATATTTATTTCAAATTCCAATCATAACCCCGTTTTAAAAGACTTATAAATCACCATTAACACCATTCATAACCTCCTCCTAACCTCAAGTATAAAAGCAAGGCTTAGGCCTCACTTTTCATTTGCTAATTCTCTAAAAACCTCACTCTCATATCTTTCTTTCATCTATTGGTTATGATCAATTTGAAGAATTTTAGTTTACAAGATATTTCAAGAATTCTTAATACTTAGGTAATCTTTTATTGCTTTTATATTATACATTTTAATCATCCTAACATCCAATTGTTCTCATGACTTTATGTTCTTAATATTATTCTTTCTTCTACCAAATCTCTTTTTATTTTAATCATCATCATTTGATCATTAATATTTTAATAATCATAATCTTATAACAATCACTAACATTTTTAAATCAAGCTAACAACACACTAACATAAACAAAGAATCTCATTTGCATATGGACGGCTATGCCGCCGCATTTGGTTATTCCGCAAGATTATTATTCTAAATGATGGCTATGCTAAAGTCTTAGAATATTTTTATAACTCAAATGAAGACTAATATACCATATAATGACATAATAAATTGTTCTAACCCGGTTCATGTATTAACAATTTTAAAAGTGCACATAAGTGCCTTACTACAATTCTGGCAGAATATAGTCTTACTTCAACCGACCATAACTTGATCATAAAAAACTAAATTTGAGTAAACTCAGACTCCAATGTTAAGTTCATTGAATTACCTTTTTAACGACAGTTTATACGTCTTCAAACTCAATCGGATGACTCAACAATAGCCTTCACAAGATAAGTGCGCATTTCAGCACCTTCTGTCTTGTGTTTCTTGTTTGACCTATTTAAAGATCTTTTCATAAAAGTGTTTCTGAATGAAAGTTGTCCGGGAGACTTTAAACTAGTCAAGTATAAATGTTTATAATTTTATGAAACCGTTTGCTATTTTTAAAACCTGTTTAAACACATACCAAATATTCTGTCCAGAATCTAAAATTGATGCAATAATCCTTTTTCAATTTACCTTTCGCTTTTTAGCATTCCCTAAGCGTCTTAACTTCTTGTAATGAATTCCGACCTCAAGTTATTTGTTTATTTTTATCATTTAGGACATCACCTTTGACTCTTGAACATCCAAGCTTTCTTATGTACTCTACAACCATCACTATACTTGTGAGTTTTCCATGTGAGTTCTCCATGCCCTTTTTTACTTTATTTCACACCTTTTGGGGTGAAACATGTTTACCTTATAAACTTACACTTGTAAACATCTTGATACTTGTAAATGCATATGCAATTCATCTTTACTTTTTGTCATGGTTATTTGTGTTATTGTAAGTCTTATATGAGATACATATTTTGTTTACAATCATTAACTATTGCTAGCCTGGCCACGTCTTAGATCTTTGGGCCTGACAAGCCTATTTGGTGCTAAAGCCGATGTATTGCCGGCTCCTGATGACGTATGCTTGTTCATCATGGGAACCAAGTACACTTAGCCAATCTTATATACTTGTAATCAAGTCGAGGTTTGGTTGTAACTGTATGTGTTCGATAAGCTTGCTAACTTGTAACCATGGACATGAATTGCTACTTGTAACCCTTTTATATATACATATATGCGTGTGTTTAAACCATGGGAACTCACCAACTTTATAGTTGACCATTTATTTTTAACATGTTTCAGGTTTCCTACTTGAAGATCTTCTTGTGCTCATATAGGACTTGGACCTAAATTAAATTGAAAGTCTTATGTTATTGGTTGTATCTTGATTGTTTTGTAATTACTTATTTGTCTTGTAATGTTTAATGAATAATGACATTTAATATTATTTCAACTTAATTAGTTCCATGTGCTATGAGCAATCGTCTCCCATTCGTCCGCCCCGATGATTCCGCCGTCGGTCGGGGTGTGACAGATTGGTATCAGAGCCATGGTTATAGGGACTTAGGTTATTAGAAATGGAATGACCTAGACTATAACTAAGTATCTTCACACATGAGTCCTCTCATGTATTTCATATGCTTAGATAGAATTTTATCTGCCTTATGTGTTTATACTTAATTATGTGATTATATTCTTATGTGCTTATTCTTATACTCTGAATCTTACTAATGCATACACGAACCTTAAATCATATTCTAAGGCGTTATCTCAAAATAAGCTTTGATTCATTATTCGTGGTTTTCAAGTCTCGTCAAAGTCTATGTCCTATAACTTGAAACATGTAATGCTGGAAGAGTGGGATGTCTGTATCTCGAGGTGTTCTGTCTAGGCAAGGTATTCATATAAATCCAAATCAACCGATGGATCCGTTTACCTTACCTGGGAACCCTTAGGGTGAGTGTCCTCTTATAGGTACGCATGCATTCACTAAGGTTGTAGTTGACCTAATACTTTGATAAGTCAACGTAATGTCTTGGTTTGTAAACCGAACGTTACACTCGAAACATCTTGTTATTTTGAATCGTTTCATCATTGATTTTGTACCTCTGAAACATAAAACTCATTATCCCATTTTTCATAATGACCCTTAAAAATCTTTCTAAACGTTCCCCTCAAAACCACACTTACCCTGAAAACTCATTACAATGATGCTCTCGTTCTAAATTAAACCTTTAAACTTAACAAACCCGATTCTCGTATCAACGTTACGCTAATGAACCTTTGAAACCTCAATTACATAAGTAAACAAGAATTGATCATCTAAGAACCTTGTTAAATTTATCTGTTTGAGAAGCACTTATGAAATTTATAACCCATCCAAAAGTGTCTTGACTTATTCCTCATGTTTGTTAAGTCGAGTCTCGAATCGATTCAATGCTTGGTGCTTCACTCATGGTGAAACCTTCTTAATCATCTCAAACCGTCTGAAATACAAAAGCTTATCAATTAAAAATTCTAATTTAATCTTGTACCCCCCTTTGCCAATAAGAACATAAAATCATAAATTATGAATTTTAACAAACTTAAGCATAGTAAAACATCATAACTAAACTTATTCAAACGTGCAAGTGTCACTTGCAAATGTGACAAGGAAATCCAAGTCTCCTCATATCCTTGAAATTAGTCCCTTCGTGATTAAATTTCGGGACGAAATTTCTTAAAGTAAGGGAGACTGTAACATCCCCAATTTTCCAAGTTAAAACCTAAACCCGAACCCATTTTGAGCTTCCATGAATAATTTATTTAATAAATGGATCAAATACATTAAATATGTAATCAACGTATTGATTGATAAATATTTTTTTCATAAAATTATAAAGTTTATTAATCATGTTACAACAAATAACTAAATAAAAAAGACTTATTAAAACTTATAAAGTTATAAAATGAATTTTAATAAATTTATAAAGTTTTGTTAGTAATTATGAATTTTAAATACTGAAAATAAATAATCAAATTATAAAGTTTACAAGTTTTATAAAAGTTATAAAGATTAACAAATAAATAATTTGATTGATTATTCAAATTGGTTTTATAAAGTCTATAAATATTTTATAAAAAAAATTGTTAAAATTAGAGTCTTCAAGAATATAAATTTTAAATTATAATTATTCTTTTATTTATTAAATTATTTAATTTTATATTTATTTCAAATTCCAATCATAACCCCCTTTTAAAAGACTTATAAATCACCATTAACACCATTCATAACCTCCTCCTAACCTCAAGTATAAAAGCAAGGCTTAGGCCTCACTTTTCATTTGCTAATTCTCTAAAAACCTCACTCTCATATCTTTCTTTCATCTATTGGTTATGATCAATTTGAAGAATTTTATTTCACAAGAGATTTCAAGAATTCTTAATACTTAGGTAATCTTTTATTGCTTTTATATTATACATTTTAATCATCCTAACATCCAATTGTTCTCATGACTTTATGTTCTTAATATTATTCTTTCTTCTACCAAATCTCTTTTTATTTTAATCATCATCATTTGATCATTAATATTTTAATAATCATAATCTTATAACAATCACTAACATTTCTAAATCAAGCTAACAACACACTAACATAAACAAAGAATCTCATTTGCATATGGACGGCTATACCGCCACATTTGGTTATTCCGCAAGATTATTATTCTAAATGATGGCTATGCCAAAGTCTTAGAATATTTTTATAACTCAAATGAAGACTAATATACCATATAATGACATAATAAATTGTTCTAACCCGTTTCATGTATTAACAATTTTAAAAGTGCACATAAGTGCCTTACTACAATTCTGGCAGAATATAGTCTTACTTCAACCGACCATAACTTGATCATAACAAACTAAATTTGAGTGAACTCAGACTCCAATGTTAAGTTCATTGAATTACCTTTTTAACGACAGTTTATACGTCTTCAAACTCAATCGGATGACTCAACAATAGCCTTCACAAGATAAGTGCGCATTTCAGCACCTTCTGTCTTGTGATGCTTGTTTGACCTATTTAGAGATCTTTTCATAAAAATGTTTCTGAATGAAAGTTGTCCGGGAGAATTTGAATTAGTCAAGTATAAATTTTTATAATTTTATGAAACCGTTTGCTATTTTTAAAACCTGTTTAAACACTTACCAAATATTATGTCCAGAATCTAAAATTGATGCAATAATCCTTTTTCAATATACCTTTCGCTTTTTAGCATTCCCTAAGCGTCTTAACTTCTTGTAATGAATTCCGACCTCAAGTTATTTGTTTATTTTTATCATTTAGGACATCACCTTTGACTCTTGAACATCCAAGCTTTCTTATGTACTCTACAACCATCACTATACTTGTGAGTTTTCCATGTGAGTTCTCCATGCCCCTTTTTACTTTATTTCACACCTTTTGGGGTGAAACATGTTTACCTTATAAACTTACACTTGTAAACATCTTGATACTTGTAAATACATATGCAATTAATCTTTACTTTTTGTCATGGTTATTTGTGTTTTTGTAAGTCTTATATGAGATACATATTTTGTTTACAATCATTAACTATTGCTAGCCTGGCGACGTCTTAGATCTTTGGGCCTGACAAGCCTATTTGGTGCTAAAGCCGATGTATTGCCGGCTCCTGATGACGTATGCTTGTTCATCATGGGAACCAAGTACACTTAGCCAATCTTATATACTTGTAATCAAGTCGAGGTTTGGTTGTAACTGTATGTGTTCTATAAGCTTGCTAACTTGTAACCATGGACATGAATTGCTACTTGTAACCCTTTTATATATACATATATGCGTGTGTTTAAACCATGGGAACTCACCAACTTTATAGTTGACCCTTTATTTTTAACATGTTTCAGGTTTCCTACTTGAAGATCTTCTTGTGCTCATATAGGACTTGGACCTAAATTAAATTGAAAGTCTTATGTTATTGGTTGTATCTTGATTGTTTTGTAATTACTTATTTGTCTTGTAATGTTTAATGAATAATGACATTTAATATTATTTCAACTTAATTAGTTCCATGTGCTATGAGCAATCGTCTCCCATTCGTCCGCCCCGATGATTCCGCCGTCGGTCGGGGTGTGACAGTATGTATGATGTTGTCCTGTATGATGATGATGACTGTGTATGTTGATGAATGTTTATCTTTCCTGTGGCTTTACGTGTTATGTTAATGAATGAAATGAAAGTATTATGTAACGTAAAGTGGAAGATAATAAAAAGGAACATGATGAATACATGCATGCATTAATAAACGATGGAATGTAATAAAAGTCTTGCAAGCATTGGATATCGGGACACGCCAATTATAAGGTGTTAGCCCAACGGTGTGCGGGTTCGCTACCCCGGGAGGATGCACATTGGGGTCTTTCTTAGTTATTGACCATTTGTATGGAACCATTGTTGCTTGCCTTAGGTACTATGGCTAGAGGTGCTGGGCACCATGAATGAAGGTCTATGATAGGCTTAGGTCCAGTACCATGAGCATGAAGGGCATAGCAAATGACAATGGTATACCTGAACTTTATCCTAGGTACTGTAGCCAGAGGTGTTGGGCACCGTGAATGAAGGTCTATGATAGGCTTAGGCCCAGTATCATGAGCATGAAGGGTAAAGTTCATGGTTTTAATGGAAAAGAAAAGATGTAATGATGAACGAACGAATGAAAGTAAGAACGTAAGAACGAACGAAAGTTAATGTATGAATGAATGATGAAGATAATAATGATATTATCTATGTGTACGTATGATGTGTGATCGCATGGAAGTAAAGAATGGTTTTAACGAAAGAAAAGTATATTTTATTATAAAACTAGGACTCACTCAGCAACGCTGACTTTTATGTGTTTTCAGTTGGCAAGTAAAGGTTGCTGAGGATGGCACGGGGTGGCTATTCAGCTTATTTTGGATGACATCCTTTCGTTTAATGCTTTTGTAATGTAATGAAACAAATATTCTGTAATTGGATAACGATTTAATATGTTTCAAAAGTTTTATGATGAAATGGAATGACGTTTAGTGTTTCCGCTGCAATTTTTTTATGTAAGATGATGAAAATATATGTTTTATGTGCGATGAGAATCTGACTGTAAGCGTCCCGGGAACGGGGCCTTACAATCGTCGTCATAAACCCGCGCGCTGAAATGATGTTGATAATATACTTGACTTTATATAAGAAAAGCGAAACATATACATCATCGATAATATTCGAAACTTTCATATAAAAAACAAAATCTTTGCAAACCCATGCGTTACGACAAACGAAGAAGATTGTTGTGACATCCATTTAGTTTCGTTAGGTCTTGCATACACGTGTCGTGAGCACACACTAGTTGTCGTTGAACATTAGTGACTTAAACCTAATTAACAATGACTGTGAGATAATAATTTAACTAATAATGTTGATTATTAATTTACCGTAATGTGACTTATGAATTTTTTAAATATTATTTGTGAATTTTAATTGATAACGTGACTACATGTAATATGTATTTCATAAGTTTTGTCATTAGTTGAAAAATGTTTATGATTATTATTGTTGACTAATAATACTTGTATTTTGTAGTTAAATTATTAAAAATGCTAAAAAGATTAATTTTACAAAAGGTGATTAAGGAGGGTTTATTTTGTAATTACCATTCAACTTAATATTACCAAAAATTAAACCCTAATCCCCCTCCCACACCCCATTCGGCCGAGAGCATCCCCAACCCCCATCCCTTGCGATTCCAAGCTTCTAACATCAAGAACATTCGATTTTGCTTGGCTTTGATCATTACAACACTGTAACAAGTTTAATTGTTGACCTATTACACGATTTAACGTGAGTTTTAACAAGTTTTTCATAGTTTTTAATTCAAGAACAACCTTAGTTCAATTAACATGGTTAAACACGAAATCTATGTTGTTTGATGATAGTATGATGTTAGTTGTATTGCATTAGTGTTAGTTTACCTGGATTATGCAAGAAATTAATGGTTTTGATGTGTTGTTCATACCTTTCCATAAGTGGAAACTTTTATGTATGATGTTTGGGAATTATGATAAATTGATGATGTTTTCATGCCTAGGTGATTGTTATGAACTTGTCATTGGTAGGACTAAAACCCAAGACATCCTCCTATTTTAATGAAGTCCTTGGTACCTCACATTAACCAATTAGGTTAAGGATCATTGTTAAATAAATACAACTAATTCATTTGGACAACTGACCCTATGCACTACTAATGTGCAACAATCAAATAATAGTTTAATTATATTTTTGTGTTACCATACCAGTCACTTGTATATATCAAAATGTACTTCTTGATGTCTTTCGTATTAGCTTTAAACTCTTAGACAAATGTTGATGTTAGATAATTCCACAGTATGTCTTGAAGCCTTTTCTATCTCTATTAAAGCTTCATATTTTTATGGATGTCTTAGATGGAAGCTATGCTCTATATGCGGGGAATAATACCATAGAATAAGAACCATCAAATTAGAACATTAAATACATAAAACAGTTAAATGTTTAGAACTATTATAGAGCAAACACGAAAAAACAATTACATGTCTAGAAGTATTAGAACAAAGATACAATTTGCATCAAACATTTAAAAAAATAACTTGCACTAAATTTAATTCATCTTGAAAATATTTAAGAAATCAGGTCCATGACGTTTTGTTTCAGCCTTTATAATGGCATAAGCAGTAGGATCGATATTGTTGTTAGGGTCCATTCAGTCGTCAACATCTTACTAGGGCAGGGATCCTTCATAAATATCCCATCTAACCCCAAGAACTCCATCTAAAGCCATATCTCATAACACCTAAACATAAGTAAACTCTTTTCAATAATATGTTTGGTAAATCTATATTAGTTTCAAGCTCTAGAACAAACTTAACTATTAAAGTTAGATTTATACGCTGGAACTCTAGGATCAACTCCCACAACATAGAATATTGTTTTATAAAGTCACCTTAACTTGGATTTAAGCTTTCTTCCTTTCTTTGAATGCCTTCATTTAGAATCCCCTAACTCATACTTCCTTTATAATTTATCTAGAATATATTTGATGAAACTTTAGGGTTTAACTCAACGTGATTTAAGATCCACAACTCCTAACCTATAAATGCTAAAAAAAATCTTCTATAGACCTAAACTAAAGATCAAATATTCTTTACTTTGTAGGTTTTCACTATCCAAGTCTCATCTTGGGTGGTGATTCTTTATATGTACAACACTCAAAGACAATCACCTATTTTATTTTTCTCCACTAATTTTGTCCCCGCTTATAGCATACTATTGATCTGGTCCAGCCTTTTCTTCATTAGCCGTATCAACCTAATAGTTGGTTCACTAGGGCCATTACCTTGGGACATTCCCATTACAAATAACATTGATCCTTCTTTTATCATTTCTTAATAATACCAATTCTATCCTTGTTTCAAGGGCATCTCTCCTAACACTCTCGTTCACCTTTTTTGTATTTCTAAACATTTGAGAAAAATACAATGTTGCTTCAGAAGTAGGATATTGCTACCTTTTTTCCCAAGTTTCTTCAATTTTCTACTTTTTGAAGTTTCAAAATCATTCACTAAGTATTTTGTTAGGCTATCAACATACTCAAAAGGATAACAATATAGTTCATCGACATTATTATCTTGGTTACTTTATTGATGATAATCATGAGTTCTTCTACCTACTAATTATTTCTACTATCAACAAAAGCATTATAGTTCCTCATTTCTACTTTCTACTTTATTTGCTTCGGCCCTATCAACAATACAATCCCTAACATTAAAATCTTTGTGGATCTTTAGTAAAAATAGGAAACTCTATTGGAAGTTAATATTATCAAAGTTATAGTCAAAACCCTTAGCACTACCTATTAGGCACTATAACCCTCACCACCTTACTTAATAGCCTCATCACCTATATTTATAGTATTCTCACTAAAATTTACACCTAAAGTTTGACTATCACTATCACTATTTTGATTAACAACTTCATCACTGTTACTGTAGCCTCATCACCACCTATATTTGCAGTATTGCCCTCACCACCTTCTTTTAATTTCAAAATCAAACTTCTTGAAACCTTTCTTATGGTTCTTATTAGTCTAGTTATCATAGGTGCTATATCATCTAGTTCCTTATAACAACTTTTGTTGATTGTGAGAAGTGAAGTACGTTTTAAGTTTAGCTCACCATGCGTAATGTATCAGTCATTATATAAATTTGTTATCCATAACATATTACCCCAAATGATTTATATTTTGATCTTAACCTAAAGTTGCTAAACTAACATCTAAATATTTGCTTACTATTGAAAGTGATAGTATAGTTTTTATTTGGTTTACTCAAGTTTGGTTCCTCCATTATAGAATGAACTTCAAAAACCAAAACAATTCATTAATATATAAGAAATTAACAAAGATATCCCTACCATACACATATCTTCTTCTATGAAAGTTCTTAAACACACATCCATGATATATCTTAAGAGAAAACATGTTGGGTTATCCATTTGTACATCAAACAAAACACATTTAAAGATATTTATAAATTAGGTGTTTGAAAATAATAAAATTAAACCAATGTAAAAATAAATAAAAAAGAGGAAAAAAGAGAGTAAACATGCCATAAACCTCCTTTGTTAATAGTTATGTGATTATTCAATGCATTGTTGATTTCATGTTGTTTGCAAGTTTGTATGCAACTATATTTATTAGCATCTTTTTAGATGATTGTTGAAGGATTAATTATGTGGAAACTCACTCTAAATCTTTGTTTTATTTTAGACAATTAGCGACGTAATGCAATTATCAGGATGATAATTTTTCAACAAGAGAATAGTATGTCACCCGGTATATTTTTAGGTCAACTCCATTATATATGTCGAGTCATGCATACACATCATGTAGTCATACACATGTTGTCCTTTAATGTTGATGACTTAACAAATGGCTAATGCTAAGTTAAATAATATTAATTAAATTAATATTATGTGACTATTTCTTCGTCGTGTAAAAACGATGTGTTATATGCTATCTGAATGATTTACGTGTTGGTGTATTGTTATAAGAAATAGATATATTCAGTGATTATGTGGAATGATTATTGTTTTCATTCAGTAGTTTATGTAGCTTAAACGTTATAAAGTAAAATGATTTATAAAAATTCAAGGGTAGGAATATATATATATATATATATATATATATATATATATATATATATATATATATATATGTGTGTGTGTGTGTGTGTGTGTGTGTGTGTAACAACCGACCTCTAGGTCATAATTCTTACCTTGCCAACCTACATCTTTTCTGATTCGACTAATTTTATTACTATTACTATTGATACTATTCTCTCTTATGTATTATATGTTTTGGTACTTTTGTCTTAATTGACTGTTTTTCCTCATGGCTCAGTTGCATCTGGTTAATGCGGATGGACCCATTCGGTCGCATCTGGTTAATGCGGATGGACCCATTCGGTCGTATCTGGTTTATGCGGATGGACCCATTCGGTCGCATTTCGCCTTGCGGCCTTATCAACTTGTGTTTTGTAATGACTTTATCTAGATCAAGCATTTGTTAGGGAAATCTTAGTGTCCCGGGAAAGTTATTAGGCACCTTGCAAAGTTTAATCATGGTTGAAACAATTAAATTGTGTCCTACACACTAAAATTTAAAGTCAATTATCAGCTAACTAAATTTTTACCATCTAAAATACTACCAAATACTACAAAACTACACTACATAATTACAATTATACAATAAAATTTAATCAAAATACCCCCTCACAAGACTCCAAACTCGGCTGCCCCTTTGACCACCAATCCCCTCTCATTTCTTCCACTAAACACCACCACCCTTTCCTCCAATCCCCATCCATGCACCACTTGAACACTCCCTTCTTTCCCTTCCTCTCATTCTCGGATTCTCTCAAGAAAACACACACACACACAACAGAAATCCTCTCCATTTTCAGGTTGTGTTCGAAGATACACAACATCATACAATCGGCCAAGCTCAAAGAACCGCAAAGGTGAAGTTTTGGTTCTCTTGGGTACACGGTTCTTACAAGTTCGACCTTTTCCAGCACTTGTTTGTGATTCTCCAGCTTTGTCCAAGGAGTTCTAGGCCATTCTCGACCAACTACACACTCCAAACCGTGAGTTACATCGAGTGTAAGCTTCATGTCGCATGGTTTTGGTTATTTCATGTGTTTGACTTCGTTTTTCATTCAAAACCTTATCATTCTCATATCTAACAGAAACTTGCTGCTACAACTTCGTTCACAAGGAGCTTTTCACGTCCTTGAAGGTATCATACTCGTAAAGCATGTCATTCTATAGGTGTAACACGGTTTACACCTAGAAAACCCTCTTTCAGGTGTATTTACACTATCCATCATTCACAACTTATAACCCTTCTAAACACATCGTGTAATCTGCTCAAATGGGTTTTTTAATCTCCTAATAATCTGATTTCAAAGTTACAAAAGGTTTGGTTAATGTCTAATCACAAACAATAACGTTTAACACAAGTGTAATGGATGATAATTGTGTAATCTTGTAGTTTCCATCTTGTTCATGGTTTGTTTGTTGAACCCGTGAGATTGACATAGGATTTCAGTAAGTTTGGATGATGTTGGTTATGTTATGAGATGTAAAGGCTGAAAATATGAATATCTTAGACTTGTAAGCTAGTTGGACGCATAATCGGGGACCCAAAAGTGGTAAAAACAACTTTAAAACAATAAAACATGGATTAACCATCTTGAAAAATAATCCAGGCTCTAAAAGGGTTAATAAAGTATTTGGGTCGGATTTATCAACTTAAATGGTCAAAGAATAGGTTAAATGGAAATTTTTAGTGAAAAACGGGTTTTAACCGGGTAACGTTTGGAAGAAAATCTAAAAATGAGGATTTAACACCAAGGTTCATGGAAACCATAATATTTCAGTAAGTTATGTACTTTAAGATCTAAAAAGAGTTGAAAAATTGGTCAAACGAGCTTTTAACGGGTCAAATTCGGTTAAAAACGCGTTTAAACGGGTAAAACTTAAAAGGTAGCCTTGCACCAAAAAAGAGCTCGAAATGCATCTCTAGCAGATTAAAAACCCTAAATAAAGTCTGATATTTAATGAATCTAAGACCGTTAAATTAGAAATCAATACTCAACCATTAAACCCTCGGTTTTACTGTAACCGGTAACGAGAAACCTGAAAATTTGTGAAACGGGATTAAATTATGAAATTTTGGTAGAAACTTACTTAAAATCAGTTAACTAACTCTAAGAAACTAATATTTTGGCATAAAAGACATTAAATGCAAGAAATCAAACTTTGGGGTAGAAATTGTAAATTTTGAAACTTGAAGGACTAAACTGTAAATTTTTGCCTAACTTCTATTGACCGGCCCTTTGAACCAGGAATCAATTAAAAAGACTCAAATTAACTTAAATAAGTGATTTAGCATTGTAAAACATATATTTTTTCCTAAGAAACTCAAACTTCCTATAAAAGGAAACTTTTTATAAAAAGACTTAGAAACTCAAATGCTATTAAGATTCTAACCTCATGACACAACTTATGCATCTCCGTAACCCTAGAATTAGTGGATTAACACTTAAATCTTATTGATTAGGGTGCAAGATTTGAGACTTTTCCCCGGCACACGCAGTGCCTTTGCTTGAATTCTAAGGTGAGTTTAAGTGTTCCCCTTTTTACTACTGTTTTTGGGATGAAGCATGCTCTGTTTAAACTGAACCATTTTTGTGCTATATTATGAGGCTATATGTTGTGGTTATGTTGAGACCTACTGATACTTGTATTACAATCATTAATTCTTGTGTGAACCGCTTGTTTATATGGGTAGATCTACTTGGGGAATCCCCCACACACAGTGCCTCCTGTGATGAACGGGAAGGGTACCACACTGAGATCCTACGGGGTCGTTTGTGGCATGTAACAGGTTTTATTAAGATACTATGATGGACCACCCGGCAGGTACGGTCCACTGGTTTGAGGCTCAGTTCTCCCCACGGGGATTTAACCGGTAACTTAATTTTTGAAGAGGCTAACCGGGGCTGAGTGCAGGGTTGATTGTGATCCCCACAACAATGATACTATGACTTTTAATTAAAGAATGAATTCTAATGAATCCTTTTGTTTTTAAACTTTAAGCACTTGAATTCACCAACTTTCTAGTTGACACAATTTCTTTTTGAGCATGTTTCAGGTAATCGATGAGTGGAGTCTAGCTGTGTAGAAGACTTTGACCTAGCACTGTGACCATGGCATTGGCTTGTCTGATTTTCAAATCTATCCGAATAATTTTTAATTTCTGTAACTTATACATTTGTCATTATGTTAGTTAGATCTGTTTCTAGCCCGGGTTGGTTTTAAACTTTTAAATGTCATGTGATGTTCTCTCCTTTTGTGCTCTTATGATGGTTTGTTTCCGCTGCCACATGTTGTTGCTAGTCTGTGACGTCCCACCCTACCTGGGCCCGGGATATGACATATATATATATAAACCCAGAAACCCTATCCCCACTTGTGGTCAACCCCATCCCGTTCCCCTCCCCTTGCGATTTCGACCACGCCTACACACTAAAACCCGTTATTTTTTCTCTAATCAACCACTCAACATATTAGGAAGTCTCATTCGTGATTAACTACATGAATTATGTAATGATTATCATCAAAGTTTCATCTTTCTCATAAATTTTGACTATAAACAAACCCTAGTTCATCCACTCAATCCAAAACTTATTATTGATGAAATTAAACATTGTAGTTAGGCTAGATTGATGTTGTTGTAAATAGTTTATGTGGAAGTGCAAGAAAATTATCTATTTTAATTGTGTAATTCATAACTTACTATAAGAGAATTTTAATTTATAAGACTTTGGATTTTAATATCTAATGGTTTTTGTTGATGGTTTGAAGTTTGGTGAGCTTGAGGGAGAAGGATTTGATTTAGGTGCTTAACATTCCTTGGCAAAGTGTCCAAACGGATTGTCATTAAAACACTTTACTTCTGGTTCTCTCGTGGAACTATTTTGCCCCGAAAGAGATCATGGCTATTAGTAGTTAATGTCCAGTTATTTAAGATCATCAGGATGAATGCATTCAACATCTTCTTTTATAAGTTAGAAGAAGTTAGCCTGCTGATTAACAAAGGCTGAGTTGGAAGAGTAGTTTGGTGAAAAGGATGATGAGGGTTGTTGATTCCATCTTCTGAAAGATGATCAAGACTGATATTCAGTAGTTGGAGATTCTAGATAGGTGATCACATGTACTTGATGAATCACCATCGAAACTTGGTAGGCTTGTAAGTGAAAGGTGTTTTAAATGGGTGTCATAAGTGCTGATAACTTTGAGGAGTTTGATGATCTGCTAAATGATTCTTCATCGGCATCCATCTCCATCTAATACGTACTTAGAATGCCATATAACTTCTGTGTTCAAATTTTTAGTTCTTTTTATAGACATAGTGTACATTGTCCATCTCTTCGACAATGACCTAAAAACTTTTTTAGAACATCTCTATTCTCCATTTTCACCCAGCCTCATTTAGAGAGTCAAGTAGTTCAACATATCTTAGATATGTAGCAGTCATGGTTTTTCCTTTTATGAAACCAAAGTTTTCAAACATTTGCTTTAAGACATCTATTTTATTTTTTTCATGTCTTCAGTTCCTTTAAATCTGGCCTTCAATGCTTGCTACAACTTTTGAGCAGTTGTGAATTTCTTGAATCCATGAATGATGTTGTTAGGTATGCTCATACTAATCAACCATAAAGCTTTTGAGTCTACATCCATCTTCTTTGAATCTTCATCTAAGTACTTTATGGGGTCTTTGGGAATCATAGCTCCTTATTCACCAGCAACTTGGACCATAGGGACATATGGGCCATTCAGGATTGAGAGCCACAATCTTAGATCTTATATCCTTAAAAAATCTTCCATGCTGGTTTTCCAAGTATCATACTCATATGGGGTAAACATAGGGGTTTGGTTTGAGTATCACTTTCAAAGTCATGCTTACTTGAAATGGCAACAACAGTCATTTTGAAAGGATAAAGGGTATGAAGGAAATACATGTTTAAAAATATGATCAAAAGAAGTGATTTGTTAAAAGGCAACTTCAAGGATATCAAAAGCCTAATCTATGATACCACTTTTTGGATCGAGATATAAATTAACAAGACTTTTCTAGTGATTGGAAGTTAACAAATGTAGAATCTAAGTTAACAGTCTACTAACAACTACAAACACTTTGAGTAAAGATAATGACACAAAATATTCTTTCAAAGTATTCACTTGATAACTTTTTTGAGTACACAGTGTAATAACAACAGATAACATGTAGGCAAACAAGCTAACCTCAAAAATATACAAGTGTCGGGTATTTATATAAAGAAAGCAAAACACTTAGAATAAATCACTTTACATCTATCTAGGTTTAGAATAACATATGTACAACATAGACAGGCAATCGGCACTTCAGATATCAGTAGTTTTAGTACAATGTTGTTACTAGTGGCAGAACATTGTTGTTGCCAGTTGTAGAACATGTCTGAGTGGTCTCTCAGCTAGCTTGCCCTTGAGATCGGTGATCTCAACCTGCTGGTCATTGACCCTCTTTTGCAAGGTGGTCACTTGAGATTCGAGGTGACTAACCTTTGAGACTAATAGGTGTATGTTTTTGATAGTTTTTGCACCTTTAGTTTCAAACTTCCTCATCTTCATCAGAAGAATCACGGGGGATGACAGAATAGGTCCTAAGTCTTCTTTCTTATCACCAAAACTTTGTTCTTGCCTGCTAGATTTCCCCTACACTTTGACCACTTCAGGTGAAGTGCCACTGGGCTGAGTTGCCATGGTTGAGGTCTTAATGATATAGTTACTTGCTAAAGTGAGAGCCTCTTCCATATGGACCTCCTTAACAGGTTCAGGGAGATTCACCTAAGTAGTAGGTGGATGATGTGGGCTAGACATAAGAGAAGTAGGAGTACTAATCTCTCCTTGAGTAGTAGAAGAGAAGATAGACTCATGATACTCATTGAATCTCATGTTTTCATCATCATAGAATTTTAGGTTTGGAATGGGTTGATTTAGATCAAGAAGCTAGGGATGGTAGCTGTCCCAAAAAGGTTGTTCACTAGAGTTATGAGACTCTGAGTGAAGGCTTTAGGTAGTTGTGCATGTGAGCTCATCAGGCTGAGCATGAAAAACTTCAACACTAATCATTGGTGATATAGGAGTGGGTTGCTCCTCAGGGGAAGTGGGAGCTCCAGTGTCCACTTCATCCTGCATAGGTGCTGATATGGGGGCCTAGACAAGATGAGTAGCTTGTGCAGGGATTCGTTTGGATTTTTTCGATAGGTGATGGTAATTTGTGGCTGTGTAGGTTGCTGGGAAGTAGAAGGTGTGGGTTCAACACTAGCTGGTGCTGCTAGGTTGTCACTTTGAGCAATGAACTCTAACACTTTTTGGGACAAGGGTTGTTTCTACCCTTGAGAAGCCAACAGTTGGCTTCCTTATGGTCTTGAAGATGTCGGGCTTCATCTGTCCTAATTTTAGAATATTACATGTTCCCCTTAACTGTGAGCCCAGTTCACAGCTGAGAATATGCTAGACATATCTAGAGGACATATAATAATACTCTAAAGAGACCAAGTTAGCAAGTAAATTTGTGTAAAAAAAATAAGAGTACCTGAACTTGACCCCCTGAACCATCCCATAGACTATAAAGGAAAGGTCTTCAAGGATTTGGTCCCATCCTTTATGCTTATTAGATAAGCTATGAATGACCACATGGAGGAGTTATTTCCATTAAGAGGAGACCTTCCATTTCCTGAAGGTTTTGACTGAGAAGTCACCTTCATAACCAATCTGTCCAAAGTACTGGTTAACAACAGATTTGGGAAAGAACAAATCACCTTTTCATCATCTAGCTAAAGATTGAGTGTTTATGGTGGCCAGAGTGATGAAGATTGTCTTCCCCTGCATTATGGCAGACAGTGTCTTCTCCCCATCTATGGTGACCTCTTGGCAGATCCTGTAAAATTCAAAATAGCTTATCCTCATAGAGTGGATGATCTATGGTAATGGATGTGAAGTAGTTTGAGAGAGAAAGATAGTGGCAAACCTCTAAGAAACCAGGATCTTTCTCAGAGTCCAACAGAGCAACCTAATTATGTTGCCTGTGAAGATGCATGGAGAAATCAGGTTGGAAGATATACATATAAGTACTTATAGTCATACTTAAGCTTTGGAAGATATATCAGAATTTTTTTCCGAAGGTAAATGTCTTATAAGAAGTTATTTGATTTGAAGACATAATGTTCTTCCAAAAGAAAATATGTTGAAAAATTTTCAAAAATCTAAGGAAAAAGATTTTCTTCCAAATTAAACTGGGCTTATGAATATGATAAAATATACAACTTAGGACACACAGGTTTTAGAAATAGTATTGATTTAAGTTTAAGAAAATTTCCTCAAGGTTAATCATCTCAATAGTTGATACAAGATATTTGAATTTATGTACATCAAAAGCTATAGTGAATATATCAACATATTGTTTATTTGTGTTAATTTTGACTAGTTTGATTAATCTCTTTTCAAATTTATCTCTAATCAAATGATACCTGATGTTGATGTGTTTTGTCCTTGAGTGCTGCATAGGATTCTCTGTAATAGAGATATCACTATTGTTGTATATGTGGATGGGAGTCCAAAGCACTTGAGCGCAGTAGCTAGCGGCAACAATGTATTCAACTTTAGCAGTTGATGCAGACCACACAGGATTGTTTCTTGTATTTCCATGCCCATCCTTCCACCAAGGAATTGACACCCCCAAGAATAGACTTTACAGTCATGTTACAGCCACCATAGTCACTATCTGTATAGGAATGCATATTGACGTCAGAATTTTTTGGATACCAAAGGCCAAGCTTAAAAGCACGTTTGAGATATCTAAGAATCCTCTTGACAACAATCAGGTGTGATATCTTGGAGTTGGCTTGATATCTTGCACAGGTGCATGTGGCAAACATGATATTAGGCCTGCTGGCTGTGAGATACAAAAGAGACCTAATCATAGCCCTGTAAAGATGTTCATCCACACACTCCCTCTCAAGATCAGGTCCAAAGGAGTGATTTCTGGCTATAGGTGTCTTTGCAACCTTACATTAAGTCATGTTGAACCTTGTAAGTATGTCTTGCACATACTTTGACTGACTTATGAAGATGCCATTTTCAACTTGCTTCACTTGAATTCCTAGAAAGAAATGAGTTCCCCCATGGCATTCATTTCAAATCTATTCTTCATCTGCCTCTCAAAGTCTTTGTAGAGCTTTGGATTAGTTGTCCGACGATATGTCATCTT